>ML120357.1:717124-781200 GCA_003788595.2 Choiromyces venosus 120613-1
TAAGATGGGAGAGTAAGGTCTTCAACGAGCAATGCAGATATATGTTGATCGATACGGGTCAGGCAGTTAACAATATAAGGCGAAGCCATACTGCAGCACAAGCGCGAGTAAATGTCGATAATATTAATTTGACTCACGGGAATCTCAGGTGGGCAACAACGATTAAAAAAGAGAATGGTACTAAAGTTTTCTTCTAGGTCAAGAGCTCTAGTTCTTGAAGACGATCCAGCATTTGATACCGACTTGGCAATTGACATTCCAATGCTTTACCCAGGGAGTTTGACCCTTGTAGAGGACAATTCTGCTGTGGCCGGATCGTTCTTCACTAGCGATAGTGCAAATGATCCGCTTCCCCCATCATCCGCTTTTAGCTCTACATGTACCATTCATCCATTGGACCAAATGCATCAAAATTTCGCTCCTCAGACTTCTAGTGCAGTACTATTGGATGACCTAGGGTTTGAATTCGATCAATATGGGTACATGCAAGAGGCCTCGTCTCCTCAGTTACCTCAAATGCTGCCAGATCTTGTTGCAGATGTTGAGGACGATTTAAGAGCAAGGAACAGAGAGAGAAGTAGCAGATTAGATAGTCTAGTTTTCGCTGGAATCGCAGGTATGGAGCATCAAGAAGGTCATGATAGGACTGTAAGTACCCCATCCTCCACAAATTTGATATACTAATTTTCTGTAGGTCGCCAGTTCCCAAGGTCCAAATACCTATGCCCCTCCTGATGTGTCGGTCTCCATCAATTCTCCCCACCAGCTTGCAGGTTCTCAAGATATCGAAATGGAAGATGTCCAACCTGAATCTCCTCAACCAGCAGGAGACGAAGGTGTGGCAAGAAATGCTAGGAAAGGCCATGGTCGTGCCATCCCAAATGGGCCAGTAACTGACAATGTACCAGAACTCAAGACTAAAGAAGTAACACTGTGGACTCAGCAGTATCTCGAGAATATGGAAGCAGCTATCAAAAAACGCCGAGCTTCCAGAATTTCTAGACTTGCTAAGCAAAACGCTCATACTCGTATTTTTAAATGGAGTGTCTTCGGAGAGTTACGACATCCAATTCTACAAAATATGTTTTCAGGAGAGGCAATTCTAGAGTCTATTCAGAAGGGCAATGAGTCTACCGAAAAGCATAAGAGAGGGGTTGAAGGCCAGAAAATCAAGAGTGAAGAAGAAGAGGGAAGAAGAGTTCGGGCTAGGTCTGATATTTATGAAGACGATGGTTTCCTACTGCGTTCTGAGACTGGGCTTGGCCTTCCAGAGTCAGAAGTGGGCAGAAAAGGCTCAGATTTAGGAAGCGAGGGTTATCATCCATCTAGCCAACAGTCATTGCCTTGGGCAAAGGGGGACGTTCCTGGATCTAGGCCCGAGTCTCGTCAGCTCTCAAATGGCGGATTTCCTTCAAGCTCCTTTGGCGGTGATCTTCAGGGCCTCTCCTCCACCCAGCGTTCTCGTCAAAGAAGTCCCTTGGCAGCTAAAGCTATTAGAAGAATGAGCATTCTCCAATCACCAATTGGAGAGAGAGATGAAGATCTTGACATGCCTGAAATTGATGCCGCCGAAGGTTCAGTTGAAATAGCACAACAATTGGAGTCCTTCAACCTAGGTGCCAACTCCGAAGCAGAAACTGACAATTCTGTGGAAAAAGATTGTTTAGATTTCTTCAAGTTAGTCCCAATTTGCATTACCCCATTGTGTTAACTTTACCCTATTGTGTTAACTTTATTAATTGCTCAATCAACAGTTTCCTCGGAGGTGAGATTCACAAACTTGATAGTCGCAATGCCGATGAAGAGATTGCAAAACACTCAAACCTCATAACTCTTGAGCATCTCATCGATCCTAGGAGCAATAAACCTGAGGTGGCAGCCAGTGCCTTTGCGCATCTACTTTTGCTGGGCACTAAAGGGTTAGTCAGTCTCAGCCAGGAGGAAGCTTACGGGACCATCCAAATTAGCATTGTTTGAAGGTAATATCAACCCAATTATTACTGTTAATCTAGTAGATGGATGGGAATGGGATTAACAATTAATATAGATAGGTATATAAATTAGCAATGCGAAATAAATATCAAACAATGCTCTTTTGTCCTTTTTTTTTTAGGCAATGAGACATACAATTGAAAAGAAAAAAAAAAAAGGATCCAACCACAGTGAATATGGAAATAACGATGCCCATGCTTTCCCTTGCGATACAACTGGCAGAGGCCACCTCGGAACTGCGAAGCATGCCAAGGCGTAGCTGTTTTCACAAAGCTGGGAATAAGAGGGCATGCGTGTACTAAATAAGAGGACATGTACACACCAGATAAGAGAACACATGTAAAGAAGAGTGTAAAGAAGAGCATAAAAAGTACATAAATAGGAAGAGATTTCACATGTAAAAATGTGAACCATCAGTTCTTCCTTAACCTCCTCAACTACAAAAAAAAATGTCTTCAAGCAACTCCTCCCCTCCAGCAACTGCACTACTTCTCTCAGAGTTCCTCCTCCTATTCCTGATTTAGAAATCATAGTTATTGATCCTGCTAAGCCTGCCAAGACTTCTACCAAGCCTGAATTGACCCCTATCAATGCTGAGACCCCTAACTTGAAGTGCTTGTTACCCAAGGATCTTGGCAAACAGCCTGTGCTGCATATGCTGGATCATAAATATATAGCTGTGCAACAACTGGAGCTCTATCCTCATAAGGTTATAAAGGGCCTTGAAGATGGTACAAATCTTTATAAATCTGAAAGTATGTAATACCACTACCCTGTACCTCTGACCAGTTATCTGGTTGATACTTCATGGAAGTAAAGATTAATGTGGAATTGTATTCATGAATCTTTAAGTCAAAATTGCATGCAGTTATATTCATTAAATTCAGGAGATAATGCAAACATTCAGATAGTGCTTTCAATGTCTCAAGTTACACATCTCCTTTCTTGCAGCAAGTTTCAAACTTTGGTACTGTTATGGAGCTATTAGTAACTCAGTCTTATATCCAATATAAAGTATTACCTGAGCTACATTTTAACCATATTCATTGCAGCTGAACTGGTGTTCAGTTTTAATAAGAGGAAGAAATGGCATAATGATCTACCATATGTCTCTTTTTTTTTTTAATATCTTGGTACTATAAATATATATTTATAGTATTTAGAAAATTATATGACAACTACTGGCAAACCTTGCACCTGTCTTACCTCTCCTCTACAATAGCGACTCTCCCTTCTCTGTATCTTTACCTTTCTTAGTATATAATACTACTATTTACATTCTTTCCTACATTTAAGAATAAAGAGTAACATACCAAACATGTATGGCAAGAGTTACACCTTACATCATGTCTATCACTATCATATCCCCCCTGATACCTTTCTTGTTTATACTGTGAACACTTAAACATTGGCATAATTAATAAACTGTATAAAGATAGAAAAGTAAAGTAAAAAGGTCAAAGTTTGAGTTGATTAACAGCTCTGAAAGCATTTGAGTATGTTTGATTCTTTTTATTTATTTTATTTATTTTATTTATTTTATTTATTTTATTTATTTTATTTATTTTATTTATTTTATTTATTTTATTTATTTTATTTATTTTATTTATTTTATTTATTTTATTTATTTTATTTATTTTATTTATTTTATTTATTTTACAATGTTTTGAAAAAGAACAATTTATCTAATATTCCTAATTCTTATTTTCCTTTATTCATACCTCTTTTTTATTTTTTTTATTTTTTATTTATTTATCCTATATTATTTATAATAATATTATATTACATATTGTCAATATTTACTAGAACATTATTATTATCTTATACTATTTGTTGTGATAACCCAGTTATTATAGTTAAAGAGTTTGTGAGATGTCTTTTTTTTTTCATAAGGTGCACTCATTGCCATGACAGGGGTAAAGGTGTAGTTGCTAGACAGGAGCAAAAACTTTTGATGGGGTAAACTGATTACTAAGTAAAAGTAAGAGAGGGTTAAGGGTATGGACTCTCAACCAATCAGAAGGCTGCAAAATATGGAAGAGTAGCATCACAGTATATATTAGACTAGATTTCTTGCTATTGTATATTTTTTTCTTATCTACTTCACTACTACACAATAAACACAACTAACTCATGAGGCCTCTAGAGACTTGATGCATTCTAGAGGGTCTTTTGACAAGGCAATTGGGAAGTCTATTATTTCACTTAAGGTACTGGGATTATATAGGCCTTAACTTCATCTAGAAGACTTTCTTCTAGTAGGTCTGCTTCATCAAATTCCTCCTCTGCTTAAGCTCATTCTTCTAGGCTCATATTGGAATTCGAATTCTGTACCAAAACCTTTATGTGTTTTTCATATTTCTTTACTTTCCATTCTGCTTCACAGATCTGTTGTTTAAAATGAGCTTCCTCTTATAATAACTCTTCTCCTGTCTTCTGATACTTTAGTAATTTCCCCTTTTCCTCTAACCTTTCTGCTTCCTTTCACCTAAAACTACATTCAGCAAATCTCTTAATTCCCGCTTCAACAAGACTTGTTGCATTCTGGTATTTCACTTCATAATTCCATGCTTCTCCATTGTTTGGGATTCAAAAAATCTTTATGATATCGTCACAGTCAATCCAAGCAGTTCTACAAGTTGCTATTTATGTTTGATTTGTTTTTTTTGATTTTTTGATTTTTTTTTTGAGTATTAACTAACTGCTTTCTTAGGTTTTGGATTTGATAATCTTTATCCTCTATATCTGTAAGTGCCTATCTTGTACTAATAACTAAATTGCTAACAATTCTCTTCAGTCCTTATGAGACGGGATCATTCTGCTGTAATGTCCCCAGAGCAAGAAGTTCTTGTTTTTTTTGATATTGAATATATCAGTTGTATTTTGAGACTGTTGATCTCTTTGGCAGTAAATGTGCTAAGTGATTGAGCAGAGGATGAGAGGATATATAGAGAGGAAGGGTTTAGATTTGTTGAATTAGTAGTAGAATTTGGGACTGAAGATCTCACTTTGGATACTTAGATCTTGGAGATTATAACATATTAGTTAATAGGACAAAGACTGGGAGTCTGAAATCTACATATATTTTCTGGAGTAACTTGAAAGAATAGACAGCAAGCAGCTATAAGAATCTTGTAGAAGTTTGCTTTTAAAATACCATATTTATATCTCTCAAACCTTCTTATAAGTCTTTTCTGATATTGAGGCTTGTATGGTACAAATACTGAAATATCAAGCAGTTGGAGTCAATGGGTTCTATGTACTGGTAAACAGTATGGAATAATCTTGTGAGATACACAAAACTCCAGGAATCCAGTATTAACATGACTACTGTACCCATCAAATAAAAGTAAATGATATTCTTCCTTTACCTTTAGAGTCATTAAACTCTAAATACCAAAATTCCACTCTAGGTATTTCTCAACTATCTTTTCATCAGTGCAGCTATTATATGAATGGACAAACAATATATTTTCTGGAATACCCTATGCTATCAAACTACTTAGTAATAAGCTCTTCTGATGTGAGGATAATTATTGGAAATATATAATAGATACTGGCACTTCAAATCTTTCTTTTACTTTATCATTTGATATGATATTTGTTTTATATTTACTTTGAAGATGTATTCTTTGATATCATCTTTGTTTTACTTTATCATTTGATATGATATTTATTTTATATATGATTTCAAGACATATCAATTGATAAAGTCTTATTATTTTTATATACTACAATAGTAGATGATGATATTATTTAAAGTGTTTGTTGAGTCTGGTATTTTGGAGAGCAGACTTCAGCAGACAGTTATTCTTAAATATATATCCTTGAATAGTTATTTCCTTGATTCTTGACTTTAACTTTTAAGCTGTCACTACTCATCGTGGACTTAGAGTTTGAAATAGGACATTAGTCATCTCACCTCTCAAAGGCTCTCTTAGGTACTACTGTACTCTACTCTACTAGATAGTACACATCAGTTTTATCAATTGTATTTATTACTATAGTTTGGTGACAAAAGTGATCGTTACCGTGCTTGACAACAACGCTCGCCCGCTCACCACTTGTCAACATCAACCCCCACGTAACAATGGATGTGCTTAGAGCTATAGAGTTTTTTATAGAATAGATAGAATAAAAGGTATAAATACAAAATATCAATTTAATATTTAGTATACCATCCTTTTGCCTTAATAACTGCATTAATCCTCCTAGGAATACTCTCTACTAATCTTTCAAACAAAGAGTCAGGTATCAACTCCCAACAATGAATAAGGGCTTCCTCTATCAGTGGCTTTACCTTATCTGCTGATCTAGTATCTTCAGCCAAGTGAGCATAATGTTCATGGTAAAGCTTCTTGAGGTGTACCCAAACATGTTCAATGGGATTGAGATCTGGTGAATATGGTGGCCAATCCTCCAAAACTTCCACCTTATTCTCCTCCAACCATGCCATTGTAATCCTAGCAGTATGTACCCTCGCATTATCTTGCATAAAGATTGGCCTAATACCCTTTTCCTCCAATTCCTCCCAAAAATCAAGTAAAGAAAAGCCCAAAGTCCTAACATATGCCCTTGCATCTACTCTACCCCCATCTTCTATCCTCATCCCATTACATGTTCCCTTCAATCCACCAGCAAAACAGGCCCATACCATCTGCTTAACACCTCCTGACTTCCTCACTCCCTTCACACACTCTGGAAGCCATTTTTCCTTGGATGTTCTGAAGACCCATTGAACTGCTGGATCTGCAGATTTCTCCACACTACATTCATCACTCCAGACTACCCTCCTCCAATGTGCAATTGTCCAATGCCTATGCCTAAGGCACCATTCATATCTTTTCCTTGCCAGAACAGGTGTCAACCTTGGTCTCTCAGCTTTTATATACTTGTGAATACCATGTTCTGCTAGTCTTCTCTTAATTGTCCTAACTGAGACATGAGGAGCAAAATCTCGGTGAAGCTGCCAGAGTGACATTTCTCTGTTGCACCTAGAGGCAATAACTAAATGACGGCTGGTTCGGGGAGTAATTTTTTGCACTCGACCAGTTCTGGTGTTGGCTAAAACTGAGCCAGTTGACTGGTATCATTGGTAGGCTGAAGCAAGGGTGGAAGCAGGGATTTTTACTCGGCGTGATATCTCAGCAAAACTCGTCCCAACCTCCCTCATCCCTACTGCTCTCCAATGCACAGACTCTGGCCATTCTTTCCTTCCTACTCTCTTCCTGTAGTGACCTTTTTTTGTTGTGGTATGAGGTGGTACCATGGTCAAGATTATGGTTGTTGTTGTGCGATCGGTTGCATCGCCAACGATGACCTTTGTCCAAGAACTATACCATGATTATAGTACTTGGCCAAATATAGATCATATTGTATTTCTTTAGCCTTAACAGGTAAGTTGAGAATCCCAGGAAAAGGAACTGATCAGCTTTGAGAAGACTCCATAGAGGTTAGTAGTATTAGATGGTAAAATAATGACTATTCAGTCCAGACAGTACAATAAGACAAAATTGAGGAAATACTTACAACCTGTAGCAGGAAGGAAATCCTAAGAAAGGACCTTGTAGGAGAAGGAGGACCACAGAAAATGGGATATAAGATTGAGGAACTCTCACAACAACTTGTACAGGAAGCAGGACAGTAACCCTGTAAGAAAGCAAGAGAAGAAAAGAAACCATGACCAGGAGATTTTCCTTACACCTCCCCACTACAGCCACCAAAAGGCAAACAACCTGAGGACCCTCCTAAAGATAATAACAACTCAGATTATTCTGGTAACCCAAGTGGTCTTGAAGAACGTGGAGGAATAGGAGACAAAGATGGACAAGGAGATGTCCTATTCCTAACAGAGCTAGAGAGATCTATATTTAAGATCCTAACACTAGACATATTTACTGGTAAAGGTATCAATCTTAAACTTAAAGGATTTATGCAATAGACTAGTACAGTAGACCATTACCTGGTTTTGAACATGAACTTAGAAGGCCCTAACCTGGGAAGCTTTTACAGACCATTCACTAGTAGACACGTAAAGGAAGCATTTTTTAAAGTATTAGTGATACATGGAAATGCCCTCAGTAGGGGAAACCTAATCCATCACCTATAATAACAATTTCAATCATCAAGAAATATTGATGCATTATTCAAAAAGTTCTATGAAATTAGCCAAGAAAAGAAGGTGAAAGACCAATGATGGATACAAGTAGCAACAGATATACTCATACACAGATCATGGCTACCAGTAAGAATGGTCTGTGAATATGCTCTAAAGAGAAGACTTTATGAAGTAATGCATCCAAAATTAAACTGAACAGTAGAACTCTGTAAAGATGCAGATGATAAGGCAAGCAAGATAATCAACCTTGAGGAATGAATAGATGCTATATTTTATACACTCTATGAATATAATGAGAAACTAGAAAACCAGTATAAGGAACAAACTGATAGGAAAAAGAAAGGTGCAAATAAGAAGGTCTTCAATAAAAAAGCTAACCCATCTGAGAAGGCAAAGCAGAAATGAAAGGAAAATAAAGAATGATTTACCTGCAGGAAGAAAGGATACTTTCTCAGAATTGTCCAGATAAGGAGAAGGGAAAGATGATTAAGAAAGAAGCAACATTGAATGGAGTAGAAATGGGGGAAACAAATAAGTCAGTCTATGAAGTATAGAGTAATACATAAAACATTAAGTGCTAGTAAATCAATCCACCAAGAATGAGGAAAATGAATAATGTTCTCAAAGGAATAGTTATTATTGATAGTCAGAAGGCCAAAGTATTATTCAATACAGGAACTAGTGGAGCAGATATGATCAGTACCACATTCATAACTACACACCATATTGAAACACATGACCTCCAGATACTAGTCCTAATCAACATAGCAATAAAGGGTTCATGAATTACCAGCCATCAGTACTGCTTCCCTATGACTGAGATGAGAAGAATGAAAATAGCAAATAATCCTATATTACTTGGGAGTATCATCAGATGTGATGTACTACTGGAGTTGGAATTCTTAGGATGAAATAAGCCATTAATGCTTAGTCAAGATACAAATATTGGGTTTCCAAAGGATAAAGTACAGGTTCGATTTACACTGACAAGTAGCAAGATATGAGCTGCAGTAACCAAGACTGTTAAGAAAGATATTACAAAAATATTTGCAAATGTATTCCTGGAAAACATCCTGGAGGACATACCAAAACTTGAAAGAATCAATCATCACATATGCTTATAAAATCTTGAGAACTTGAAAAATCAAGCAGTACACTCGGTCACAGAAGTTTATGAGAAAGTACTCAGCAACTGGATAGATGATAAATGACAGTCTAGACTGATCTACTGTGCAGAAATACCAAGAGTAGCATCCATGTTTTTACAACCTTAGAAAGGAGTAAAAATCAGGATACTAGTTGATCTATGAAAACGAAATGAAATTACAATGTAAGACCATTTACCAATCACAAACTAACAACAAATCCTGAATGCAATCATGATAAACAGGGTATACAATAGGAGTAAGATTGACCTGCATGAGCCATACTTCCAGACGCAAGTCACAAAGGAGTACAAGAAATATAACTCATTTAAAACACTATTTAGGAGATTTGTTACCAGAGTAATGTTACAGGAAGATACAAATGTACCCACCACATTTATGTGCATAATGGAAGATTTGTTTAGTGATTTTCTTTGCAAGTTCTTTTGGGTCTCTGTTGAAAACATCCTGATATCCTTGGAGATGTAGGATGATCATTTAGATCATATAAAATAAGTTTGTGAATAAGTAAGGAGAGAAGAGGTTTACACAAGCAAGAAAAAATCTGAATTTCTCATAGATCTCTAAGAAATTCTTAGACACATTATTAATGATGATGGCATCTATGCATCATCTGAAAAGATCTCCAAGATCAATGAATAGACACAGCTGAAAAACCAGAAACAACTTCTGGGATTTCTGGGTATGGTCAACTATATATTCTAATTTCTCATACACCTCACAACTATAACTGTACTGTTAACCAAACTCACAGGCAAGTTAGAATTCATTTAGACAGATATGTATACTAGAGTATTCAAGAACATTAAGCGATTGATGAAACAACAAGAAATTATGAAACCTCCATAGTATACGAATGAAGAGAACCCTATCTAGCTCATTGTAAAGGTATCAGAAATTGCAGTAGGAGCATGGGTAGGGAACGGTTCAATCCTTGAAATAGCAAAACCTATTGCACTCCATAGCAGATAATTCATATGAGAACAGATGAGCTATGGAACTACTGATAAAGAAGCCCTAACGATTGTCAATACATTGAATACCTTTCATCACATACTATCAGGTATGAAATTTACAATTCTCACTGACTGCCAATCCCTGAAATATTTGTGAATAGTCAAAAAAAAACAAGGAAGAAAGTAAGTTAGGTATATTATGCAACTCAGCAAATATAAAATGATAATAGAATGGAGGCCTAGCTGAAGAAACTATTTAGCTGCCAGTGATACCCTTTTCTACCTATACCAAGAAGATCCATATGAAAATACAAACAATTGATAGGATCTTATGATACAAGATAATGATATACATGATAACTTAAGTTTCCTTTCTGACCCCTATTATTCAAACCTACTTTATACCATGAACAAGACCTTTCTCTATTTCTGTCATAATAATTGGACCCCTAATCCAATCAAAGAAATGGTAGATCCTGAGGAACTCCTTGAGGACACTGTTACCCTTGATGAGCAAATGCAATTAATAGCTAACATGCAACTTGATTTCACGAAGGAACAAATAGAGGAGGAAGCTAGATGATGTATACAGGAAGAGCTCACTACATTGGTCAATTAGGTACTTGAATATGACTTAAACCAATTTAACTCTGACATCTTTGACTACTTGATCAGTAATAAGAATATATATAGTGACCAAGTCACTCTCCCTTCATAACATGAAAATTATAAATAGAGCTAGACAGTATGCTATAATGATGAATATATGATCTACCTTAGTGAAAAAGAAGGAGCATGGTGGTTCCCACAGGAACCCCAAGAGAAAAATTAATACCATAAGAAAGACACCTAGAACATGCAATATGAACTCTTTGAGTTATAACTGCAGTCTGAACATTCTTACACTACCTTCAGCAATGTCACAGTCTCCCACATCATACCACCACTGATGTCCCTTGTGGACCACACCCTCTATGAGATGATTGAGGAGCAGGAGCAGGAGCAGGAGCAGAATATAAACTAAACTAGTAAAGGTGTGATAGAACCCTAGATAGAGTGAAAGCCTGAGATGGCATTTGAATAGGACATTACTGCAACTATAAATAAATTGAAAATGATGTTTATGAAACAAATAATTCATGGCTGTCAGAACAACATGGTATATGCAAAGGCTATAGATTCTGGCAATCAGGACCATGATAAATTCCAACATTATTCAATATGCAGTCAGATGTTATATGTTATACTATAGAATACAATATAGGGAATAATGCCTATATATATCAAAGTGATATGCTTGGGTTGGTAAGATGTTACCCGAATATATTATTGATGAAATTCATGGCAGAAGATATTTTAGTAAAGAATAAAATGTTTACTAAGCTACCTAATACATGTTGTGATCACAGATGAGAAAGGATTTCTGTGAATATATCCAACAATGTGAGTTATATCAAGCAAACAAGGAGCAAAATCAGTTACCTGAAGGGGTAGTATAGAATCTGCAGATACTCTCTGAAATCTTCATTTCCTATACAATTGATTTTGCAGAACCTTTCTATAAGTCTAGAGGGTTTGACTTTATTTTTATTGTAGTAGATTACCTTTCAGGTTACACTTGATTACTTCCTACTATCATCAATGTAACTGCTGAATAAACATTTCGGTTGCTCTATGAGTATATCTTTACCCATCACAGGTACCTACTTCATATTTTCTCTGATGCAGACCTATAATTTATAAGACCTTTCTGGAGACAAATAGTAAAGCTCTTAGGCATAGAACTTGTGATGGCAATACTGGAAAACCATGAAACAAACAGGTAAGTGGAACAGGAAATTAGAATATTCAAGACAGTATTAAGAAATATGGTGCATGTAAGGCAATAGATATAGGCTCATACCCTTCCTCATTTAATGGGGTATATAAACACTAGATATTCTGACACCTTAAGAATGTCACTGTACAAAGCAGCTTTTGGAAAAGAATACCCCTGCTTACTGACCCTGAAATTCTCAGACCCTCAGTCCCTGCCTTGGATATGTTTATCAGCCACCAATTCCTCAAAAATGTTGCTTTCCAAGCCCTCAAGCTCACCTAACCCTAAAGTACTAGAAAAGCAGGGGAGCACGACAGGCACTACACTACTATCCCAGTAAGCTAATACCTTATAGTCTATAGAATACAATTCACTACTGAAGGTGGTTACAGGAGGAAATTTCAACCAGGATAGTATGGATCTTTTAAAATTGTTGAATATAATAAAAATACTTAAAATTATATATTAGAATTTAATGGAAAAATATACTGAAAAAAAAAAAATGAAAAAAAAAAAATAGGGACCTTTCATTATTTGATTACCAAATAGTATCATACTAATAAGAATGAAAGATTCCTTGGTCACTACCTTAAGCAACTTGCTACTATCCTTATAGACAATATGAAAGAATGAGACATGAAGGATTCCTAAACCACCATATGAAATTTGGGAAGGACCAGCTCTATATTAAATGGTAATGGTATCCAAGTTTAGAAAATAGTTAGGAACTGTTTGAGGGACTTAAAAAATGCAATGGAAGTAATAGGGGAGTAATGGAAAAACAATGAAGAGAAGGCATTATCAGTGAGATAACTAGTCTATCCAGGGTTTGTATGGACATAATAGATGCCAGAAAAACTAAAAGTTAGTCAACGGTCACTGGATATCTCAATGGAAGAAGCATACTTTATACCACATGTCAACAGTGACTTTGAATCTACTGATAGTGAGGATCAGGTTATGGTAGATATGTTATGAGAGAGTCAGAGATTTCATTTCAGAGTTTGGTTATTGTTTTTATTTTGTTTGAAACTTTGTTTTGTTTTGGGGAACATAATGGATATGGGTATTCTAGATCTTTGTTTAACTTGATTGTTTGATATGATATTTATTTTATGTTTAGTTTCAAGATATATCATGTGATATCATATTTGTTTTACTTTATCATTTGATACAATATTTATTTTATATATAATTTCAAGATATATCAATTGATATAATCTTATTATTTTTGTATACTGCAATAGTAGACAATCACATTATTTAAACAGTCTGTTTAGTCTGGTATTTTAGAGAGCAGCATTTAGTAGACTGTTATTCTAAAATATACTTGGTTGAATGACTACTTCTTTGATTCCTCACTTTACCTCTTAAGTTACCACAGCCTATTGTAGGATCAGAGTTTAGAATACAACATTAGTCATGTTACCTTCCAAGGACTTCCTTAAGTACTACTACACTCAGCTCTACTGAATAGTGCCCATCAGTTTCATCTACTGTATTTATTGCTACCATGATTAAAGTACTTAGTCAAGTATAGATCACATTACAAAGTAAGCTAGTTCTATTAGTACATATTGCTTCAATAACTGTAATGAATTCACATGATCTATCTTATTAATGTAAGTAGTAATTGGTTTTATCCTAGATTCAATAGAATATTTTAGAATACATACTTTGAGTGTGGAATTTTAATTCACAATTTTCACAAGGATTTCAGACAACTTTTAGAACCTGTTCCAATTATCCTAGTCTGAAGAGGAATACAATTTCATCAATATTGTATACATTGTATGATTGTATTTCATATTGATCAATAATACTTTCTAACTATTCAATATATTAATAAACAATTTTTCAAGTCCAAAATCCTCTTCAGGTTATATAAATATTAGATTTTAATAGAACTACTTATAAAAAGAAAACTTATATAATAAAAGAAAGAAAAGAGATATAAATATAACTTCGCAAAACCTGGTAAGGCTTTCTTTTATATACCACTGCAGTAGTAATTTCCTGAAAGTGCTATATCATTGGAGGAAATCTAAGTCTGCAGTAAAAGTAACAGTGCTAAATAATAGACCACTCAGGCTCTTCCTCCAGTGTCAACTTTTTCCTCTGACAGGCCTCCTCATTCTTTTCCTTCCTTCCTTGACAATGATACATCACTGTTGTTGGTACTGCTCCTACTATATCTACAACAATGGCAAGGTTAAGAGTAATACCATTAGCTGCCATTTCAAGCGTCATCTATTCTTGAAGTCGCATTGGAATTTCAACATTTTTTGATGCCATACTGGAAGTATTTTTGCTATATTGTTAGAAAGAAAGAGACAAAATATCAGAGTTGATTGTAGTTATAGCACTATCACTACAATAATGAAATTTGCTTTCCTAGTAAGCACTACCTACTAGCCAAGGTTCGCCAAGCCTCGCTGAGCCCTCACATGGTCTATTTATATGATGGATGGGATAGAACGGGCAGAATTTTCGAGACGACTGGAAGTTCACCACATATGCATGTGCATTCTTGCACCTGGGATCTCACCTTCCTGTAGGAGGTTGGGTATTAGTGGTATTTTCCGCTCGCTTGGTGGTGTCATGTGTGTTTCCACGTGGGGTGTCGCGCAGGTGCGGGAGGCATGAGAAATTGCTCGAATGAAAGCCTTAGTCTACTTATAGGGTGTATGACTTTGGTAAAGATATGATGACGTGATGGCGGGTACGAGCAAAATGCATGGGCGGTCCATGCATATGCTGTCGGTCAAGATATAAATGCCGCCCACCTTTCTTTCTTTCTTTCTTTCTTTCTTTTTTTTTTTTGGTTTGTCGGGGTTTTGATGTTTGCATTTCCTTGTTTGTATCGTTGATGTAACGCCCCTTTGCTCAAATCGATCAATCAGAGGAGAGCAATCTTGAGGCCTACTCTTCCACCAACTCATGCCTGGATGTCATAAAAGATTAAATTTCCCAAGTTGCTTGCTCGATTTTACCCGAAGAGTTGTATTTTAATGTCGTTATCTGGCTATCTCTCGGGATGGAGGTATATACCTTGGCCGTCCATGCAGTACCGTTCGGTGTTGCTGCAGAATAGGGGGAACTGTTTAGACCCTGGGCAGGCTCAACGGGCAGGAGGGTTCGATCGGCGTTAACATGAATCTGTTCTGTGGACTGACTCTATCAGTCTGCGGGCAAGGAGAATTCTGACGGGACAAACATTGGTGCATTGAATACAATGTAATAATAGCCACATCATCAGATCAATGTTTGCTTTTAGATAGTGGGTCATGTGATTTTGGAAACAGGATAATTCCCCCTCCCCAAGAACAGTTTTTTTTTTTGCCTGGAATTGAGGGAGCATCTTCTCCCATCCTCGCTTCCAGTACTACCATACATGATTAGCAATTCCCTTCATCCGGCCATTCAGCCATTCAGCCATTCACGTCTGCATGTTCAGGTAACCGAATAAGTGTAATCAGCTATTGTACTATAAACTCTGTGGAGTAATTTTATTTTTATTTTTATTTTTGTTAAATCATAGAATCTATCTGTTTAAGGTATAGACCTCACAGGCAATTAAAAAGTTATGGTGTCAAAAAACTCCACCACTGGCCAATAGGAAAAAGAAGCCACCCCAAGCCACCCCTATCATAAAGATCTCACCACAGGACCAGCAGGAAGCAATAAGAAACCCTACTCCATAAATCTTCAAAAAGAATGCATCCCACTCTCTGTCCAATGCCCTTAGGCATAATCCAGAAAATTACCCTATAAAAGAACAAAAGAAAGAAACTGTAAAAGATAACTATGCTCAATTTTCTGCTATCTCAGCCTCAAAAGGTAGAGCAGTAGGATATACTGAGCAATGCTAATCCTTGTTTGAAGGATCCAAAGAACCTTTATGATAGTAATGAAGGCACAACCTGGGTGCTGGCCCCTAAGAGGAGATTGATAATCAGCCAGATAGAGTGACTAGACAGGAGGTATTGACAACTGGGAAAAAAAATAAAAAAAATAAAAATAAAAACAAGGATGTGTTGACTGGAGGTAGTGGTTTTTGCTTCATATGGTAAAGGTGAGGGTGCTACTAAGGAAGAGTATGTAGTGAGCAGTAGGGTGCCAGCTAAGATGTTTTTATCCTACAGTATGTACCCAAGCCTATAAAGCTCCAAAGTTCAGCAATGGGGAATCGTGGGAGTAGGTTTTAGTATTTTACCCCACAATCACCTTCCTAAATAGGAAGGTGAAAAGTGGGGTCCAGAAAATGGAGGAGAAGGAGCTTGAAACCTCATGGAGTAAGATTGTACTTTCCCATAACTTGAAGCCATATTTCAAAATGCAAACTTCCACAGCTAGAGAAATGTAACAGGCACGAGAGGTAAACCAATAGATAGCTGAGCATGTACAGTATATAGATTGTATTTTTCATTTTTCTCACATCACTGTGCAAGTTGTCAGAATATGAGATTTGTGGGTCCTCGTGATATCCAGGGTTAGGGTTCTATATGTTCTACAAGGTAACTGGTTTGAAGGCATCACCTCTAGTCTACCAGTCCAAACACTAGCATACTGCAAAGACGAAGCTGGTGGCCTTCAGACGCATGATCCAACATCCATAACACAAACCCGCGGTCTTCGGCCACACAATCTCTCTCCTATAACTTAAACCAGCAGCCTATGGCCGCATAATCCATCTCCTATAAATCAAAACCAGCCGCCTGCGGCCACGCATCCTCCTCCTTAAGCCCAACTCACAAGCCAAAGCAACTACAAAAACCGCGACCACCACCACAGGTAAGGTTCTATCTGTCTGATGTCTGTCATCTGCCATCACTCCAAGGAGCATAGACCACGCTATCACCAAATAACTTCAAATTTTAATCAATGCACCTCACGTTGAATCTATCGGACAGACGTGAGACGTACTCAGTCTATATTTCTAACGTCTAAAAGGGTGCAATACACTTAACCTGGTTGTAGTACCCGAAGGTGCGAGTTTATCTTCAATTTTCACATGATTTTCCATACAGCCTCCACCACCACCATCTCAATACAGGGAGACATCATCATGGACACATCATCCCATCAATGTTTGCTTTAAAATAAGGGGGGTCATGTGATTTTGAAAATGAGTATAAACCCCCCTCCATGAGAACAGTTCCTTTTGTTTTTCATGGAATTGAGGGAGCATCTTCTCCCCTCCTGGGTTCCAGCATTACATGATTAACAATTCCCTTCATGTATCCCTCCATCCAGCTATCCAGCCTTTCATGTTTGCGTCCTCGAGTAACCTGTTAAATGTAATTAGCTACTGTACTATGAACTCTATGGAGTAAGATTGTGTTTGCCCACAACTCACTCGAAGGATCGAAGCAGTAGATTTAATGCTACACTGGTCTCTCATGAGCATTTGTGGTGTGTCTTGATTTGATTGTCTGAGGCGTTGGTGAGTTAATGACTGTGGTGAGTGTTTGTGTGGGCGTACCTGGCTATCACGTGAAGTTGGTAGCCTACGGCCGCACAATCCGTCCATAACGCAAACTCCAGCAACTAGAGAAATGTAACGGACATGAGAGGTAAACCAATAGATAGCCGAGCTCATAAAGTATCTAGATTTCATTGTTAATTTTTTTCACATGGCTGTAACGCGGGATCGAGGGGACAAGGAGTGTAAATTGTCATAATATCTAGGGTCGGCAGAAGGTTTGCGGGTCCTCACGATATACAGGGTTAGGGTTCCATATGTTCCTCGAGGTCACGGGTTTAAAGGCATCACCATCTACCAGAGCGAACACTAGCATACTGCAAAGACAAAGCCAGCGGCCTGCGGCTGCACATCCTCCTCCTTAAACCCAACTCACAGGCCCAGGCAACTAGAAAACTGCAACCGCCACCACAGCTAAGGTTTTATCAGTTCGACGTCCATCATCTGCCATCACTCGAAGGAGCATCAACCACACTATCGCCAAATCATTTCAAATTCTAATCATTACACCTCACCTTAAATCTATCAGACAAGTGTGAGATGCACTCAATCCATGTTTCTAATGTTTGATCAGGTGCAATACACTTAACCTGGTTGTAGTATGATACCTGAAGGTGCAGGCTTATCTTCAATTTTCAAGTGATTTTTCACACAACCTCCACCACCACCACCATTTCAATACAGGGACACATCATTGTGGACACATCATCCCATCGATGTTTGCTTTAAAATAAGAGGGGTAATGTAATTTTGAAAATAGGTATAACCCCCCCTCACCGCAAACCTTTCTCTATTTTTTCTTGACACTGCCGATAAAAGTTCTATCTTAATTACACTATAGGAAATAACTAGCAGCCCTGCAACCACCCGCCTATCCATCCATCCTTGCTTAATCTGCAATTTGCAAATAGCGGGTCTCAAGGGAGTTTATGACATGTTCGTACTGGGTACCGTAAAAGCTCAGGTATAACGAACTGGCCTGGACGGGTCTGCAACAAGATTAAAGTCCCTTAGTTGGTGGAGAGCTCACAAACTGGGTCCGGTGATATTAGCATGCATCTTTCGAGGTTCTCTTTGGCCATTCAGAGCACTGGAAATTGCTGCACAATCAGTCTAGGCCAGTTCGTTATACTCGAGTTTTTACGGTGTCTGAAAATTCATTGCAAACTCCATAACTGCAATCAAGGAACACAACATGTTACATGGACTGTCCAAATATACAGTCTCCACTGATGGGTTTGTATGTTATTATTACTAACCCTAACCAACTTTCATCACTACCTCAAGTATTCCTCTACTTTGATGCTCTTGACGAGTTCACCCCTAAGCAACTACCCGATATTCTTGCTCCACTGCGAGAGATCATCCTGGAGATACCGAGTGTGCGAGTGTTCTTCACTGGGAGACCTCATGTGGAGGAGGTAGTCACCAGATGTTCCCCGAAAGCAATAGTGATATCTATTAGCCCTAATTCTAATGATGTGGTGAAATCTGTGGAGAAGAAGCTGGAGATGGATACGGAGCTGCACGCAATGAATCATCTTCTGCATGCAGGTGTTCTGCCAACTATCAGGGAAAGGGCAGCCAAGACTTGGGTCATGCTAGTCGCACTCCGTGGCTTCACTGCCGCTTGATTCATTGATGTTTGTGCGTAGTTTTCTCCCCGTTTCACTTGTCATCGACACTATCCTTGTAGGGCCCGCCATCTTGAACAGAAGAGAAAGGTTGAAGGAAATGACAACAGGCTAATGTCTCGGCAATACCTACTGGATAACGATTGTGCGAATGAAGATGCAGAGTGGGAGTAGACTCAGGCTTGGTCTTAAAGCTTTGGTTCGGGTAGACTATCGAATGCCCAGCGGTCCTTACATGCCTTAGCGGTAGAGAGAGGATCCACAGATCTGGATCCTGAGAAGGTTCCTGCGATATAAACACTTGTGGGATGTGAGCGTGGCTCCTCATGTTCGAGAAAGCTTGATCCACCGTCCAGCTTGTCCACTCCTGTCTGCAAGAATATCTGCTCAACAATCTGACCCTTTTCCAAAGTCCTCACTGTCTGATCGGGCAGGTTAGCATCACCTACCTGAATGTTCAAAACACCAGGGATCCTTCGTCAACACTTGACTCAACCCCATTGACAGCCCCTCATTTAGATTATACCTGTTGTTACTGGGGAAGTCCTGCAAGAAAGGAGGTGACCAAGAATGCAAATTCACTGACGATTAAAGTTCTGGATGAATTCGATCAACATATATCCTCTCCGCTGCTTTTATTGCTTTATGACAAAGGGAAGGCCTGGTTTGACGGGGATCCTCTGGAGGCAATGACCCTAGAGGATTTACTGGACTTCACGGTACAGTTTCTATTCGGATTCCCGAGATTGTTACTGCCCTATTGGATATGAACAAGTGGGATGTCAATGCAGCCGATTGTACGGCTACCATTGCACTCATTTGGGCGGTTGCAAGAAGCCATGAGGAGGTAGTGAAGATCCTTTTAGGGCAAGATAATGTCAATCCGAATACGGCGGACACTAGTGGCTAGACGCCGCTCTTGTGGGAAGCTTGGCATGGGCATCCGGCAGTGTTAAAGATTCTTTTGGAACGAAAGGATGTCAATCCGAATATGGCAGACACTGGTAGACGGACACCGCTCTTGTAGGCAGCTGCGAACTGGCATGAGGATGTGGTAGTGATCCGTTTGGAACGAAAGTATGTCAATCCCAATGCGGCAGACAGGGGATATGGCCGGATACCTCTCTCTTTGGCTGTCAGACACGGGCATATGGCAGTCTTAAGGATGCTTTTGGGACAGGAGGACCTCAACGCAAATCCAGCTGAGACTGATGATAGTCGCACACCACTTATGTGGGTGGCAAAGTACAGGTATGAAAAAATCACACAGATGCTCCTGGAACCTGAGGATCTTGATCCCCACACAACAGACTTCTAGGGTAAAACTGCGATATCACATGCGACCTCGGATGAGCATTCAGCAGTTGTCAAGTTACTCTCACAACCTAAATCCTCCCTCTCCGACTCACCAGATTTCGACAAAGTCCCAGAAAGCTCCTCACCAGAGCTGTTCGACCTCCCTCCACCCATCCCTCAGATGATCTCTTCAAGTCCCCATCCCCCTACGGACTCCGACATCGCTCCCCTTGATATAACAAACCCCCCGACCGCTCCTTACCAGCGTTGTTTAACATCTCCTCACCAGAGTCAACAGACCTCCTTCAAACCACCCTGCAACTGGCCCACTCAAGTCCCCGTCTACCTACGGACCCTGAAATCCCGACTCCCGATTCTTAGTCACCTCCAAAAATATTATTTGGTTCCTGTATCTGTTGGAATAGACACAATTCCCTGCGATAGATGTATTCCACCGCTGCACTTGATATTCCATGATTCTTTCCGGGCGCTGTGTGGATCATACCGGAGGTGCTTAGTAACCAGCTTGATGTTCACTTCTTTTTTCTCCTGGGTTACTGGAATACCAATTCCTGGTCTATTTTGTTCTTTCCTATCTTTTCCATCGTGTTTTTCCTTTTCCTTTAATTCATAGTTGGCATAGGCTCAGTTCTAGATTCATGACCTTTATGCCTTTTATTGTCAATTTACTCTGTGGGATGTATTACCATCCGCTTTTTCATTTCTCTTCTTTACTCATATTCGTTTCTTGTTATAACTTCTGCTCTAGAATGTCTTGCACCTCTTTACCAGGTACACTATCTATAGCATTTCTCTCTACCATCAGACAACCTTTTTTTCCCTCTCTTCTCTTGTCAACTATCTTTTAGGATTGGATTCTATCATAACTGCCGATCACTTCAGATATTTTGGTTTCACTGCCGTAAAGATCTCTTCCAGGTAATGAGAACCCCTTAACTGTACCGAATCTGCCCCGGGGGACCAGCTACGAGATGTGAAGTTTTCGCTGTTAATTATGATGATTCCAGATCAGCCCGACACAATAGTACGACTAATATTGAATTTTCAATGTGCGAAGCTTTAGCTCTGAGTTCATGATAATTTCATCATTCTCATGCAATAGGAGATCAATCCTATCTGGTGAGGAGGTAGCTGAGAAAATGAAAAGAAGAAAAACAACTTAGTGGCAATTATGCACAAGTTAATGGGTTAAAGTCTTTTATGAAGCTCATTCCGGGCATATTACAAACTCGGTATCTCCGAGAGGAAAACTACAGTATTTGGTAACCTAAAGGGAGTTCGCTCGTTGGTTCTTGCTCAGATGTGCACACTTCGCTCTGTGATCCCCTCCAGTTCCATAGAAATGTTCTCGATATTACTTTTCTTATTATTCATCTGTTTTTTTTTTTTGAATGAGCTTTGTTGCTCAGTTAGCATTCACAAAGAATGAGCGTCGTGAGTCTAATCTTACGTTTTGCCAGTGATGGCCTCCCGGATGCCGTTATAGGTGGTGTACGAGTCGCCCTCGCAAGGCAAGTATTACAAGAGACAGGGGAATCAAAATTCAATCAGGGACAAGGGTTTTAACACGCAAAGAATGAGATTGAGGTAACCATTGTGCTATTTCACCATGTGTATAGACGCCAGGAGAAGAGCCACGTGCAAGAATTATTACCAGAGATAAAGCAGTTTTGCTCTTCTAAGGAGATTCGTTCGCCCACATTTTAGAAAGCATCATACAAGCATCAAATGATAAGACATAGCCAAAACCCAGTCTTTAGAAACCTTTCCTTTTTTTCATGGCTTTTTTTTTTTGGTGGTTAGGGAACATTGCTATTAACGCATTTCCCAGGATTGTGTCTTGTGAGGTTTTAGTCGAATGTGCCGTGGTTTAGCTTACTTTAATGATCAGTAAGGAATTACAAGTGTTGGAATAAGCTCTGATGCACACGGCAACGATGGTAGTGTTTTGCAGTAGCAGCTCCAACTCGAACAACTTCTATAACATAAGAGAAACCAAAAGAAAGGGCCTAACATCGTCCCATCAATGTTTACTTTATGATAAAGGAGGGGTCATATAATTTTGAAACTGAGTATAAACCCCTCGTCCCAAACCTTTCTCTATTTTTTCTTGAGGTTGGCGGGGGAAGTTCTCTCTTAATTACACCGTTGGAAATAACTCAATAACTAGCAGCTCCACCCGCCTATCCATCTATCAATTTATCAACCAACCTATCCTCGCTTAATCTGCAACCTACAAAAGCGGGTCTCCAGGGTGCTTATGAGATGCTCGCAGCGGGTATCTCAAAGTTCATTTCCTAATCCATAACTACAATTACAGAAAACTAGAAAACTATACAAATACACAACATGTTACATGACCTACCCAAATCCCTTTGTTCGCTCCAGTTTTTCAGACCCAGACACACCTAAAATGGTGTGTAGCTAAGATCTTAGTCTCACGAGAATAGGTTAAGAAAGGTCAAGTCCGCCGTGACAGGGACCAATAAATTACCAGAGAATATCGACCACCCTCGCTCACCACTCACTGCTGGTATTGAACCTCACCACCGAGTTAATAATTTAGGGCGTATGTGGGCACGAAAACGAATGGAGGGGTAGGCGAAGAACTCTTATCCGAGAAGTTTCTTGAATAACCTATTGGACCGGGAAGTGGATCAGAGGCAGAAGTGAATCACTTTGTATGTAAATTCTGTCTGAATTCTCACTGCGAATTTTTCGAGAAAATCAAATGTCGGAATTTTGATCAAACGAAAGCGAACTCAACACACCGCACTTTCAAGATCAACTAGACTTCCAAATTTTCTCTTTCTAGTGTTGGATGACGGTTGAGATTTCGAGGTTTTGGATTTTTGGTGCGTTTTAACTGATTCATCACACGGTCTGGTCCGCTTCCCGGTCCAAACCGTTAGACTGGACTATTCGAGAAACTTCCTGTGTATACTGGCTGATAAGGTGGCAAGAAAGATTCCCGAGCAGACCGTCCAGCCAGGAATTCCTGGATGGGCTAACTCGCCCGCGAGCACTCGGATCTCAACTTGGTGGTTCAGGAACGAATTGTTAGAAATGGTGATTCGGCGTTCAACACGAAATGTCCTCATACCTCTCTTACGTTTGCTCCAGCAGCCTGTCACTCAGGTTTCCCTCTTTATTCTTTTCCTTT
Source organism: Choiromyces venosus 120613-1 (assembly GCA_003788595.2). Classification (NCBI taxonomy): domain Eukaryota; kingdom Fungi; phylum Ascomycota; class Pezizomycetes; order Pezizales; family Tuberaceae; genus Choiromyces; species Choiromyces venosus. Next base: position 740,775 of record ML120357.1, read on the forward strand.
TTATCCTTTTTCTCGCTTTCTTCTCCTTTGTTTTTCTTGACAACAATCATCCAATAATATCTGAATCCCCACAATTCCTTTCATATTTGTATCCAATAGGACTTCCGACAAGAGTTCATGGAAGACTATTTGAGGAAGGATACTAACTATATTAATTGCCAACAAAGCTTCTGGATTCTTTTCTTATTCCGTTGATTTTGTTCCCTTTTCTGTCCTGGGACAGTCTTACCAGCTCTCACCTCATCTGGTTGTAATCTGGTCGAGGTTGTCATGAGGTGGGGCCCCAGTGAAAAGTTGCTACCTCCTGCAGTGATGGGGCTTGTAACTAAGGAACAACTATGGTAACTCCTTCATTTTCAAATTCTGTCCAAGAGATTTCAGATGTATCTGCTAATATTGATACCATGAGATGTGCCTTTAGAATTGCATTCTGAGTGTTCGATGATGACTTAGCCCGTCAAGGAATTCCTAGTTAGACAGTCTACTGTGATGTTTTTCTTGCCGCCTTATCAGCCAGTCAACCCAGGAAGCTTCTTGAATAATCTAGTCTATTCAAGAAACGTCTCGGATAATCAAACTTTTTTCACGGGCTACAGCAGGTATGTCGGGTTTAAACTTGCTGATAAAGCCAAAACCTACTCCAGACAGACAGACCAGTAGATCCCAAATCTAGTAAATCAATTACCAAACAAATCTATTCACAGGCTCAGAGGAAAAGGACTTTCAAAGATTGAGAGAAAACGATGTCTGGGAGGATATATACCGCCAATCCGAGGTTTCAATGTGGGTGTTAGAAGGGCAGGAATAGTAATGGCCTACGAAGTTTGCAGGGCGTGAGTTGGGGTGACCTAAGTCAAGCATATGGAACTTAAGGGTAGAGGAGGGGGTTACCAAAATCTGGGTTGACTCAGCTACCGTTCAGATCTGGGACGCAGCAATGCGGGAGATCGACCCTGCAGGCGCTCACTCACCACCCTACCAACCTCAAACTACCGTTCACAAGTAGGGAATCACCTTACCACGCTGTCATTGGTAAAGCATTTTTATATGGTAACTTCCTACTCCTCCACACCACGGACTCGGCGAAGCTCATACCTCACAACCTGCCTCCATGGAACCTGATGACCGACATCACATCCCCATAAAGGAAAAAGCGGAATTTACCTTAATACTGCATTATCTTGAATTGATAAATTCAACCAAGCCATCAACTGTGTTACAGAAACATTGCAGAAACTAACATTGTGAAGTTGAGTCTTAGAAAATGCCCCCCCTCTTCCCCCAAGGTTGGGGCGGGGGCGCTTAGTCATCAACCTCACCACGCCCGTTCCAAACACCAGAATATCCCATACCCCAACACCACATAACTTCACAACCACTCAATATCTCACCGAACCAAAGCCTACTCCAAATATGCCATGAGATACCAAATCCAATAAATCAATTTCCAAAGAAATTCATTTGCAGAAACACAAGAAAAATACTTTCAACGTGTGGGATAAAACGGTGCTAACCAAGATATATACGGCCAATCCGCCATTCCAATTGGGAGGTGGGAAGCTCAGGTACGGTCAGGGTAATCATGCCGAGGTTGTGGCTGTCAGCCACAACCCCCAAATGTTTGCAGGCTCACAACCAGGGGCACTCTAAAGAGTGCCGGACAGCTCAATGTTACTAGAGAGCTCAACACCACTTTTTTGGAGCCCATGGCAACACAGTGACACCTTGGCACAACCTTGTAGGCTACCATAGTAACAGTATAACTCAGCATGACTTTGAGGCTCAACCAGCCTAGAAGACAGACATTGGCTATTATGATACATCAAATACTACCTACTCTATTATCATCAATTATGCCACCACCACCAAATTTTATACTCCCCAGTCAGTGTGTTGAGCTGTATACTGATATCGAAATTCATATTCAAGCAGCCCGAGTCTCTCTCAATGCTGCAGAAGAACAGAACTAGAATATTGCTGCCACTGCTCGGGAGTATGAAATTCCAGTAACCTGACTCCGTGGACACTGGCAGGGTTGCCAATCAAAAAAAGAACGGACAGCTACAAATTGCAAGCTTTCAGCTGATCGGAAACTTGCTCTCTATCAATATCTGGACCGTCTTGATACTCTGGGTACAAGTGCCCAATTGCAAATAGTTTCTGGTGCAGCCAATACAGTATTGAGAAATGCACATATAGGTCCAATACCAGCACTGGATCTTAGTGTGAAATGGACTGAACAGTTTCTGAGTCGTCACCTAGAGTACTTTATATGGAAACAATAAACGATTGACCTTGACTGCAAGAATGTTCACTGCCCTAATGATATTCGAAGATGGTTCGAGAAATACCATACTGTTTGTGAGGAGTATAGCATTAACAATGCTGATATATGGAGTTTTGATGAGACTGGTTTCCGCAACAGTGTTGGAAAGGACCAGTGGATTATAACCAGAGATCCAAGCTGCCAATCCTACCTTGGTAGCTCAACAAACTGAGAGCTTGTTTCTGTTTGTGAAACAATTAGTGGAGATGGAAGTGTTCTCCCTCCAATGATTATTATTCCTGGTGTGATACACAAAGAACCTTGATATACCACAACTTCAATACCTGATGATTACCTTATAGGTACATCTGAGGGTGGCTACAGCAATGATGAATTGTCAATGAAGTAGTTAGTCCACTTTGAAAAGTACTCCTTGCAAAGGAAAGTAGGTAACTATCGACTTCTACTACTCAATGGGTTTGGCTCCCACTGTACCAAACAGTTTATTGACTATTGTGATGCATACAAGATTATTGCCTCCTGCCTTCCTCTGCATTCAAGTCATCTTTTTACAACCATTAGATGTTGTCGGATTTTAACTCTATAAGCATTACTATGCTGAAGCTGTTAAAGCTGCAACCTGAACTGGTTGTGGTGAATTTGATAAAATAGAGTTCTTGGACACAATCAATTTGATATGCCAGCACACATTTAAATAATCAACTATCCAATCTGCCTTCAGAGCTACCAAACCTATCCCTTACGACCCAAATGTTGGTATTTTTAAGTTATGTAAGAGAGGAGATCATCTTATACAGCCTATCACACCACCAAGAGGATCATCACCAACTGTACCACTTACTATCTGGAGTCTTAAGAGATAAGGTGATGAATTCCTATGTGATTCAATTGATCTTTCTCCAACTTTCCAGCATAGACTGAGACTTGTCCTCCAAGGAGGCTTAGCCCAAGCACAATCTAGAACCTTAGCTATAGAGTACATGGAATATACTCAAGCTGCAGAACAAGCAAGGAGTGCAAGGAATAGGGTACAAAACAGGAGACAGGTTCAAAATGGTGGTGTTCTTTATACTTCAAAAGCACATCAGATGGTAAAAAGAAGAGAGGATACAGAGGTTGAAAAGGCAGAAAAGCAGTTGAGACAGGCTCAAAATGCAAGAAAATGAGGTGAGCGGGAAGGGTGCAAGCCTTTCCTTAATGAGATAAAAGCAAGTATGAAGGAAAGAAAGGCTATTCAAGCCTACAAAAAGAAGATATCTAGACTTATAGTGGTTGGGATTAAATGTCAAGCTAGCTCACGAAAATAGATATAATGTGGAATCTTATTCTCATACAGCCAAGTTGCAACGAGATACTTATGATACCTAGTAGATAATAATTGATTTACAAAGTGTTTGGATGCAATTTAACTACCCCAGTATTTTGTAAATTTCTAATGTCCTATTGAGTCTCAAGTTATACTTAGTTACTGCATTGCCATGGCAACCAAAAAAGTAGTGTTGAGCTGTCTAGTAATGTTGAGCTGTCCAGCACCCTTTAGAGTGCCCCCAGTTGTGAGCCTGCAAATATTTGGGGGTTGAGGCTGACAGCCACAACCTCAGCACGATGATGGACAGGGGTTCAAGATGCCAAAGCTTCTTACCATTCGTGGCATTATGCATATGAAAGTAAATCATCCTTTTCCTCTGATCATAATGAACCTAGGCTTCAAACCCTATCCATCTCACCACTAACCTCAATACCCAAGTAGCAATAACGGTATTTAAGATTTCCAGAGAAATATCCCAGAACATTCAGGAAGCAGGGATAATGACCTGTGGTATAGCGTATAGCGTATTGAATACATGGCGCACAGAATAATTTGTCTCCCATAGTCTGTTGAAAAGTGGGCCACTTTTATTGCATCCGAGGAGCAGGTGTGTTCCGCATTAGTGCCACGCTAAGTAGGTGCGATACGGTAAATTTTGCCTCCAGAAAGCGACCCTGATACGTTATAAAAAATACCGGGTCCTTATTGGGTGGGTGTGCCACTTTTAGCGTGTATTTACATTTACTGACTGGTCTAAAAAATTCAAACTAATAGAATTATGTTACTTAGACCATGAGCGGGCTCAATGAACAGGAGAGTACAATGAACAAGCCACTCAGTCTTTTGCCGCAAACGAAAGGAGTATCTTCATACCGTCTTGATCTCTTGTTGGTGGCTTTTGTGTCTTTTTTCCGCAGATTAGAAGTTCATTGCAGGCTCCAGGTTGGTGGTTGTGAGTGGAATGAAAACAAACTTGGAGTTCAGATTGCCTGGAATATTGCTTGGATGTACGTCAGCTAGCCCTTTTATGTACCAGCAAACTGACAATACAGTATAGATATCATGCTAACTAAAGCTGTCTAGTTTAATTCGTCAACAACCTCATTCGATTAGCGACTTTCTTGGCATGGCCCACTACAATCTATGGGATAAGGGAGGTGTTTCCCCGACACTCTGGGAGAAGTAGACAAAGTCTTTCACCCTTATCCAACAACCCGATTGCAGAATAGAGCGGCACAACGGGAGTACACAAAGAACAAAGATTGCACTGCAACAAAGTGAGTCTGTTTAACATCTACCTCTCTTACTGGCTAAAGTATTGAAGACTGACTTGCTGAATTCACGCGCGGCTTTAGGGACTCAGCTACACATGGGCAACTCCTCGATCGGACCTCATAGGAACGGTTACGGTCAATATGAAAACCAGTACTTGTTCTCTGTCTATTAAGTGATCATTGCTAATAGAATGTCGTCAGTCAAAGCATTGTTGCGCAGTGACTCCAGCCAAATGCCTGTGCTTGGCAGTGCAGTTAGTGGTGCATCTACCCTCTTTGGGACCGGTGCAATTACCCGCACCGGGGTTTTGGATAACCTTGGGGGACATAACCTTGATATCAAGATCGATGGTGTCGAGGCAGACATCAGCCACTTTGAAAAGAAACTCGAAAACTGTCACTCGATGATCATGGAAAACGGACATCACACTATGCATGCACTTGACTGGAACACAAAGTCGATGAGAGAGTGGCTCTAGAAGCTTGAGCCTCGCATGAAGTCTGGTAGTAAGGATGCGGTTCCATTCCGAAGGCTTGAGGGCTTTCAGCAAGGTCTAAAGGCCAGTGAGTAAGCTTCACATTCTCTATCCTTGATAGAACGTGTGACTAATTTTTGTGAAAGTTCTCTCGAGTTCTAGTTTGGACTGGCTTGATGGTGTATACGGAGGTTACGGATTGAGGGGTGTTTTGCCTTTTCATAGCTGGTCCTGGCTGCACATGGTGTCTGCATTTCCGAATTGACTAGAGAGACGAGAATAGCAGTGCGCTTTGATTTTACTTCTCAGAATAATAAATAATGATTGCTGAGCTTGCCATCCAATATATTATTACTATGATGAATAGGGGATCCCTTGAGCCGAAGGTGGAAGAGTGGGTAACGAGAGATGTAGTGGTAGCAGTACAACCAGTCGTCCCGTCTGTCCAAGACAGTGTGAGGACAACAAAAGACCAGACTATCTCGTCCTTGGACAGCAGTCGATTACAAATGTGTTCAATTTGCCAATGTGAATGCAACTAGGATACAAAATTTAAAATAGAATTATGTATTATGATAGTAAACATGGTGGTAAAAAAAAGAAAAATGAGAAAATAAGCAACTAACATAAAGGTATGTTATTTTATAACTCTAGAACCATATACTTGCTGTTCACAATCGTAAAGAACTTTTGAAATTTCTTCAGCTGGTTCAAAACTAATTAAACCTAATGGTTTCAAATACTTGGTAGCTTCAATTGTCATATATTGAAGAGAGTTCTGGTGGTTGGCTATAGGAAATTTTGCACTAAAGAGAGTTGATAGAAAGGAAAGATGGAGAAGGTTGCTGAAGACTGGATGCGAAAGGTATTGTTCCCGCTCCATTGTCAAATGGTGGATAACATGAGGGGAGTGTGGGAGAGCAACAAACATGAAAAAAAGACATATATGGGAAAGAGCAGGGGTTGGTTTGTCTTCCAACAGGCATCGACAGCCTTCCGGTGACGCTAGTCCTCGTCTTTGTCGTCCAGACGCCCTTGGTGTTATCCCATCCAGGATGTGGATGAGCACCATCTGGCGCCATCATCCGCCATCCGACGTGACTACTGGGAGCACTGTTAAATACAGAATCTTACCTCTGCTATGCAGAGGTCATTAGTTGCTGGAAGCATGGCTTTAGCCCCACATGGACACAGGGGCCATAATTACTTCGCTCCTGCTACATTATCAGACTACTACCGCAGCGGAATCCACGCAGTAATTCTTAGATTTTACGCAGTAAAAGTTAAAACGTTCCGGATGTAGGGATCCCTCCGGAACACTGCTAGCTGGGCTTGTTGGAAGAGAGATGTTCGCAGGGATAACGATCTATGGCTAAGCGCAAAAAATACCGTATTGAAAAAAACAAATATCGATGGGTCAGGTTTAAAGCACCAAAATGAAAACAAGAAAAGAAAGAAAAGAAAAAAAACCAAAAAAAACCAAATCTCTTCTATTCTCCGCTCTCCTTCCAATCTATCCTGATTTCCAACTATTTATGTTGAAATCCTCCAAAACCAACTATCCCATTGTCTTCCGATAATTTTTTCTTCCAAAGCTTCCTTTTGTCCCATTTTCTTCCGCTCTCCCGCCCTTTCCGCCTTTTCCATCACCTCACATAGTTCTTTCATCATACAATTTGCTAATCTAGTTACCCAACAACTATACATCTAAAGCTTATGTACTAAAGTTATGCAATCTCCCAATCTTCTAGCTCAACAAAAACACAATCACTAACAGCCATTTGGATCATGTAAAAATAGCTATCAAAGCGCTAAAAATACGCAGCCAGATTTTGACCATCACAATAATGTATAATCTACTCGCGCGGCCGGATTGAAGGCGGACACCCTCATATAGTAGTGATCTGCGAGCCAATAAACATGTAGTTTCACAAATGCCAAGCAGAGTGATGTAACTGGATATACTGGAAAAATTCAGTTTCCCATAATTCATCGCTTGTGCAACCAACTCCGACCAGTCTATATATTCCTCTATATTTATCTATATCCTATACCCAAGATCCACTCCGATAAGCAAGAAGATGCCAGAATCGCATACCGGAGGAGCAGGAACAGCACCTAGAGTTCCTCTCCTTAAGAGAGCAGCAATTCTAGCACTCCAGTGGCATGCTAATATGTCATACCGAGAGATTGCATTCAAATTGGAGCTCAAAAAGTCCACTGTTGAAGATATCATCCAGAAAGCAAAGGTATAATTCAGTCTCTAAATATAATAGTATAATGATTAGATTAGATTGCTTATCATAGTACCCAGTAGGCTCGTGCCTCAAATCCTGTTGATTTTGATGATGTTTTGAGTTGCATTGAAAGCGATCGCAGGGGTGGTAAACCACAGATGTTCCCAGAAGGATGTGATGAATCAATAGCCCTCCGTGATCTTAGCCAGAAGGATGAGGAGCATTGGCAAATGCCATTTCCAGAGATTGCGAAAGAGCTCAACATTACGGCTACTCGGTCGACGCTAGAGCAGGTGTTTCATAGCCAACATCAAATCTTTCGCCGAAAGCCTGCCCACAAACCAAGTCTGTCACCGGAGCAAATGGAGGCTAGATTAGCTTTTGCTCATATGGCTTTACAAATTGCCATAAATACAGTAGTCTTCACCGATGAGATGTGGGTGGAATTCAATTCACTTAGGTGACAACGCAATATCTCACGATACCGTGGCATCGATGCGAATGAGTATGCACTTCACGACCATGATAGTGAAAAACAACCAATTCGAGTCATGTTTTGGGGGGCCATTATCCTAGGCTCTAGGGGACCATGTCATATTTGGGAGCAAGATAATGAGGAGGAAAAGAGTCACTTTCAGCATATTCTAAACGATAAAAATCATGTACGGCAAGGAAAGCAGGAGTTCAATAGACAGCAAGCGAATATTTTTGGAAGCTGGCAGCAGAAGGAACTCAGTAACTTCAACGATAATATCTATCAGCTTAATGAAGATGAAGGGCGAACTGGAAGACACAAGAGGCGACGAAGGAGGGCTGATCACTTTTTCAAGGAGAAGGAGTTAAAATTTACAAGTCGAGGTGGGATTCACTGGGTTTCATATCGTGAGTGTGTCCTCCGGCCAAAGCTCTATCCTTGGATGGATTCTTTATGAAGAACGATGAACATTCCACACCTCTACCTTATTGAGGACAACGCACCAAGCCATCAAACAGCCAGATCTGTTGATAAGGAGGAGAGGAAGGAGAAAGGTATTGTCACCTTGGATTGGCCATCGAAGTCACCAGATATTAATCAAATCGAGGGGATCTGAGACTACGAGAAAGATGAGATTTCAACATGGCAGTTCGTGGGGGCTAGTAAGGCAGTGGTTGACGGAGCGAAGGCAGTTTTGGTACAGACCTGGGAGGATCTTCCTCAAGCGGTTATCGACAATAAGTGTCAATCATTTCATGAGAAGCTTCAGAGGGTTATCATACATGGTGGAAATAATAATTTTAATGGATAGGAAATGATAGATACATGGGTATGCGATGGTCATAGTGTGCTGTTACCCATGTTTCAAATCTCTATATACCGTACTTGAGGATTAATAATATGTCTTGGTGGGTGCCCGATCCCGCCTATTTATTGGCTTGCCGATCAATACTATATGCAGGTGTCCGGCTTCAATCCGGCCGCGCGAGTAGCGAATGTCAGATTGGCGCACGTGTAGATTTTCTTTTGAACGTACCCAATCGTCGCTCCCCATATGTTTGAACAGTGGCAAGCCGGCAGTCTTCACTCCCTCCTGTTGGCTCGATTGCCTTAGTTTCTCTCTAGCTCCCTTTAGCTCCAATCCGACTTTTGCCAGATTACCGGGCGCACTTCCCAAACGAGCAGGGTACCTACATAGAAACCAGACCACATTAGCAAACATGAGTGATACCTCACAATCACAATTCGTGAAGGATAAAAGTCGGGCACACTTGATTAACGTGGGAGGCAAAATTAGGGGAGTCAGGTAACAATGGGTGTGTGGGTACTGGCAACACCTAACGTATTCCACGATAACTTGGGCAGTGGCTGGGCTCGAAAACGAACGGAACGGTTGAGGCTCACTACCGGGTGAATAACTTGGGCTGTGGCTGGGCTCGAAAACAAATGAAGGGATGGAATAGCAGGAGGTAAGGGCAACGAATTGCGTATGTGGCTTGGCCGTTCTTGGGTGAAAGTTCCAAGCCACTATAACCAATTCACGCCTTTAGCAAATGCTGGCGGAACACCTCCTATAGCCCCCGAAGTCGTAGAGGGGAAGTGTGTAACCTCCATCACTTCCTATTTTTTGATTGGCTCGCCACAATATGCATATGAGGGAGTAAGATAAGCCACAATTAATGATGTCAGGTAGCAGTGTTAGCGTTGATGAGCAAGTTCCGACACGGGAAACGGACTTGGAGAACAGAATAGGAAATGGCACATCATCGTCTGAGGAGTGCTGACCTATAGTTCTTTGAGAAGCAACTTCTCCCTTGCTCGCTAGATTGAATGAAGGAAGTGGTATACGAGAAAGCGGTATGGGATACCTGAGTTGAGAGAAAAGGTTCCGGAGGGCTTGCAGTATGGGGAAAGGTTTTATTTGGAAGTTCTGGGGCCGCTCTCTACTCGCGCGGCCGAGTTGAAGCCGGGCACCTCGCTTCGGAAGTGATCGACGAACGAATGATATGCCTCGGCCTAACCGGATTATTAAGACACAAATACGATATAGAGAGAGCTTCCACTACTATTTACATTTCTCTTCAAACTTCAACATCTTCAAACTTCAATGGTGTCACATTTCACCCCCTTCTCCCAAACAGTTAAACTCAAATAAAAAAGTCTCCAGAGCCACTTGGTTCATCATACAAAACCCACTAATCAACATCTGTTGGGGTGTTTACTGGTAGATGTGTTTGGGGGGTGTTCACTGGTAAGTGTTTGGGTGTGTTGGGTGTTCAGGGGAGGTGGGTGTTCTGGGGAGGTGGGTGTTCTGGGGAGCTGTGTTCAGGGAGGGAGGAGGTGTGTTCAGGGGAGGAGATATGTTAGGGAGGTGTATTGGGGGGGTGGGGGGTGTTTGGGGAAGGAGATATGTTGGGGGGGTGTGTTGGGGGGGGGGGGGGTGTTTGGGGAAGGGGTGTTTGGGGGAGAGGTGTGTTCAGGGGGGGGGGAGGGAGGGAGGTTTGTTCAGGGGAGGAGATGTGTTAGGGGAGGAGATGTGTTGGGGGAGGGGGGGTAGAGTGTGTTCGGGGAAGGTGGGATCGGGGGAGGGGGTGTTCATGGGGTGTTTGAGTGGACTGTGATGCACACTATCCATTGAAGTTATTATTACCATCATGGAGAATAATGCTTTGGAGCTTTTCATCAAATGCCTGACACTTATTGTCAATGACCTCTTGAGGTAATTCCTTCCAAGTCAGTGCTAGAATCTCCTTCGCTCCATTGACAGCTTGCCTACTCGCTCCCACAAAGTTCCAGGTAGAAATCTTATCCTTTTGATAGTTCCAAATAGATTTGATCTGGTTTAAATCTAGTGACTTTGAAGGTCAATCAAGGGTTTTAATTCCAAGTATTTTCCATTCTTCCTCATCAACCTTGTGAGCTGTTTGATGACTTGGAGCATTGTCTTCGACAAGATAGAGGCATGGAATGTTGAGTCTTTCTCTCAAAGACTTCATCCAAGGATAAAGCTTTGGGTGTAAAACTCTCTCGCGGTATGAGAACCAATTAATTCCTCCTTTGCTAGTAAAATCTAAGCTAACCTCATGGAATATTTGCTCAGGATTTCTTCATTTGTGCTTGTGCTGACCGGTTCTACCTTCCTCAATATTGATTCGGTCAATATTGTGATTAAAGGTAAGTAGCTTTTCGTATTGCCATATACCAGGAACATGAGCCTGTTGTTGATTGATTTGCTGCCTCTCTTGCTGAACCTGATTTTCTTCGCTAACAATTTGTTGATAGTTTTCTTTCTCCTCTACCATATCTGGCTCCCAGATATGATATGGACCTTTTTCACCAAGAATGATTGCATCCCAAAACATAACTCGAATGGGCTGTTTCTCATTATCGTGGTCATGAAGCGCATCTTCATGTGCATCTACACCACAGTATCGTGAAACATTTTGCTAACATCGTAGTTTGTTGAATTCAATCCACATCTCATCCATAAAAACAACGGTATTAATTGCTATCTGCAATGCCATATGGGTGAATGCCAGTCTTGCCTCTAGGTGCTCCAATGATAGACTGGGTTTATGAGTCGGCTTTCTTTGAAAAATATTATGTTGGCTATGAAAGATCTGTTCAAGGGTAGAGTAGGCGGCGGGAATTCCTAGTTCTTGAGCAATTTCTGGTAAGGTTTGTTGCCAATGTTCTTCATCTTGTTGGCTTAAATCTCGTAATGCAATAGATTCTTCTGAACCTGCTGCATATTTCTCAGGATTACCACCCTCATGATAGCCCTCCAAACAACCTAACATATTATCAAAATCACCCGGATCAGCTGCTCGAGCCTAATTCATACTTAGCTGGTACTTTTTATATCTTCAAAGTTACTATCTTACCTTTGCTTTCCTTAAAATATCCTTAATAGTGGACTTCTTTAAATCAAGCTTTGTCACCACTGCTTGAGGAGACATATTTGCATGCCAGTTAAGGGTCAGGATTGCAGCTCGCTTGAGTATTGAGATTCTTGGGGTACTTCCAATGCCCCCATGATGTGTTGCTGGCATTATCAAGCGTTAAACATAGTAGAATTAAAGACAGTTAGACGGTTTTTGGGAATATACAGATCATACAAAGTATCAGTGATTGAAAAAAATCTTGCAGTATATTTTGTGGCATGCTGCCTGCTATTTTCTCCGGTATACCAATGGTATACCAATATTACATCACCTATCTTGGCACTCCACTGTCTCTTCTCATTTGTTCGTCGATCACTTCCGAAGCGAGGTGCCCGGCTTCAACTCGGCCGCGCGAGTACATCTCATGGAAGGATATCGGGCTGGTATCAAATGGGGAGACTCTTCTAAGCAGTATGCAAGTCACCGGTGCGTTCCTGCTCATTCAGTTTCGTCTGTCTGAAAGTTTTACTATCTTTAATCCAACGATCTTACATGGTAAATCCTTTCCTTATACCTGCCATAGCGGGATATTCACTACAGTTAAGAGTATTGTTAAGATAGACTTCACTGGGCTGGCTAGTCTTCCATGATCCCTTGCACTAAAAAAATTACACCCCGCCGTTAACCAGCTTCAAACCTCAGCCACTGATCGACATACACTATACTTAGTGCATATAGACATCCAATCAAAAAATCGCAAGTGAAGGAGGTTACACACCTCCCCCCTATAGCTTCGGAGGCCATATCTCCGTACATGGTGTGCCTTCCTGAGGGCACCCCCAGTCTATGTGAGTGATGCATGCAGTATGTCATGCCCGAGCCTGCTAAAGGTTGCTGGCCAGCTACCAAGCCGTTTCAACCCTTTTAAAAAAGGGACTCCCCCGTTCTTAACATACTCACGCCTTAAGCAACCGAGACTCTTCAATCTCACATCCCCCTCCACTCTGATGTCGAGCCCAACAATGATTCGTTGGTCCGCTGACCAGTCCACTGACAGCAAATTGGACCTTGTCCTGAATACCGTGAACCGTTTGCAGCAGGACGTGGCTACTTTGAACCAGGCTGTCCAGGCTCAAGCAGAAGCGATAGAGGACTTGAGGGTTGGACTCGCCGCAAACACAATCAGGTGCGATGACATGAATATGCTACTCACGAACATGGTCGAATCAATGAACCTGATCCTCGAAGGTAAACCTTCTTGTTTTTTTTCCGCCTTTCCTTGGCTGACTAGAAATAGAACAACGACAACGCTTTTCCAATACCGGTATGCTTTGCCCCCATTTAAGAAAATGAAATGCTAACCTGTGCAGCGGGAGCAACCTTGCCCACCCGCAGATCTTGACCGCATTCCCATCCCCTTGCCTCCCATTTCCTTTCCTCTATCCTTGCCTCCTTTTCCTGTCACAAACCCCGTCGGATGTCTTAGTTCTCCTCACGAATCCTGGATGCACCTTGGGAACACTCCAGGACACTATACCATAAGAACTCGAATAATTGGACCTCGAGCGAGGGCGTTGGAGTTGCCTTTGCAGGTAAGGTCGGGCACCTTTTTGTTTTTTTGTCTCAAGTTAGGGCTGTGGGGGCCAGCTTTTGCATTGTTTTCGCCCCCTGTCCAAGAGAGGGAATTCTGGACGTCCTATTGCCAGGTCCAACTATCCGAGCCCTCACAGTAGGAGAGTTTTCTACCGTAAGAACTCAAATAATTGGACCTGGCGATAGGACGCCCAAAATTCCCTCTCCTGGACAGGGTGAGAACACTGTAAAAACTGACCTCCTCAGCCCTAACTTGAGACAAAAAAAACAAAAAAAGTGCAAGACCTTACCTGCAAAGGCAACCCCAACGGCCTCGCTCGAGGTCCAATTATTCGAGTTCTTACGGTATGTCTTGCTTTTATGTTGGTGGATTTCGGAGAGAGTCCTCCAGGTTATTTTCTTTCATTGTTTTGGAATATTGCCAAAAAGGGTGGACATCCGTGGGGAGCCAGAGATGTTGTTTGGATTTGTTTTTCTTTGATATTATTATTCCTATCTTTTCTCAATATTTTTGATGTTATAAAGTTACAAACAATGGCGATTATTTTTACTTTACCTCTTTCTTCATCAGATCATTGCACTAAGTCGACGTGTGTCCACTATGCACATCACATAACACTAATAAAAGCTGCTTTTGACCGGCTCATATTTAGTTATTTCGTGGGCTTAGATATTTCAACTCTACTCAAGCAATACTACTCAAGCAATACAAATAATCGGATATCTAAAAGCAGGTATGAGAAGTGTAGGATTGGGGGGGGACAGCCAATCGAGCCCACATTTCTCAGCCCATCTTGTTTTACCAATTCCTTCGTTCAAAGCTCCTGTTCAATATCAAAGATACCTTGACTAGCAACGTGCACTTGCTTCACCAATCTCTTGCCTAGGACTGTTAGAAACCTGCATCTCTCCTGGAGGAGAAATCTTATCATACTATGATATTCTCACCGTAATACAATGCTGAGACCCAGCAGGGCTGGTGAGAGTTATGCGTGACGGGTTCTTGGCATTTTTGTCGAAATGCAGGAGATACTGCTCGGCATGCTCTAGTATAAGTTTCATACCCTGTCAGTTGTTTTATTCTCTACCTAAAGGCATACCAAAGAATACGGCATAACGAAAATTTTGAAGAGTAAGGCTTCCACCGCCTATCATTTTTCGCTGGTCCCCAACAAACGCTTCATTTTTCGTTGTGCCGTATTTTTTCGGTATGGGTTCGGGTATGTTGCTTCTTCACATTGCTATAATACTCGTGCCAAGGTTGTGGCTGGCAGCCACAACCTTGGCACGAGTATTGCTCTACCAGCCATTTTTTTAAAGTCTCCGCAATGTGAGTTACACATTCTTGAGGTTAGCTTACGGTATCTCCCTCAATATTTTGTGTTACAGTATTCTACGCCAAAGTGAGCCCACAGTACTTGAGTATAGCAAGAATGCCCATACAAATAATCCCAGCCCTATATAATTGGGATGGGCGTTCTTGCGTCACTGCATTCTTGCCTGCCATGGATTACTGTAGTGGGGCCTTCAATGATACCGTAACTGAATCACCTCTTTTTTTCCCATTCCGGAGACTAAAAAAAATGGCTATTACTGCACGCAGGCCCAGGGGCCTGCAGTATCTCCATTTGCTTTTGCTATTATTTGTATTCATGGTTTGAGACCTATCTGACTTATGGAAAGACATTGTACCGGTATGTTGTCGTTATTGTGCCCTTCCGGGGTACGGTAAGAGATGAATCAGTGGTCACAGTGGAAAGTTGACGGCTAAAATTAAAGCATAGTTACCGGACAGAAATACAAGGCGAAAGGCTGTCAAGCCTAGCAATAGCGGCGTGCCTGAAATACCCTTACACCCCAGTACTTGCACGTCTTTGCCAAGAAAAACGCCAGCTACTGAATTATCTTGAGGAGGTGAAAGTTAAACTTGGGATTTATTCTCAGTTCCTCAAGATAATTCGGTAGCCAGCATTTTTGTTGCCAAAGACGTGCCTGTATACTCGCCTCCACAAAGTTCTTGTAACACCCCAGGTATTTGTGGCAGTGTCTCAGTGGCAACGATGTACACCAGGGGGAAAAATACGTTCACATTTTTGTCCCCCACTGTACTTTGAGTTTCTTGGGGTTTGCGGTTGCTACTGGATGTACAGCGGGTGGCAAAAATGTGAACGTATATTTTCCCTCCGGTGTACATCGTTGCCACTGAGACACTGCCACAAATACCCGGGGTGTCACGAGAACCTTGTGGAAGTGGGTTTCCACAGAATTCTGGATGAAGTAGACGAAGTCCTTCAACCCCACCATCCAAAGATGGAGACAGAACAACATTAAAACAAAAGTGGGTCTGTTTCATCTCACACTATGATTCTAGCTGGTTAAATCATGCAACAGGGACAGACATATTTAGGTTCCTCAGCAAGCAAGCAAGCAGTCAAGGCTGTTCCCAGATGCAGACTTCTCTCCAGTGGTATCACTTCATGCCATGTGCATAGCTTGCAAGCTCCATATTGTGTGCCTCCAAGTTACGATTCGGTTGCTTGACAGTTCTCTTCGCACAATATACGGTAGTATTCTGACCAGAAGCGTCAGCACAATACTATGAAGAGTGATGGATTCATTAATATTCATAATGTCAAGCCCGAAATTGTTTCGTCGCCAGATGATTATAATGTAATTACGATGTTTTGATCTTGGATGTCACTCACCAAATACTGGATACCACAATTGCTGAGGAATTGGGCTTACCGTAGTTGGAGGAGGCTACGAAGGTTAATGATGGAGAAAGAAAGGGTTCAGATGCTCGATGTCTATACAGATAGCTCGGATGAGAGGATGATATCCCGCCTGTTGTTACCACAGGAGGTTGCTTGGGGGTTTTTTTTTATTCGCGACACCGGGTGTCCATGGACTTACCTTTTCACTGAAGAGAGTACTTCTACTTGTTTACGGAGAAAATTCTAACCAGGTTTAGGCAGCCAATGCTGTCATTATCCAGGAAGAAACAGGAGCATGGGTCACTATGGGTGGATGAAAAGATGGGGCCCATGTGGTGCCATCAAAGTCTCAATTTAATGGGATAATTTACATGGTACATCATTCTTAATAGCAGTTTTTCCACTTACACTCTAATACTTTTGAGAATCAGTATAGATTATATTAGAAGGGATAAATGCTACGCTTCAATCCATTAAACTAAAAGCACCTTTTTTGTGATTTTTTCTCACAGTTCCGACGGTTGACGCCGAGATGGGTTGCGAAATCCAAAGGGTGAATTACTTCTACAGAGTTGGGTTGGAGGTATGGTACGGGCACCTTAGAATCGACCCTCAGTAGGGGTATTCAAAGTTAAAAAAGTGTACAAAACTTAGCTTACTTTGCTGTTTCATGTAAGCTTGGCGCGCATGGAAATAGTTAACTTACCTTCACTTTACCTTACTAACCGTACCAAGGTACCCACCACTTCGAAAGCCGCTACGCGCCATCGAAGATGGTGGCACTCTCCCAGAGAGTGCCTAACAGTTCAATGGGAGTAATAGTTCAACGGCAGATTTATTACATACAACGAGAAATATTAACAATGAGAAATATTAACAATGAGAAATATTAACAACAAAGTACCCAATTTCACGATTTAAAAGCTGCCATAACTTTTGCCTATTATTCTTCTCCTTTACTGCCTTCCGCATCTGCACAGAAATCACTTTCCACTGCTTTATAACTTTGTTGTCGGCGGCTTTTTGTGCACGGTCAATTGCTCGCTGAGCCTTTTGAAGTTGCTCCTCGACACTATCCTGCTGCTTTTGTCGAACCATTGCCCTTGCCTCATGGGCATAGAGTACTCCACCC
The DNA here is from genome assembly GCA_003788595.2 of Choiromyces venosus 120613-1. Taxonomy (NCBI): domain Eukaryota; kingdom Fungi; phylum Ascomycota; class Pezizomycetes; order Pezizales; family Tuberaceae; genus Choiromyces; species Choiromyces venosus. The sequence goes on from ML120357.1 coordinate 758,156, forward strand.
TTTTGGATTGACCGCCGACTACGCTTTTGTCGTGCTGCCCGAGCAAGTTCTGCAGCTTTTGTATTTCCCAACTCTTGAAGTGCAAGTGACCCACTTTGTGCCTGAGCAAGACTTCCCTTTAGGTATTTCTGTAGACTTCGATTTGGTGTAGGAGAAATTTCACGGATTTCGGAGGAGAGAAAGTTTGCATGCTGCCAAAGTGAGCGTATTGTCTTTGGTGTTGTATCATAATTATTTTCTGAAGATTGACTTGGAGGGGGGGTAGAGGGTGCTGGGTTGTCACTGTCGGGGAGGGGTAAAAGTTTGTCAATTACAAGATTCGGTTTGAACGGAATTAGTCCCGTTTTCTTGAAAGCCGATATGATCGATGTCTCTTTAAAGGTTTGTGATCGGATAGACTCAAGGGCTGTCAGAAATTCAACTTTATTGAATTCTGAACACCCAGTCCTAGTCGCAGAGTCCAAAGCTTCGGCATGATAGTGTTTGTAGGGTTGAAAGAGAACAACATCGAGAGGTTGTAGGAGATGTGTGCAATGTGGGTGAAGGCAAAGAAGGAGGATCTTCTTCTCATCACAAAATGAAATAAATTCCCGTGTGCAGTGAGAATCATGCCCATCAAGAATTAACATTCTCCAAGCTGCAATTTGACATGATGCAGAGAACCTTTCGAAGTGATACAGCCAATCTAGAGCTCTCTCATCATTGGAATACCCAGAATCCGAAGCTCCAACCAGAAAGCTCCCTGGCATATCCGTTTCCATATACCAATCCTCCATATGAACTGCTCCAGGAACAATGATTATAGGCGGCAGTACTGCACTATTCCCACTCACAGTCTCAATCACTGTCACCAATTCTCTATTGCTTTAGCTCTCGGGTAACTACCCATTGATCTCGTCCAACACCAATTCGGAAGCCTGTCTCGTCAAAATTATAGGTATCAGTAGCAAGGATCCCCTCTCTTTCTTTTATCTCCTTATAACGATGGAACCAATCCAAGAGATCATCCGAATGATGTGATCGTTTCCGTTCAACATCAAGAGCTTTTTGTTTTCTCTTGTGGTATTCTGGGTGCCTTTGCAGAAAGCGACGAGTCCACATATGACTTACGGTTGGTGGTGGTTCATATGAATCAAGATGAGTTGAGGCGAGAATCGAGTTTGCATAAGAACTGATAGGCTGATACTGAGGTGGAATACCGATCTCATCTAATTGATTCAGGTATTGACAGAGACCCAATTCCTGATCGGCAGTCATTTTCCGATTTGGTGACTCTCTTTGCTGTCGGGATTGGCGTCCTTTCCACCGGGCTCGAAGACGTCGCTCGGGTAGCTCATATTTTCGTGCCAGAGCTGCAATGTTTGGTTTTTCTGTATCTGCTATTTGAGCAATAGCTTGCGCAATTCGGGTCTCTATATCGGCATATGATTTGTTTGGCATAATGTGGTTGGTTGAAACAACTAGAATTTGTGGTGAAGGATAATAATATGTGATGATTCTGCCATTGAACTGTTACTCCCGTTGAACTGTTAGGCACTCTCTGGGAGAGTGCCACCATCTTCGATGGCGCGTACTGGCTTTCGAAGTGGTGGGTACCTTGGCACGGTTATACGATACCTCTGTTACCGAGGTCTGGAGGTCGGTAACAGGTAAGAGCAAAAGATGTAAAGAAGGTAAAACTAAGTGCGAGGTACCATCTAGGAGCCAACAACAACAAAGATGCCCCACACTGTGAAAAGGTACCACTTGCAATGCGATTGCAGAACCTATCTTTTGAACGTCATAACAACAATTCTCCTCTGTAAAGACAATTAGCTTTTCCTTTCTACTTAATCCTTATACATTCTCGGTTGTTGTCTCTTTTTTTTTTTTTTTTTTTTTTTTTTTTTTTTTTTTTTTTTTTTTTTCCTTTCCATGTCTTCTATATCTTTGGTATATGTAGGTTAAGAAATTTACATACAGCACCTTGTACCGTAGAAACTGATGAAATTGGCTATCCCGGGACCAGGATGTCTTAATTCCGGCCCAGTTAGATACTGTACTGTTCGAGATTTTGGTTTAAACAATGGATTGTGATTGACCAGTGCTTGTTGATATAAACCGGCCTGTCAGAAATGCTCGCTGAGGTGAAATTCCACTGTCTAACTGGACCGGAATTAACACATCCTGGTCCGGGGATAGCCAATTTCATTAATTACTATGGTAATGCTTTTCTCCCACCTTCTAAACTCACCGCTACCAATCCCCATCCTGATTGATACTGTATTCAACTTCACTGCCCCTCACTCCTTTATAGGTGACATCATTTAGTTTTATCCATAACCTAACAGCGCAAATTTTCTAACTCAAAGTATACTAATTTAGCTTACTCTGATAATTACATACTCGAGTACTTGAGTACACTTTTGTTTTTTTGATGGGGCTCTCAAATATGTTACCCTGTTTCTATCAACACTATTGGCTCATTCTCTAAAGTACCCTAATGCAAGATCCGCCTCTTACTTTCACCTCCAAGTCCCACTTTTTAACTTTGAATACCCCTAGTGTGGGACTCGTCAATGGCCATGGCATAGATTACGACCAAAGTGCGTGGATTATGTACTTATGGGACGCACACGGTGGACATTGAGCATGTATTTAAGCCCGCTGTTTTCTCTTGTATCTTATCATCAACAATGCCCCTCTCGGCACCAAAACCAACAGTCTCTCTCACAGCACGGTATCAACTCTCTCTGAATCACCGAAACATCCTGTGTATGATACCACCTCCAGAGCCAGTACTGGTACTGCGGTTCACTTTTCGAGTTCGCGGTTCATGAACCGCGAACCTCCTGTTTGAACCGCGCTAAACTGGCGGTGTGAGACTCCCTAATTGGTCTTGGTGGATATGCATACCCGTAGTTCAATGACATAATCCATCGTTGGTCGCCCATCGTACCTCGTCACAACACACCAAACGCACAGCAAATTGGGAAGAAATGTAGTAAAACAAGCACAGTGACGTGAGGAAAATAATATACAAAGCAGTAGATAGAAAGAACAGAATTGAGCAATTCACTAGGGCATGAGATAGAGGTTCAAGTTCGCATAATTATTTCTAACTAACTGATCATGTCCTTTTATCATAGGACTTGCCTCCTCCCATGCGTGCCTGTGTGGGTGAAAATTTTCACCTCCCGCAAGGGGGAATAAAATTTTCTCTCACCGGAATAGGAAAGAAACAAGAAAGAAATTTTCAACGGCAAGGAGATAAAAGATATTTTCAGTTGCAAGGAGACAAAAGGTCAAACGACTAGATCATAAGGTGGGATGAAATTGAGTACGCAGGGGACAATATTCCAACAAGAAAACCAAATGTGATCCATGTTTTAAATTCAGGTGTATTTATTACAATAGCAAGATCTATCGCTCAGTGAAGAAATAGGTTTATTTGAGCAACTTCTGCTTGCGTTCTAAAGCTAAAAATGAAAACAGTGTTTTTGGTGTAAAATGAAGGGTCAACGATGAACAACGTCACCGAACTGTACAACCACACCGTGGAGCTTCATGATGGACTTGTGGTCTGTCCACACAATCTTCGCCAATAGAGTGCGACAGCTAATGAGGTGGAGATGATGTGTACGTTCCACGGTCTTCTACGGATTTCTCTCACTGATTTATGTATGTTGTTTGCTTGCCTGTCTGTTTGCCTGTTTATCTGAGGGGGAAAATATTGTATATAAGGGGGCTCTACTTCCCTTCAGAGGAAGAGCATCAGACATCATTAGCAACGCTCCTCTCGGCACTAAACCAACATTATCTCCCACAACACCGTTGCCTAAACCACGTTCTCCTAACTAAAATTATGTGCAGCGGAAACCGACATGAAAGTATCTTTATACCGAACAAAAAAGTTTATTAAAGGACTAATTCCGCAAAAACGAGTGTGGGGAATCTGCATACTTGTAGATGTAATTCCAGCATGGCTAATGAACATTGAACATGAAGAAATGACAAACATGCCCGAAACTCATGCAAACTTTCCACAACAATCCACAACGTTCCGTGACATGGCCAAACACCCCCGAAGACAATTTCCGAAAAGTCCTATCCTCTGAAAAATTTAAATCCTATCCCCTATCGCCTTAGAGCTCCTATATCCTATGTCCTATATCCTATGTCCTATATCCTATGTCCTATATCCTATGTCCTATGTCCTATGTCCTATGTCCTATGTCTTATGTCCTATGTCCTTGCGCATTTTATCCAATTTCCGATTCATCTAAGTCCGCTAAAGTAAATGGGTGATTGTTGGTGATTTGCACTACTAACAACCACCAGCACATAAATTATAGTTCGGTGACATAATTCATCGTTGGTCGCTCATCGTACCTCGTCACAACACACCAAACGTACCCCAAATTGGACAGAAAACCAAATGTGATCCATGTTTTAAATTCAGATGTATTTATTGCAATAGCAAGATCTATCGCTCAGCAAAGAAATAGGTTTAATTGAGCAATTTTTGCTTGTGTTCTAAAGCTAAAAAACAGTGTTTTTGGTGTAAAATGAAGGGCCAATGATGAACTATGTCACCAAACAGTACAACCACACCATTGCCTAAACCTCGTTCTTTTAACAACCACCAACAGCCGAAACTAGATCTGCCTCCCAGCTGCAGTGGCGAAGGTATCCTTCCAGGAACATTTCCGGCATATGATTTCTCCATTCCGCCATTTTCGCCACATAGTATTCCAAAATACCTAGAACCTTTGAACATTCCAGGGCACGTAAATCTTCCTTGGCATACCCTTGGGATCTCAGGACATCCCACACCTCATCCTTGAATCGTGCTTCCAGCTCCACACGCTCCGGGAGGTCTACCCATCCTTGCTTCATCATGAATCCAAAAAGATTCTCGGCAAAATGGAAATTTCGTCCCAGCGGTTGGTATGTTGCACCACCCCAGTCAAGGACTGCCGTGATACCTCCAGATATGGGCTCGACGTGGTAATTGAATGGCGTCAGATCCGGATGGCTCAGGGCTTGCGGCAGCTTGGCAAGCAGATTCCAGTTGTCCCTGATGTTTGAAAGGCTCCTTAAGACACGCTGCCTTGTGGTGGAAGATTGAAAGTCAAGCTTATCGAACTTAGAAGCCAGTTGAGTCACATAAGAGTCTGGCGGATGGGTGTCTGCGATGGCCTGGTTTGTGCTTCGAGCCATAATGCGCGCGAGGTCCGTGACCGTCGTCAACTTATTTTCTAGAGGTAGGCTGTCACCCCTAAACAGGGTCTCTACATATGGTTTCCCAGCCGCAAACGGAGAGGTGTAGACATATACGCCATGGTGAGACCCTCGAAAAGTGACCAACGGTACCACAGCCCCATGCAAACGACTGGCCTCATGATTTCCGTACCGATCTAATTCAGTGCACCGAAATTGAAGCACAACCGACTGACTAATCTGGTCCCCCGCTTTGTGCTTAGCAATGCAGGTGTAGCTCATGCTCCCCTGAAGTGGACTAGGTGATATCTCAATGTCGTCCTTTGACGGAAACAGCTGCTGGAGGAGGCGATCTCGAATATATTGATGACATTCAGTCGGGGAACTTAAGGAACACTCCTTAAAGAAGTTCGCCATAGCCGTTTCTTGATAGTGGTCCATCTTCAGGCCGCTGCTTTCAGATGGCACGCGAGAGAGATCAAACTAGTTGTCAAAAATTAGTGTAGGCATAAAATGGGAGTACCTCGGTCTCTACATACCTGTGCTTGAGTGGGAGGGAAACTAGGCTCGTTTCCGGGAGGGTGCGTCTGAATTCTGAACTACGTCACACGTGTAAGGTGGCTTGGTAGGCGGGTGGGCAGAAGGCAACTGATCTGTCACAGTAAGATCACTTGTTAATCAATGCAAAGACCAACGTTTTGGAGTGGTAGGCTTGAGGAGGTGCTGTTGGTGTTGGTGTTACTGTTGGTGTTGCGGGCTGATGAGTTGAGCGGTCCTGACCTTGACTGTGGTCAGTTATAAGTAGGGGTATTCAAAGTTGAAAAACTTGAAAAAATTTAGGGCCTGTTCGGGTGACACCTGAAACCCGGGTTTGAGGGCAGAAAGCCTTGGTTTTGACTGAACTGGTGGTTTTGGAAACCCAGGAGGTGTTTGGTAGAGACACAAGCCCTAGTTAGTTTGAAGTTCCAAACTCATAAAATGAAGACAAACCCTCGGGTTTGAAAAATTACCTCCTCTGTTGCTTCCTTAGTGACAACCATAGTAGCAAGGCTAAGGGGCTGTTTGGTGTGCTGTGGTTAGAAAATTGGGTCAGTTACAAGCCATGGTTGTGATATCATCAATGGAAAAATGTTTGTAACCATGGTTTGAAAATCTGTTGCACCAAACAGTCCATATTCTCAATCTCTACTGTACAAATTTGAAATTAAAAACAAAACAAATAAAAGTATTAAAAGTAACTAAAAAGTAAGCCTGTCTGTAAGCAAAAAGGTAATTTTTTCTACTATTTACTGCTATACCAATACCTTCTGCTAGAAAATCCTCCATCCAATCAGTTTCAACATACTTATTTAATTGAAATCATTAGATATCACACCTATAAAGTCACAATTGTTCCAGGCAATAAGGTATATTCGCAGCAGAATTGGTTCAGAGTTAATAATGTAAACCAGTATAATATATATTAAATAATACACATAATAACAAAATGCACAACCAGAGAGTAAAAGAGAACAGAAGTAGATAACTGATAGACAATAACAGACAGTCAGTGGTAGACAGCTGTCCAACAAAAGAGTGATGATGATAGATAGTTGATAGATAGTTATATCAAAAAGACAAAAGGAAATATACAGGACTTATGAAGATATAATGATGAGTGGTAAATCTGGGAGAATTTGAGAATCGGAGAAATACTCTCAGGTAACCCAAGTCTCCAGCAAAGTCACAAATAAGAATTCAATAGAACCAGTCAATTAAGTCCTATGAGACAGACTGCCTAGGTGTAGAAGAAAAAGGAAGAAACAAAGCAGTACAGAAGTATTACTAGTGAGCAAATGATCAGCTATGATAGAGAATGTTCTATATATCTAAATATTCACCAACCCTGTGATACCATCTTGTATGACTTTTGCACAATAAGACTTCAATTTCTCTCCACCAGACAACTTTTATTTCTTTAATGCTAGTTCATATGAGGGATACTTCTTATCAGTGGCAATATGTGAGAAGTAAAATTCAGCAAACCCAGAATACCAATGGATAATACAGCAAATTCTTGAGTTCTTGATACCTGCCTTTATACAACATCTTGTGTATATTCCAGAACTAACTCCTGAACAATAGTTAGATAAAAGCTTCTAACTGTGGCTCTCTTTAACTTGTAGAAAGTTGTTTCTGGAGATATTACAGAAACCTGTCATAATGTTATTATTACTGTTGATATGGAACATCTTGTATATTATTTTACCAATACATCAACAATAATAACAAATGAACATATTTCACTAGATGAATGACTACAGTAAATTGAGTCAAGGCTAAACTAATTTCTCAACAAACTTTCCTATGAGGCTATCTTGCAACATAATCCTTATCAAGAAAAACAACCAGTCAGGGAGTACATTGCACCCTCTCCAATTCCCAAGCAGGTCTCTTATGAATATACCTGATTTGTTGTTGAAGTTTAAAAACTATCTCGTGTAGACTATAACCTATTAGTATTTTGAAATACATTAAACAAATTCCTTCCAGCCTACTATGCCCAATTTACAAGCATTTGGCAATCATGAAAGGGAAACCTCATCTGCTACACAAATGGTGATCCAGGAGATACAATAAAAAGCTTCAAAAGGTAGGCTCATGGAATTCCCTTAGGTGCAATTCAAATAAATATAGAGGAAAGATTTGTCTGCCACATTCCGTACCTTCAAAATTCATGTTCCTTTTCTTTCCAGATGCTCTGTCCATACTAGACCACCTGTTTTCTTTTGCCTCTTATTAGTATCCAGTCAACTACTACCTCCAGACTCCCAAAGATATCACAGAAGCAAAAAAGAAAAAGGAGAAAAATAAAGGAGAGCAAGTACAGAAGAAGGCTCAGAAACTAGAGTTGAGAAGACACTAGATCAGGTGAGGAATGAGGAGAAGGATGAGGAAGAGAAAGAGGAGAGGTAGAAGGAAGCCATGAATTGAGGTGAGAAGGCAGAAGAGAAGGAGGATAGAGAGAAGAATACAATTTGTTACTGGACAATCAAGATAGAAGAAGATGATGATGCAGTAGAGGAAGAAGTCTGTACTATAGAGGTGATAGATAGATGAAACTTATGAGAACTAGTGAAGATGCAATGCTCCTATAAGTGTCTAAATACAGAAATTGGTTCAGACACTAGTAAGGTCCATGGAAGACTGAATATCTCATGGGTAAGTAACTCTTTATTATCACAATTTTAATCGGCTTCATAGCCTTATAGTTCTACAAGCTTTATGATGTATTATTATTATTATTATTATTATTATTATTATTATTATATTATATATTAATATAATAATAATAATAATAATAATAATAATAGCCCGTTCTCCACCTATTTCGCTGTTGCTCATAGTTGGTGGAAGCAAGTGTGATGTGGAAGCAAGTGTGACATGACGGTTTTTTTTTTTCTTTTTTCTCAATTTTAGAGTCATAATTGGTGACAGAATTTGAGAAAAAAAAAGCTTTATAAGCAGAGATAATGTAGTCAAGTTACAAACCATCTTTACATTAAGCTTCTTTTTCATCTTTGAACATATATGCGATTCTACTCCTCCAAATCGAAAACTACCAATCTGTATCAACTATGGCAGAGATTACAGAAACAACTCACCAGAGATTAAAGAAGCGATTAAATGAAGCTCTAGAATGGCTACAGGAAGACTCTAGCCACACAACAAATGTGACAGCAGTACAATTTCAGGTAAATGGCGTATTATGCTGCAAAAAAAAGTGATTGCTGATTGATTTTAGGTAAATTCTTCATCTCTCCGGATGCGTCAACTTCGCCACTGGCATCAACAAAGAAACTCTTGTGGGACCTTCAATGAACATGGGGGTAATAATATTATCCTAACTACAGCTCAAGAGAAGGCTCATCACCTCTACTGTTATTAGCAATAGGAGATGGGAATTGGAGCAACACCATCCATTATATATGCTGCAATTTGCTACCTCAAACAGCAGGAAAAATGCAGTCAACCATCAATCTCCTGGTTCCACAAATAGCTTAAAAAGAATTCGGCTCTTCATACGATGAAGACAAAGCCCATTGCAAGAGCCAGAATTACCACGCATACAGAGGAAGATTTAAAAATATTCTTCAACAACTATCAAGAGACCCTTGATCACTATGGCATCCACTGTGCCAGATATATCTACAATATGGATGAATCTGGCATTGGAATTGGATGTCCAACAGGAGAGATCATTATTGTTCCAACTGAGGTGAAGGAACTATATAATGCCAGTCCAGAGAATCGGAAGTCTCTTACGATTATTGAAGCAATATGTCTGGATGGAACTCCCCCACCACCTCCTGTTATTATCTGTCCAGGGGAGAAGATTATGGAAAGTTGGATTCATGAGAACCTGACTGGAGCGGAGGTAATTACTGTATCACCTACAGGATACACCAATGAAAATATCACCCTTGCCTGGCTTGATCACTTGATTAAGTATATAAAGGCAGGTCTTGACAAATATTGGCATATGCTTCTTGTTGATGGGCATATTACTCACCACCAGGGTGACTTCATAATCAAGTATTATGTGAACAATATCGTTCCCTTTGAGTTTCTATCTCATCTAACTCATGTTCTCCAGCCTCTCGATGTTGGTGTTTTTCGTCCCTGGAAGCATTACCACAAGCAAGCCATCCATCATGCTTTAAGATCTCTTGATATCGAATATACGATCTCTTCCTTCTTCCGAGACTTAGACACCATCTGCAAACAAACCTTCTGATCTCATACAATAAAGAATTCCTTCAAAATTTCTGGCATGTTCCCTGTCTCCTATAAGAATGCTATAAAGAAGATGCGACACTACAATAATAAGATGACCATTGTATCTGGAAGGGAACCTCATGGAGGAGATAACCATGAAGTTCATGGGTTGGGAGATGATAGTCAAGCAATTGCTGCTGAAGATACAGTATCAGAACTTTCTCACCCCCTAAGTACATATTTTGAGTCACAGGTTCGAATACAAGAATGGGTAGACCAAGCAGCAATATTCAGTCCTAAAGCCAAAGATCGATTTAAGTAATGGGCTGAAGGAACAGAAGTTCTTTTGGTTAAGGCTCAACTTCAGGAGGAGACATTCAATAATATTCATGAAAGAATCCGAACTGAAGAAACTGACAAGAGGAACTCCCACTGCATCATCCAAAAGGGTGGAGTTCTGACTGTTCAAGAAGCTCCAATGCAGCAGAATGAGAAGGAAGAGAAGAAGAAGCAAACTACAATTAAGAAAGCAACAAAGGATATCAAAGTTGCAATCAATAAGGCAAAAGTAGCTCTCAATCGGCATAGTATTGATGCTTGGAAGGCTGAGAAGCAAGGCAAGAAACAGGTCAAGATTATACAGTCTCAAGGGCAAACCATTCCAGCTGCCTTGTTAATACCAATTCTGGACCCTAAGAAGAATCCAACACCCAATGATCTAGAATCAGTCCTACCACCACCAGACCTCCTCCAGGTTCTTACCTTACTTGAACCGACTGCTATTATCAATACTTCAGTGATCGATCTACAGCTATTAGACATTGCAAATAGAATTTTGGAGTTGGAACATGAAATGAGACAACCAGGTAGTAGGATTGGAAATATACCACCTCAAGATACTGAAAATTATGGTATGGATGAGGATTTGGGGGATGAATCTGATTCTGATTTATCATGTATATCTTTAGACTCTATTGTACAGAATGCAGATTTTGTAGACTTCTATTAAAATAACATAGTAGCTTATGTTTTCTATTGTATACTACACAGAGGATAGTTTTCTGAATTTCTACCTCATACCTGGTCATCAAATATCACTCTATAATTACTCTAAAATTGAGAAAAAAGAAAAAAAAAAAAACCATAGCATCACACTTGCTTCCATGTCACACTTGCTTCAACTGACTATGAGCAACTGCGAAATAGGAGGAGAACTGGCTATTAAATCCTATGTGAAAGAAAACCTCTATTTCATTGTTATAATTAGTAAGATTCATGTTATTATTAGCAAAAAAAAAAAGACTTCATCTGATGAAGGGCTAGGCATAGTGATGATGCCCTATTGTATCCTGCACCAAGGATATCAGGTGCATCCTGAGTTTGGATACTACACTTGGTTGCATCCACTATATTATAGGTTTAGATGTTTATATGTGATGCCCTGTTGTATGCTGAGTTTGGGCACCATATTCACTTGCACCAAGTGCTTCCTGAGTTTGCATTTATAGCCTATTCATATCTAAATATATGAATCTGTAATACAATACATCATAACTTACTCAGGATATCAGGCTGGCTACATATTAGCCAAATAATAACAACTGTTTTTGAAGGTTAAAATACATTTGAGATGTAAAAAAGAAAACATAACAGACAACTTACTAAGATTTATATTTTAGTCTTAAAACTATGAAGTTCAAGTTAGTGAAAATAATAGTTGTATTCATCATGAATATAAGCAATAGTTATGACATATTAGCCAAATGAAAATATTATTATCTTCTCCTACATGTGTTCTTTCATTATCAATAGTTACATCTAACAACTTGATCTACTTATGATAATTCTTTACTATATTTGATGAAAAGTTCTCTCCTCATCTACCTCCTAATCCTCCTAATCCTGCCAGTGTATATAACACTTAATCCTGAATTTCATCTCTCTCAATAGATCTCAGACATATGCAATGTTACATATCCAATGCATCCTTGTACATTGTAGTAACATTACATCCTGTCTGCTGAATCTCATCTCTCCCAATAGATCACAGATGCATGTGCCTTCATATATCCAGCTTATCCTTCTCTATTAGACCAACATCATACCCTGTATCATGAATCTCATCTCTCTCAATATATCCAAAATGCATGCAGTGTGATGTATTGAATGTATCTTTCTAAATTGGACCAACATAATACCACATAAAGTGACAGCCTGTAATGGAAATAACTGTTATCAGCAAATTTCTGCTAAATGTGACGGCAGATATTGATGCTATCTGACATCATCTCACAACATTCAAGCCAGATTCTGAATTCCCTTAATGTCAGCTTTCCAATAATAACTCCTCATACTCCTAATATTGCTTCCTGTGAGGTTACAAACTATGATAGAAATACTTTTTACTAGTAAATTTTGGCTAGGTTTGAGGGCTGATAATGATAGTATCTAAAGTCTGCTTGCAACATTCTAGCATGATTCTGAATCCCCTGCATGTCAGTCTTCTGATAGTACCTCCTACATGCTTTCGATATTACTCTTCATAAAGTTACAAGCTGTAATGGAATAGCTTTTACTGTTAAATTTCTGCTTAGTTTGAGGAGAGATACTGATGCCACTTGATCTCTGCCCAGAATATTCAAGTCTGATTCTGAATACCCTCATGTCAGCATTCCAACAACATATTTGCACCCTCCTGACATCACTCACTGTAAGTTTACAAGCAGTTATGGAAATAAATTTACTGGTAAATTTCTACTAAATCGGCAGACAGATATCGATACTGTCTAACATGCACTCACAACATCCAAGCCTGAATTTGAGTCCTTTTGATGTTAGACTTCTAATAGTATCTACTATGTCCTACCAACATTATTCTCCATAAAGTTACAGGCTTTAATGTAAATAGCCTTTGTTGGTCAATTTCTGCTAGGTTCAAGGACTGTAACATGTGTACATGTTCCGGCAACTGTATACTGGTTATGCTTATATTTTTCCTTGTTATGTTATTTCGTTTGTTTTTGCTTTGATTGATTGATTGATTGATTGTTTCACTACCGGTATTACTAGGATTCTGGTAACATATTATATTTGTTTTAGTTATACTTTTGTACTGGCAAGGTTTTGCTCTAGGGATTCCAAGGGAATGAATAGTCATGTATACCGGCAGTAGAGATAAGGCTTGGGTGAAGGATTGCCTTGAGCTTTCAGAATTCAGGTAAGATCACAAGATTCTGGTAGTGTGCACTTACTGGTAATGACAGTGGTTGCGGGTTTTCAGGAACCTCTACCTTGGGTGGAGGAAATCATGTACTTAAGACAGGCTTCCTGACTAGCAGGAAACGCCAGACTTCAGACAGAACCTAGATAAGAAATATACTTAGTTGAATGGCGATTCTCTTGCTCCCTTTCCCCTCCACTTCTTCTAAGACCTTCTTGTTTTTCCCTCTCTAGTCTCTCTTAGGTATCGAATAATACCTATTCTACCACCGATCCCTATTGTATTAGTTCATACAGGTTACCACCAGTTACATTTTTTTCACCTGAGCAGGTAAGTTAACCCTCTGCAGGTACTTACAGGTTCTCAGAAAAAGAACAACAGGTTGGATTGATTACCCTTCCTGTATCTTGATAACTAGTTAGAAGCAAGAGCGGTAGGGAAAGATACTCCCGGCTCAGGTGCTACGTTCACAATTTCAGAACAAAGCGGTCATCGAAGGACTCTGTCCGGAAGGATATCTAGACTACCACACAGGCTAGGGTTCCCCCAGAACCTCTTAGCAACTGACAGCAACTCAGACTCAGAAACCGAAGCTTCAGCACAAGTTAGAAGCGCCCTATAACCAGAAGACCTTGACTCTGACCCAGAGGAGGACCTAACTGTAGAACAGATCCTCCAGCAAGCAGCAAGAGGACACAGCCCAGAAACAAGACATAGTTCCGGAAGCGTCTTTTGAGCAGTCTTTGGAAGCAGAGTTCAATCCCAGACAGCAAGCCAAACAGCAAGCCAGTCAGCATCCAGAGAGCGAACTCCACCTCCAGGAGCATTCTCAGAGTCCCCTGCCAACCCAGCCAAACCTGAGACACTTGAAGGCAAGGGCAAGCAGCCAGAAGACTCAAGACTACCAGAAGACCCAGCATCACCACCAAGAGGAGCAGGAATGGGCGATGTGGTACAAAGACCTGTTGACGAAGGAGCACAAAGGCCAAAAATCAAATGGCCCCTGCCATTGAAGTTCAGTAGGGAAGGTGATGACCTCAAACCAAACAGACTCAAGAAATGACACAGAGAAGTAAAGAAGTACCTCTCAAAGCATAATATCAATGACGATACGCAAGATGTGGTTGATTACTATAGAGCCTATACTGAGAAGCGAGCACACAATGCATATATGACATTGCTTGATGAGCATGATGACACACCAAACCTTGAGACCTTTCAAAACCAATTCAAGCAACTCTTCAAATCCTCTACAAATACAGATGACCTATACCAGCAATTATAGAAGGTATCGGAAACTACGGGAGGAAAGCCAGCTAGGATATCAAAGATTGCTGGAGAACTAGATGACCTAAGAACTACTCTTCCTAGAGAATCTGTGTTAGACTACACACAAAGGAAACAGTTCTTAGATACAATGGATACTCACCTCAGAAGAATTGTTGAACCCCAGATCTCGGAAACAGATACCTGGACTCAGATTGTACAGATCGCGGAAAGGTATGATGTAACTATGTACAAAACTGGAGGCTATAGCAGCAGCAGCGGTCCATCTACCAATAAGTCGAACAAACTGAAGAAAGACTATCAACCTGCACAAGCATCGAGCAGCAAAGCAGTAGGAAAAGGCAAGGCACTAGTGAAGAAGACAAATTATACAAAGAACAAGAAACCTAGCAAGAGGGAAATAGATCGATGGAAAAAGGAAGCAACCTGCTTCTACTGTGGGGAAGGTGGACATATGGCAAATGAATGCCCCAAGAAAGAAGTTAAAACCAACTATGTCAGGATCACAGAGGATGATACTGACAGCAGTGATGAGGAATATGAGTTAGAAAGTGACTCAATACAAGAGGTAGATGGACAGGACACTATAAGGACCTACAAGACTACTATTGGGACACCTGAAGACCCTAGTGCAACCTTCCAAGCCCTCGAATTCAACATGCTAGTGAATGGCAAACAAACAAGAGTGCTGGCAGATACAGGAACCATCAGCAGAAGCTTGATAAACAACCAATTTGTCACCACACACAACATCCCTTACCAGCCTCGAAAGTGCCCTGTCACTCTAAAAATGGTAGTCAAGGGGTCGAGATCAAGCAGCAATTACAACAGTACCGTCGATATTCAGATAGGGAAGATCAAGATACCGAGAATCAAGATGATGGTCACACCAGTATCAGACTATGATATCCTACTGAGTATGGATGACCTTGTCAAACTTGGAGCAATGATAGACTGCAGGAAAAACAGCCTATACTTGTCTGACCACAAGGTGAGAGTAAACTGTAATGGACAGTCTACTCAGCCCAGATCTGCAATGGCAAAAGTAGAAAAGGTACCGGATTTCCTAACGATGTTCCCTAAGGTATTTGTCAAAGAAGTACCTACTACCATGCCACCAAGAAGGAACATAGACCACTGGATCTGCCTAAAGGATCCCAACCTTTACCCAAAAATGCCAAACTACAAGACACCCGAAAAGCTCCTACTGCCATTCAAAGCATGGATTGAGAAGCAACAAAAAGCAGGAGTTATTTACAGAGCAGAAGCACCCGATGGATCGAGCATGTTTGTACAAGGTAAACCAAATGGTGGCATAAGACCACTAGCAGATCTGCGGTAAAGGAATCTGAACACAATTAAGGACCACTCACTGATACCCAACCAGCTGGTAATAATCAATGCAGTTGGAAGAGCAAAATATAGAAGCAAAATAGACCTCAGCGATGCCTATTTTCAGACCAGAGTTCACCCAGATGATGAAAAATACAACACTATGAAGATGCCCTTTGGAGCATTTGTATGCAGAGTAATGCTGCAAGGAGATACAAATCCCCCAGCCACATTTATGAGGGTTATGGAGGACAACCTCTCAGATGAACTAGGTATTTTCATCTGGGTTTATATTGATGATATCCTTATATTTAGCGACACATACCAGGACCATGTAGAACATATCAAAACAGTCTGCAAAAAGCTAGAGCAGGCAAAGCTATATGCAAACCACAAAAAGAGCATCGTCTTTGCAAAGGAACTGGATATATTGGGCCACATGATCGATGACAATGGCATATATCCAGTACCGGAAAAAATAAGGACTGTTAAGGACTGGACCACACCAAAGAATATGAAGGAACTTCAGCAATTTAATGGCATGGTTAATTATATCTCACAGTTCCTACCCCACATCACTACCATTACTGCCCCACTTACAGCACTTACTGGTGATGCAGAATGGCTTTGGACTGACCTGCAGGAAGCGGCATTCCAGGCAGTTAAAAAGGCAGCACAAGAATACTAGGTCTTGCGGCCGATCGATTATTTCAAACCAGATATGATATGGCTGTTTACTGATGCATCTCCTACCAGAACTGGTACATGGGTAGGACAAGGAACAAGCAGGGAAGAAGCTAGACCGGCAGCATTCCATAGCCAGAAATTAACACCCTCCCAAAGCAACTATGCCACACATCAACAGGAGGCTCTTACAATCGTTGAGGCTGTGGAAGCCTTTGTACACCTGTTGTCACACACCAAATTCACCATAGTTACTGAGCATGAAAGTCTAACTAAACTTATGACCCAAAAGAATCTAAGTGACCAGCAGCAAAGATGGCTAATGCAACTTAGCTACTTTGAATTTTCTATTCAATATATGCTAGGAGTGAAGAATTTCTTAGTAGGCTACCTATCGAGAATTCATGAAGACAGATTTTTACCTTATAACATAATCCTCAAAGATCCCACCTCTGAAAACCATGATACCCAGATCATACCAAACACCAAAGCCTCAGAAATCCACACCAACTACACCTTTTTAGCATCCTACAGCTTAGAATCTGATAGCGACATGTACTCCTCAGCAGCTAGCTGACATTCTTGAACCCTCACCACACGAGATTCGATACTCAAGGCCAGCCCTGATTATATGTTGAATACCATTCAAACCAATGCAGTTACCTGATCCCAGAAATGAAAAGGAAGCAACCGAAGCCCTCCCAAGAGCGAGGCCAGCACTGATAGTTATATCACTAAAGGCAACTCCTGGGGGGATGAAGTCACACTTCCCAAGCTATCCAAAAAGAAAGCAGCACATGCGGCATCCACCTGGACAGCATGGTATGATGATGAATGCGAAATACACAAATCCGATAAGGAAGGAGCAAATTACTTTCCCAGAGATCCCAAGCAATGGAAGCAAAGCAAGAAGGACAAGGGAAAGAAACCTGCAAGCAAAATCATTTCCTCCTCACCAGCCACCACCCCTCCATTCACCACATGGCCTTCTCCCTCTCTCCCCCATCCCCCTCCCAGATTCATAACAGACCAGGAGAGGTTAGCGGATAAATTGATACTTGATCAGTTGCCAGATGCCTCCCCAGCTTCCTCTTCTTCACCCCTCTATAGTGAACCTTTCTGGAGTAACCAGGAGACTGAAAAATTGAACACCTTCTTAGCTACGATCCACACAATACTCATGGCCGATTTCCACCCCAAGGTCATTGGAGTGCTTAAGCTTGACCCCCTCTTTGCCAGAGTCCAGAAGACCGGCAACAAACTGCACTATTCTGTTCAAGATGGCCTTCTTATTGCATAGAATACCAACAGGTATTCTAACCTTTATATCACTGTGGGACCTTTGGAAAGGGGAGTATCCGTTCGGGATTTTATTCTCAAAACAGTTCATGAAGGCCTTGGGCATTTCTCAGCCCATAAAAGCTACTGATATGTGGCCTGTTTCTTTTGGTGGCCACAGATGTGGGAGGATTTGATGGCCTCTTGTTGCTCCTGTGACCAATGTCAGATCAACAATGAACCAACTACCCTCTCAGCAGGATGGTCCCTCATACTCCCAGAACCAGATGAGACATAACAGTCCTTGGCTATCGATTTTGCTGGACCCTTCACCAAATCAAACAAATACAATACTATCATGGTTATCATGGACCGATTTACCTCTTATACCCACCTTGTCCCTCTTGGAGACCTTACCACATCTGAGAAGACATTCAAAAAGCTTTAAAGCACCATCTTTGACATTCATGGCCTTCTGCTCAGCATAATACTCCACCAGGACTCCCGGTTTGCCTCTAAGTTTTGGTCTCAAATGATGAAATCATTGGGAATTCAGGTCTGGATGGCCACCCAATACCATCACCAAACCAACGGCTAAGTGGAGCGCAGGATTCTCACCCTCAAGCAAATGATGAGGAACTTTGTCAATAAAAGGCAGAATAACTGGTCACAGGCTCTCCCCTCTATAGCGGCAGCTATGAATGGCACACCCCATGAATCCTTGGGTATCTCACTCTAACAGGCCCTCTGTGGATGGTCATGGAAAATCTTTAACCCAGTCCAACGATCATCCAGCAAGGTACTGGCTGTCAATGAAATATTGAATACCCATGAAGCAACGAGAATGGATGTGGATATGGCGCGGAAGCATGCCACATTCAGGCAAATAGTACAAGCAGACAAGTGGCACAAACCCCACAAATGCCCCTTCAAGATTGGAACCAGAGTATTGGTTAGAGGACAGCCCTACACCTCTACACCCAGACGATCAAGCAAGCTAGAACCCAGATGGTTTGGACCATTCAAGGTACTGGAATATGATGTCTATACCGACAATTACAAGCTTGAATTGCCCTGGCAAATGGAGCGGCAGAAACCCTTCTTCCACATATCTTCCTTCAAGGAATACCTCGAAAATGACCCAAACAGATTCACATCTCAAAGGATGGACAGCCTGGCACCTATCATCATTGACAATGCAGAAGAATGGGAAGCAGAACAGATCCTTGACTACAGACACCAGAATAACAGGGATGAATTCCTGGTGCACTGGAAAGGATATGAAAGGACTGATGACTCTTGGGAACCTATCGAGAACTTAGAGAACTCCCTGGAAATCATCCAGGAATACTGGACTACAAACCACCAGGCGGCCCCTCTACCTAAGATCAATTCACACTATGTTAGAATGGTTTGGGAACCAATGGAAGTGTTGGAGACTCCCTACACAGTTGGACCTGTACCTGACAAATTTTGGGAACCTTATGATGATGAGGAATATGACTCTAGCTATTCAGAGTTTGACTACTTCGGTACCGATGATGACTCCCTCCTCTGGCACATGGATGGCAACAAGCAGGAGGACTTGGACTAAAGTATGTGGTGTTTTGGATTGGGGGAATGTAACATGTGTACATGTTCTGGCAACTGTATACTGGTTATGCTTATATTTTTCCATGTTATGTTATTTCATTTGTTCTTGCTTTGATTGATTGATTGATTGATTGATTGATTTTTTGATTGATTGTTTCACTACCAGTATCACTAGGATTCCGGTAACATGTTATGTTTGTTTTAGTTATGCTTTTGTACCGGCAAGGTTTTGCTCTAGGGATTCCAAGGGAAGGAATGGTCATGTATACTGTTGGTAGAGATAAGGCTTGGGTGAAGGATTGGCTTAGGCTTTCAGGATTCTGGTAGGATCACAAGATTCCGGTAGTATGTACTTAACGGTAATGACAGTGGTTGCGGGTTTTCAGGAACCTCTACCTTGGGTGGAGGAAAACATGTACTTAAGACAGGCTTCCTGACTAGCAGGAAATGCTAGACTTCCGACAGAACCTAGATAAGAAATATACTTGGTTGAACAGCGATTCTCTTGCTCCCTTTCCCTTCTGCTTCTTCTAAGACCTTCTTGTCTTTCCCACTCTAGTCTCCCTTAGGAATCGAATGATAGCTGACCTACTGCCGATCCCTATTGTATTAGTTCATACAGGTTACCACCTGTTACAAGGACACATACAAATGTCATCTGATGTATGCTCACAATGTCTACACCTGACTCTAAATTCCTTGATGTCAGCCTTCTTACAACATGTCCTGTCCTCTCAACATTACTTCCTATAGAGTTACAAGCTATTATGAAACTATTACTTGTCTATTAAAGGAATACTCATGGTAAATCATTTGTATTCTTGTATACTTGCTGTAAATTTATATAGAATTGATAAAATTAAATTGGTTTTAAGAAGAGAAACTTGGTGACCTAAGTCCTCTATATGGGTCACACTGCTTGTATGGTAATATCACTAGTTTTCAATTTTAGACTCTCCCATTAAATATTGTTATGATATTATAGCTTTATATTAGTTGTAATCATGATGTATGTACTTAGGACTAGATATCAGAAGGATGCAATAGATGAGGACAAGAAGTCCTCAGGATGTAATCACTGAGTACCAGGCATTATCTGGATGCATTATATATAGGGGTCCACATCCAGATACCATCAGGATAGACTGAGTGTATGACATGATGTCAGGACATGACATCACTTGTACATTAACATCTGATTAACAGTTTACATTATGGACATTGTATGCATCAGATATACAGGATGCACAGGATGCACAAGGTATAAGATATTATTTTTCCTAATGATAATATTTCTATGAAACATCATGCTAGGATTTCATCAGTTGATCCTTGAGTTTCACTAGTATTACGAATATTTGACCAATATTACCAGTATTTTGCTAATATTCCTAGCATTTTGTTAATATTCCAAGTATTTCATAATAATAGAATCTTCTCTATAGTTGAGATCTCTATCTAAAGTATACTAAGTGACTCTTAGATATTTCCAGTATGTCAAAGTAGTTGCTGATGATTGTGATATATAGTAAGCACTCTAACTAGATTGTTTCCAATAAAATGAACCCAATATAGACAATCTTTCTGAACTTGAAGATATTCAGAAGATTTAACATTTGATCAATAATTGGTTCTGATCTTTGCTGGCTTTCCCTACCTTACATACAACTCGTACTGGCTAATCCATAGTTTGAGTACCAATAAGAATACTAATAAACACTTTTTTGTTAACTGTCTCACTGTATATTGAACAAATCTTGCAATTAAATCATGCAAAACAAGTTTTACAATGTTCTTAAATGCCAATTGAAATATTCAAACTCCTGCATACCAAGTTTAGCAGTCCAATCTGATCAAACATACAGCAAATACCATATTTGAACATCAAGTATATATGTTTCTTTATATTATATTATCCAATTTATTGAATCAATATATTCAAGAAAGATTTCAACATTCAGGAAAGACAGTTTCTTGATGCTTTCATGACGTACTAGGTGCAATTAATAGTATTGAGCATGAATATATTCAATATCATATCTATGATAAGATAGATCTTTATATGGTTAAGTTGGAAATTGTAGATAACTAGCAGTTTTATCCTTTCTTTAAAAACTGCCTTAGTGCAATCAATAAATCTCTATTACGAATATCTATATCATTATGAATATGCATCATCCCAACTACCTATATTTTGCTATGATGTACCTCACTTGTATTGAGCCACCTGCTGTGACTACTAGAAGTCAAAGTATATAGTAAGTACCCATTATGATAATTCCCCCACAGAGAGCACAATATTGGGGTTATCAGGTTCTGCTGTACTGAAGAGGTTGCCATATGAAATCACTAGGTCACATCTGAGTGGGGTCACTGTACCCACAGAGTGAATCTTGAATCATTCGGCGCAGCCAGGTATCAAGAGTTGCTTTCTTTTATTACAGTACTCGTGTAGCCGAGTTGAAGTTGGACACCCAGAAAGTGTAGTGATCTCTGGGCCAATAACAAACAAATGCAGGGCAACCTAATTAATAATGGCATATGATATGAAAAACTCAACAGAATTTATTCTTGTACAATTATACTAGCATGAGCCCCCTCCAGACCTGGAGGCTTGTATTCGAGGGTGTGGTGTAGAGGCATTAATACCTTAGAACTAAATAAGAATACTGGTGGGGATACTGTGTAATAGCAAGAGCCCCCTCTAGAGATGGAGGTCTGTATTTCAGGGGGGTCTAGAATCATTAGTAATACCTTGGAACTAAATAATAATAGTAGAAGGAATGCAATCTAACTTGCAGCTCTGGGTATTAGGTATTCTGAGACTTCTTTTAGATTTTGCATTACAGAAATATACCATTCCAATTGCCAGTGAACAACAACTGCTAACTAAAAGTGAACCTTAACCCACCCCTCCCTCTGATCCCAATTTCCCAGATTAGTCCCCTTATTAATCACAATCTCCTGTTCAATCCACCTCCTACTCATCTCCTGACACCTTGTTCCATTATTACCACCTCCTCCAAACCAAATCTCTGAAACTCTGCAATTAGTACCCCTACTCTGAAAGGCCTTTACCAACCCTTTGACCAAAGAAACTCCCTTGCAGGAGTGAAGGTGTGTAGTCCCAGGTACAAAGCTTGGATCATGGACAGCAAGCACACCATTTTTGTAAATGATGACATATGTATGCCAACAAAGTTCAATGATCGTTATAAGGTCAAGGGAGATAAGAATGACCATTTAATGCAGATACGGAGGGAGAGAAAGAAGGTATAAGAAAGGAGTTAGAAGGAAGAGATGAGAAGATAGTCTAATAGGTATGTAAGTATGTTTGTATATATTTACCGAAAAGTAGGTGTTTGCTGATGGGTTCTTACCTACGTGAAAGATGTTAAGGCTTGTGTTCCCAGTGAGTGGAAACTCGTTTTTGAATAATAAACAGGTTTTAACTGGTACAAACCCTCACGTCTCAGATTTGCTAATAGCCATGTCTGACACTCTTTTCTTCATCGGTGACTTTAAGAGTTACCACATGATTGTGTTGTTCTTCCCCTACGAGAGTAACTCCTGACCCACGTCCCTGAATGGTAACCACCGAAAGATGGTTACTAGACTGCAACACCGTAGGAACGACAAAAGTGTTTAGGGAATCCGTTGCGGTAACTCGTTGTTAGGCTTCTAACACAGT
>ML120357.1:782223-937432 GCA_003788595.2 Choiromyces venosus 120613-1
TGTGCTGGTCTTTGATCAGGTGAATATTTGAGTGAGGTGAATGATAGTGCGGAGTTATATTCCCGGATATGCTTTCTGAAGTGCTTGCTATCTGCATCCTCAGTGGAGAGCAATCTCTTGAGAATATCTGGTGGATTGGGTAAGCTCTCAAGGATGACATCGCCCTTCTTGCAGCATGACTCAAATTCGGGAATAGCAATTGTACTTGGATGACTTCGCTCATCAATCCAGTGAAATGCTTTGCAACCAGGACATTGAACATTCATTCTTCCCAACTCTAAGGTCTTCCAGCAGTGAATTTGTGTTGTGAAAGCAAGGGGGAATTCTGGAGAAGGAAGATTGAGAACCACAGGTGGTACCAATGATAAAGGTGCAATAGCAAGATTGCTGTGCTGAACCATTGTAAGTTGATTCGCTTTCCGACGTTGACGGGCTTGTCTATCTTGTTCCTGAGGGTTAATTTGTTAGTAACTGAATATCTATCACAGAAACAATTATATACTCAATAAACAAATCTGACAGGTCTTTTTATAAACTCCCCTTCTATTCAGGTCAAACGCTGTGAGTGATTTGTTCCCCTTGCACCTGCTGCATCTTTGTGATTCCATTTTGCACTATTTAATTGACATTAATATTCACAGGTCTATATATGGAATTGATTTGGGTGTTAACAACTTACCTCCTGCAAGATATAATAAATGTTAAATCAACACACTCACTAACACCTCCTTGCTGCGTTATCAAAGGTTATGAGAAGAAATTCTTGTGTGGGAAAAAGACGTTTTAGTAGCTATTCAGGGCTGGGGGGTCAAAGGAAGGTTATGTGTTCACAGATTGTGTTGGAGCGGAGGATGGATAATGGTGTAGGTTTGTTTTTCCTTGCATACCATCTTCCAAACTCGAATTCAAGGTGCAAACAGGGTTCCTAGTTTGATGAAACACATTCTCAAAGTGCAAAGGTCACGGTTTTTGGATTTGTTATTTCAGTACATATTAGATTAGACTGTACATGACATACCCATATAACCTGGAATTTAACCATGGAAATTATTATTTGAAGTACAAAGTATCACTTTTTGAAGCTTCAAATGAAATGATTGATACTCCTGATCGATCACAGCCTGAGGAAGTGCTTCTCATATCTCTACATATATGTGTTTAGTACCTTCCAATGCTGCACCTCCACCACCAACACATTTCTATGTTGAAATATTATTCTTTTTGTACTCCCAGATACATTCAATCTAGTTTGAATCGAGGGACTTGGATGACCAGTCTAAGGCGATAATTCTATGAGATTGTCTCTCCTTGTCATTAACCTGTCTTGCAGTTTGATGGCTCAGTACATTATCCTTAATAAGATAGACATGAGAAATATGCATCTCATCCTTTAAGCCCTTCATCCATAGACATAACTTCAGCGGTAAAACATGTTCATAATATGAGACCCATTTAATGCCTCTCTTGCTTGTAAACTTGAGCTCCTTCGGTTTAAATATTTGTTCTGCCTTCTGTCTCTTTCTTTTTTTCCTTCCAATATGTCTTTCATTATAATCACTAGTTTCGATGTTTTGATTCATGTCTATAAGAGTCAGGTACTGCTAGGTTCCTGGAATGGTAGCTTGTGGGCAGCCAAACCGCCATCACCCATGACCTGTCCGATTCTTGTTGTCTATGATCTGCTGATATTATCTTTGATCTTCCACTGTATCCTACTCCCAAACATGACAAGGACCCTTGGATCCTAAAATAATTGCACCTCAAAATATAATTCAAATAGGTTGTTTCATGTTATCTTTATCAGGAATTGCATACTGATGTCTATCAATACCATGGTATCGTAACATGTATCTTTGATGTCAAGGTTCACCAAACTCAACCCACATTTTATCTATAAATACAATTTTATTAACAGCAATTTGAAGTACCATATGAGCAAAGGGAAGACAGGCTTCCACATAGTCTGTAGATTGAGAGGGCTTATGTGCTGGTTGTCGTCGAAAAATATTATGCTGGCAGTGAAAAACATTCTCTAATGTTGAATATGCTGCAAGAATACCTAACTCATTGATAATCTCAGGAAATATTTTTTTTGCCAGTATTTTTCTTCATTTTTACCGAGGTCATGTAATGCTAGTGAGTCATCAGTCTTTAGGAAAACATTTAGGATTACCACCACCTGGTCGACTATCCAAGCAAGCAAAAACATTATCAAAATCTTCCAGGTTTGATGCATAAATCTAAAAATACTCCCCAGTAAGCCCAATATTCTCTTACAATAATACTATTATTATCAATTTGGATATATTAAACTTACTTTCGCTCTTTTAATTATACTCTCTACCATTGACTTGCTAACTTCCAATTAACTTGCAACCTACCAATAAAACATATCTGTATGCCAGCTGTGGGTGATAATAGCTGCTTTCTTGAGTAGAGGCACTTGAGGTACTGTTCTGTGTCTATGTGCTGGCATATTGGGTAATTGGTCAATAGAGGTAAAGAGGTAGGTATTTGAGTATACTTTAAGCTGGAGGTTATCAGCTGGCAATAGATTTTGTTTCCTATCTACTTATTTTCCAGTACAGCATATGGAATCACCTGGCTCTATTTGGTAATTTGGATATGCACATTTATTGGCTTGGTGATCACTATGCTTTATGGGTGTCCAACTTCAACTCAGCCGTAGGAGTAGTATCATAATGAAAATTATATCAAAGCAGGGAATCAGTTTGTTGCAAAGTCCAGCTTTTTTTTTTCTTTTTCTTATTCATTCACTTTTTTAAATTTATTACCTCCTCATTTTTACTAGCTTGAATACTTCAAGTTAAGTAGCTTTGTATTCTAATCACATCAGTCTATACAGATTTTTCATTTTTATTTTTACCATTTACTTTTCATGTTATTATTTCCTTACCACCTTGTTTTTCTTTTCTTCTTGGTCAAGTATTGGATAATTAATATATTGGATTACTTGGGAGATGTATTTTTCATCTTTTTTGGCACCCTTAGACTAATATTTGTAACTCCAAAACAGTGATTTGAGGGATTGCTTGTCAGATGATCAGACTTTGCCCCACAAAACAAAAAGGAGGCAAAGATCTACGCTCAGGAGTAAACTAAACTCCACATACAAATAAACAATTTCGCTTTGCTCAATGGCTCCGCCCCCTCCTTGATCGTTAAGCTCCTCAGGGGACCCCCCACTATCCTAACGTAGCCCAAAGAAACAAACGGTAGACAACCTACCTGAGAACTTTATTTAGCACACGTCCTCGCCATCGGATGGATTCCATTCTTGAATCTTAGCCACAAGAATATCCTATCCCTTAGGCTTTCCTTTGATTGCAGCACTCACTGCCTTGATGGATTCCAGAAGGTTCTCGTTCATCTTGCCCAGTTTCTCATTGATCGCCTCCGCATCCAATTTGGCTGCATGGAGTTCTTCCTTCATAAGTGTGACCTGTTTGTCGATAACCTTGGTCCTCTTCCCAACCGGCGATACTTGCCAAAAGAGAGCAGCCACGGGTATTGTCCCAGTGACAAGAGCACTTAAAAACCTGTGTTGTCCATTATCTCCGTCACTCTCTGTAATCTCCCGATTCAGAGATAAGCTCTTGAAAATGACTAGCTCTTTCCACAAGCGATATAAGGTCTGCCCTCATGCAGAGTTGGATCTCATTAACTGGTATTCACAATCGAGTTAACCTGCCAATCTAGGCCAATCATGTGCTGACTAGCTGACAATCCGATAGAGGTTAACACACGTATTTCCAGTACTCGATGGACCTGCGTGCGTACAAATAAACTCTGTCACAACAAACATTTGTAAGTGAACATTAAATGCCACGAATGCAAGGAATGGCAAGGTACTCTTGAAGAAACTCATTGATGTGAAACCTGACGCCATTAGTGCTCACGTTACTCGCTACCATATCTCTCAGACGAAGTTATTCTAGCGGGGCTAGTTGCTTTTCAGTTCTGGTGAATTTAGCAGGTCAGCCTTCGATACTCTAGCCAGTTAGAGAGATAATGTGAAGTTAAATGAACTCACCCTGTCGTTTGTGCGCTCTTGGTCGGGTGGGGGATGTCGCTTGCTCTTGCTGGGGGTTTGTGGTTGGTTAAATGGTCTTTAACTCAGTCAAGGGTGCAGGATGGACTACAGCCTCCTTATACGAGGTGACCATATGCCAAGCTGCCTGACGTACACCGATGTACCACAGCCACCCATGGTATGTTACTTCGGGAACTGGTCATAAGTGATCAACAGCAAAAAGATAAGTCATACAAAATACAAGGAAACTAACGTACTGTGGGACGCGTTTATGGACTCGTGGTTGATTGCGTTTGTTTTCGTACTCTGGGGACGCCGCTTTTCGGTCAACAATTCGTTGGCAGTTGTGATTGTAATTACTCGACTATACAGGTAGCTTGGGTGGTGTTGGGAGAGAAGAAAGGAAGCGAGAGAGAAGTAAGAGATGAGAGACCCACCGAGACAAGATTGAGTGCGAGAAAGAGAGCAGAATTTATTAGAGAGCTTCCATTCGTTTCAAAGAGATTTTCGTCTCCCTGTGGTTCCTCCTTATTTCCTTCTTTACTAGAGAGCTTTGCCGCATCCGAAACATTGTGATCTCACATTACTTCTCCCATTTTCCGAGGGTCATTGTGACCTGGTACTGCATTGACAAAACATTGATAGCTACAGACCTCTGACACAACCAAGTACAAGATGGGCAAATCCTTGTCGGTGACATGCTCCGTGATTCCTGTATTGTGTTGGTGCCATAGCCGCGAAGAACGAGGTGGAACAAAACCTACCTCTCTCAGTACTTGACGGGGTAGCGAGAGATACGGTGTTGCGAAACGGCCCATGGCAACCACGCCAACAATAGACTGCGAGTAGGCTCGACGGGCGGGAGGGAGCGACGGAGGAGCAATCCCTTGGTCTGTATTCAGGACCTCACCCAACAGCCCATTACAGCGATAGTGTCGCCACTTAAGGAAAAGATCGATTAACTCCTGGGGGTCACAAATTCTATTGGGTATGTCACTACCAAATGACCAAAATCATACCTTTAGAAGTATAGTGTCTGATGATCAGATAAGAAATTAGGCGCTAAAAGGTCCTGAAATTCGGGAACGAACGAAGGGATACGAAATGTCTTGCCGGATGCTGTTGGCGTGGTTGCCATGAGGCGTTTCGCAGAACTGTGTATCTCGCTGGGCCATCAAGTATCATACGTTGTTAGATCCACGTAACGGTTGTACAGTTCGGTGACATAGTTCATCGTTGGCCCTTCATTTTACACCAAAAAGACTGTTTTTCTTTTAGCTTTAGAACACAAGTAAAGGATGCTCAATTAAACCTATTTCTTTGCCGAGCGATGGATCTTGCTATTGCAATAAATACGCCTGAAGTTGAAAGATGGATCACATTTGGTTTTCTTTCCGATTTGGTGTGGTTTTGTTGTGACGAGGTACGATGGGCGACAAACGATGAATTATGTCACCGAACTATATCTATCGGGTGTGCTAGTAATCGTTAGGGGAGTATCCCCACGCTAGGTTGAGAAGGAGTAATCTCATTTGGCCTCGCCAGCAGGTCATATCTTATCCTATAACGATCTCTAATTAATTAATTAATAGATAGATAGAACTCTAAGAACAAATTCCCTACCCATCAAGTTTACACTACCATAGTTACTTTCCGTACTTCTATCGCAAACACTATCATAACCACCATCATACTTTACCTACAGCACCTTACGGTACCGCACCCCTTCCACACCTCCACCCCACCCCGCCTACCACAACCCTTACCCTACCATATACCATCCCCAAAACACCATCTACGCCCTCCTCCCCCGTTCTCCACACTAAGATACAGAGTCAGCACAAACGCAAGTGATTCGCAACAAAAATTATCCTTTATCCCACCCAGATCACCTACCGTGACTCAGGATGTCTCTCAAGGAGAAGTACAGGATCTTTATAGAGACTATCGGCGAAAAGAGAAGAAAGAAGAAGAACGGGAAAAACGCACTAAAGGTATGAAATCCACCAATGTCCCGTCTTTTCAACTAGTTTCTAACAACTCTAACACAAATCCAGCATATCCAACCCGTATCTACAACTAGTAACCGGCTCCATCAACTATGTCCCGTGTCCAACCTATCCTGATCCGGTATGTATATCAGGATTCTACATCATGGTGCATTACGGATGAGGACGTCGATGTACTTGTAGTATATCTAGTGCATTTAACAGGTGGAATAGAAATATCGGACACCTCATGACTCACAGTCGGGCTCGGAGCCTTCCTCTTCCTTCTTCGCGTTTTCCGATCTGCATTGTTTTCTGGAACGAATATGATGGGGGAGTGGTTCTGACAGGAGCGAGTGTTGATGACATTAACCGGAGATACGTTAATGGCAAAACTTGATTGTTCCGCTTCAGGCAAACTCATTCATTCCATATTTGCTCCTGAAAATTTCATTGCAGTAATTCTCATCACAACAATTGTGATTGTGGCCGGTTGGATTGTTTAGGGGAAATATCACAGTTGTGAATACAATGTCATTTTTTGTCCCGCCACTCGCCTCTATACCTTATCACTTGTTGGTCGACACACAACTATGTAGGACAATCATCACTCTGGATAAGGAAAAAGTGGTTCTTTTGTACCTAGACTTCTATCCAGTACCCAGACTCAGTGTGTTTGAATCACAGTTTATTACTCGCCGCCCGTACCACCTTCCCGGCGTTCAGTAGAGACTGTCACACTGAACTTCTCAGTACATGTTTCACACTCATACAGACTTTCACTTTTAATTTCTTCTTTTCCAGATAATCTTTATTCGAGTAAGAAGGTTTCAGAGGTTCTTCTCTGTAACCTTAGCTGGCTGAAGGTTTTTTCACCTCAATATTTGCTGTTTTGGGGGACTTATTTGATTCCCGAATTGTATGCGATTCCGTGGTCCCACTCTTAGGAAAGTTGCATCATACATCTGTCTGGCATCGCCCCAGTTTTACCATGCTGTGTGCAAACTATCTCTCACCCAAACTCTCTTTTTCATTTTGACGCAAACAATCATCCTTAGTCTCCAATTTCAAATCTGATAATTCCTTGAAAAGCTGCTTGGCAGGGGAAAGTTTGAAATTCGGAACTTGAAATTCTGCGGCATCACAATTTCAAACGGCACATATTAAATTCCAAACCTTTGAATTCGAGGCATACCAAACGGGCCCTAAGTAAACTTGCTAACACTTCAGCAGCCGGAGGTGGGACAGCCTGTAATCACCTCCCTTTCTACCATGTTTCAACATCGTCCCGCTACTCCTCTACTAAAGTGAAGCAACTTTCCTCCTATTCTTTCTCGCAAACACAGTCCTAACAACCATCTCCCCTCATCACACTTTTAGAACCGTTCTAACGCAGACCTACTACTCCTCCGTCACGTTCCACTTCTCCAAAGTTTACATCCAGCACGATTCCCCAAGAACCTCAGCTATGCCCGCATCAACCGAGTCCCTCCCCCTCGCTAGTGAGGCCACTCATCCGATCGCATCTGACTTTACGTCTTCCAGCTCAGC
This sequence comes from Choiromyces venosus 120613-1, assembly GCA_003788595.2. Lineage (NCBI taxonomy): Eukaryota > Fungi > Ascomycota > Pezizomycetes > Pezizales > Tuberaceae > Choiromyces > Choiromyces venosus. The sequence continues at coordinate 789,817 of ML120357.1, forward strand.
ATTCGACAAATTATGGGCACTCATCCCGGACGAGAACAAGCTCCGTTTCTCCACCGCTGTCCACCTGGCCATCCAGGCTGCTATGAGAGTCGTATCATGCCTTGAATCAGAAACCGGTTGCTACATGTTTGTCACCGGTGTTGCGGAAGACATGGTTGAACCCATATATGGGGAAATGGAGGAACTCGGCATTCGCAAAGATGCCCGATTGACCTACGAGCCAACAATCCAATCACTCATTATCAAGCTGATGCCCGGTTCCCCGCACGAAAACGTGAGCTGGAGTTTCCGTTCCAAGATCCAGAACAAGGTTGTCGACATTCTCGGACATTCGGAATATTCCTTGTACCCTGTTGGGACCACCACGTTTCAATTTCCCGGTGGCACGACCAAAGAGGGTGACGGGGGCTTCAAACAAGGGTAGATTACGATCAGTGGCCATCAATCATGGTCGAAGTGGGATATTCGGGAAGTCTACATGTCTTGCGATGTGATGCTCAGATGTGGTTGGAAAACTCCGGAGGGCGAATCAGGATGGTAATCATTATCGAGATTGCCAAGAACCCACACGAGTTGCGGTTGGAGTGTTGGAAAATTGTTGTACATCCTGATACGCAGGGTCGCCACAAATAACCTACGACGGACGCCAGGGTTCAGCCAACACTTTGATATTGACTATGCTGGAACAGTGAGCCCGGCTGGACATGGCCTGGTGATCCCATACCGCACGCTCTTCAATACATCTGAACATGGTGACCCTGATATATTATCATATCTGCGGGGGAATTATCAGAATGGGCACTGGTTATGTACCGTCTATTTCATAAACCATAAATGGTTGGGGCTAAGGCACTTTTCTCCTCTCTTATGCTTGTGATATGTCTCGTTGCTGGAATGGGTGTTTTTGTTCTAAATCACTGGCGATCACTCGTTCACCTTGGAGGACGTGGATGTATCGGAATTTTGATAAATTGCACAAGGACATAGGACATAGGACATAGGAGCTATGGGGGGATAGGAGGCAATAGGAGGCTGGGTTTAGGTTGTCCTGGAGATAGGATTTACGATTTTTGGGAAATTGTCTTTGGCAGTGTTTGGGCATGTCACAACGTTAAGGATTGCTGTGGAAAGCTGTGGGGTGTTTGCATGAGTTTCGGGCATGCTTGTTATTTCATTATGTTGTATTTTTCACTGGTTATATTGGAATTATGTCTATAAGTATGGAGATTCTCGGCACTCGCTTTTGGGGAATGAGCGCTTCAATACACTTCTTTGCCCTCTACAAAGATACTTTCATATCCAGATCCATTGCACATCATTTCAACCTTTCTTACTGGCTTGTCCAAGAATCAAGATCTGTCATGGTGAAATGAACTTTGAATTCCGGGAGGAGACGCTAGGGCAGCTAATGAATGTAAACGATTCCATGATTATGGTATGCCTGCGGGTTATGAAATACAAGACCTTAATTCCGGGGCCATGTATGTTCATGTATGGTTTCCTTTTTGATACCTGTAGTGGAGAGAAATATTACTGCCAGGAGGGGCCTAAAGAATTGAGATGAAAGCGGATTTTATCCTTTAATCTTTTCCTCGGAAGTCTGATTTGAGTGCAAAAGATGTTGGAAATGCAGGCGCAAGAAAAGGTTGTTACTTTGTGATTGGCCCTTGCTTAGCATCGTTTGCTATCGTTGTAGGTTGAAGGTGGGTTCGGGATCGTGGGATTGGCGGACGGGGAAATTTTTATACCGACGGACGAATTGTGTAGTCTACGGGATCTGGACAACTACGCTCCTACGTGGTGTTGGATTTTCTTTATGTTTCCTTTCTTTCCTTGTTCTTTTCTTTCCTTGTTCTTTTCTTTGCTTGCACTTTCGGGCCATTCATTTTCGGTAGTCTTAAATACGTTCACGCTTCATCACTCGGTACCCCCGGCCAGTGCGGGAACTAAATTGATGTGACAAACCCTAACCCAGACACAAAATCAAAGCAACTAGAAAGTAGTAAACAAAAATTAGCCCATTCTGGTATCCTATCGAGCCAGCCATATATCCACTCCCATGGCAGTTCACTCCACACCTCTTGTGCCAACCTAATCCACTCCTCCCTGTTATGAGGGATTCTTTTCCTCTTCTAGAATGCTTTCCGATACCTCCTTTTGAAAATTCCCCATAGGTTTTCTCTTGGATTCAGATCGGGCGAGTGGGACGACCAGTCCACTGGCAATTCTACCAACAGTTGTTCTTGATGTCCCAATTTCTTCTCCAATCTTGTGATATGTCTTTCCCGCTTTATAGAGAAGAATCACTGACACCCTCTTTTCTTCATTCAACTCTCGCCGCTTGGTGTTCCTGTGTTATTGCATGGCTTGGTGGATGAAGTATGGAGGTGTATCAGGCGCCGCAGGGTTAGGGTTTGTCACATCAATTTTGTTCCCGTACTGCGGGTCACCTTCTCTAAAAGACGCCATATTAAATCTTCTCAACGAGGAATGGAATATATAAAACAAATTTTAACAATCAGGCACGCTGCTTACTGCTTCGCCGGCGCACGCGAGTGACATATCCCCGTTATTTGACTAGGCAGCAAGAAAGATTGCTGGTAAGCTTGTGGGCGCTGCGGAATTGGAATATTCCTTGGCGGCATATGCCACTAGCGAATATTCCTTATCTGATGATCTTGGCAGATGGTCCAGCCCAGGGGGCTGTTCCCCTCACGAATTAATTGCTCGCAAGGAAATCTTATGTTGAGATTTCACTTGGTGGTGGTTTGAGAGATGTTAGCGGGCGACGGTGAGTGCCATGCCTCCATTGGGCTAATGCAGGTCGAGAAAGGGCATACCCAACCCAACCCAAGGAAGCATAACCCGGGTTAATCCAACGAACCCGTTGGGTCGATGGACGAAAGGAAAAACAAATGTGTGAGGGAAAATATATATAGTAATATTAAATGATTATAACACAGCAGAGATGGTGAGGATGGAGGGCAGTGGTAACAAGAAACCTCTGTTTGCCTCAGGTACTTTGGAGCATTCAGAAGCTGGACCGCCTTCTCCCTCGAATTCGTCGCGGTAGAGCTGAAAGTCTAAGAGGGGACAGGGTGTTTGGAGAATAGGGTGGGGGGATGGGGAGAACACTTCCGGTATCCGAAAAAAAACTTATCACGATGGTTTTGTATGTGGTGTTTAGCTTGGAGGAGAGGAGGGAAAAGATGCACTTGGAGGAACTTGAAGTGGAAGAACAAATCGTAGAGTACTTTGAAAAAGATGGATTGCAGGTTATCTAAATTTCTTATCCCTTAGAACGAGTGGTGATTCAAGACCACTAATTGCTCTTGAGAGTAGCATGCCACTAAGACTCTCATTTTAGACTACCTTCCGCTTCTACATTTCTACTGATAGGAAGGACTGTGATGGAACTCCGCATGCTCAGACTCTAGTTACCATGGGGGTAACCATTAGGGCAGTCAAAAATATTACCAGAATTTCAATATAAAGCCGAAAGTATTGGGCGGGTTCGTTGGGTAACCCGGGTTTGGCCAACACCAACCCAACCCAACCCAACCAACACCCCGGGACAACCCGGGTGAGGCACCACACATTGGGAGGCTTAGCAGGTGCAGGATTTGGTTACCCATTACCCGTCGTCCGTGTCACCCTTCTCTAGCAATCCCCCTGACACACTGCTACATGTCCTGCATCATGAGTGATTGCTTACGACAGCGATAAGGGTGCCTTCTCGGTATGAAAGAACCCAGGTGCGGGAGTCACGGGAAAATGGGTTTGGTATATGATAGACATAGCATCTAAAGAAGAGATAAGAAAGTGGAGTGAGTAAAGGGTGTGGATGTAGGAGATTAAGCTAATGACTTACGGGTATCCCTTTATTAAGGGATTTAAGGATGTTGAAAATTTCTGTTACAGCTCGCCTTCATGCCCGGTCACATGACAGACCCTTCCATAGCACCTAGGTGTAACACCTACAATACAACATTACAAGTGATTCATGAATTCAAGGCTGTTCAATTGGCTGTCCGCTGCCAATAAAATAAAAGTTGAAATAGGTGTCCCACACTTCCCACGTATGGGATTGGAATACAGGAAGCCATTGAAGGGACTGGAGTCGCCTTGCGAATGAAGATTTCTGATTTATCGTGTCTGGCACTTCAAGAAGTAGTGGCACTAGGCTGATTCGAAGAAGGTTCACCCGTAAACTCACCCACGTGCGGGCAGGGAAGACTTTGATGGGTGACAAACATTTGTGCATTAAATACATCATTATGGACACCTAATCGTGGCCACACCATCGCAGACACATCATCAGATGAATGTTTGCTTTTAGATGGGGGTCATGTGATTTTGCAAACAGTTCAAACCCCCCCTTGCAGAGAACAGACCCCTTTTTCATTGAATTGAGGGAGCATCTTCTTGTTGACATGTGTTTGGCACAGGTGGCTATTGTGAAGTATTTAGGGTTCGACCGTGGTTGACATTCAATATACTCACTTTGGTGGGTAGCAGCGGATGACCAAGAACAATAGAGTAGCGATTGAGTTTCTGTCTATGTAGGAATGAAAGAGATAAAGCGTAACAAAGAACGAATGAATTGATCAAAGTATCTGATAATGAAGAACAGGAAATTCGATGATAGCGAATAACCAAAGGAAAGCATAGGATCTTTATAGAGATCGTCGGGAAAAATGAGACCAAGAGAAACATAGGAGAAACTAACTAATAACAGATGAAATCCACTAACTGATAGAGTGGTAATCCCAATCATTACTGTTGTAGGGAAAACATAGTAGTTAGTGTGGAGCACTGTGTTAGTAGATGAGAAGGGCTGTGGCTAAGGATGGGTGTGTCTTTCCTGTTGTATCATACTGGCATAGGTAGATGGGGTTTACCCTAATGGTAATGCACACTTTCCTTTTCTGTATGATAGTATTGTTTCAGATTGCATGATCCTTGAGCTCAGGGGGGTTAGGGATAGGGAAATCCTCCTCATATACCTAAACTTTGAGCCAACAACCGAATTGTTGGTTGAACGAGTTTTCTTTTCTAGAGGTAAAAGATTCTAACCTTACAAGGAGTATGATATGATTAATGTTTTTTTTTGCCGCAAAATCTGCTTGCATAGGAACCGCCCAAATTTCATCTTGTGACTTGTCATTATCATCGTATTCAAATTCTAGCGCCACCACTTTGCATATCATGATATATACCATGACCGTCAGGAAACCTTTCACTAATTATCCAACCAAATATCAACACAAGCACTGAGAACCAACAACGCGAGCAAAAGACAGCTATGATACGTAATGAATGCTGATTCCCCGTCTCGCAGAAACAGCGCGCGCAAACAATATAGTTGAACTCCCCGGGAGCATCCCTATAGCGGAAATCACCGGAGGTATTCCTATTGCTGAACTCCCCGGGAGCACCCCTATTGCGGCAATCCCTGGAAACATTCCTATAACTGAACTCCTCGAGAGAATCCCCATAGCGAAAATCCCTGGAAGCATTCCCATAGCCGAACTCCCCGGGAGCATCCCCGTAGCTGAACTCCATTGGAGCACTCCCATGGCGGAACTCCCTTGGGGCATACCCACCTCCGAACTCCACGGGATCTTCCACATAGCTGAACTCCCCGGAAGCTTTCCCGAGAGTCAGGAGCCAATCTCTGGAAATCCTGGTGAAAAGACCCCCCGCGCCATCGAAATCCCCTTTCCTCTTTATGAACAGGCAGAAGAAGCCAGAGCCAAAATCAGAAGCGCAGCTTCCGCAGTTCAAGGCCTTCCAGAGCAGGCCGTGGATTACCTCGCGCGGGAGATGCTCTGCATTTCTGAGGCCTGCCTTGGCGGACTCTGCGCTAGAGATCGAGGCAGTTATTCGAGGCAAATGGAGGAAGCAATTGTCTGGATGCATGATTGGGCGAAGCCCAATCATATCACAAATTTCGCATTCTCCATAAAATTTGCGTACTGTCGTCGTCGGGGTATAGGGCTCCTATATTAGAATGGGGTGAAAAAAAAAAATGCACTGTCACCTGACCTGCTGGTTTAGTCAGCAATGTAAGAAAAATCAGAAATAGAGTGATGAGCTATGAATAAAAGTAGTTTGATGAAGAAAAAGTTGAGTGCTCCACTCACTCATACCAATACCAGGTACGACACATTTCTTTTGCCCATTCCCGACTTTCTTAGGCGGAGCTAGTTATTTCAACGACCTTGCTAACAGATGTCCAGAATTACGCACTGGACGACCCGGAGCATTCACAGAGCCTGGCTCTCAACCGCCTGTGTTTGGCTGCTGATAGTTCCTCCGGACAAGGTGACCGGCGGAGTACGATGGGTGCGCGTGGGCGACAAGGCCGGCGGAGTACGATGGGTGCGCGTGGGCGACAAGGCCAGCGAGAGCGATATATGGTTCTCAGACTTCCGCCTGAAGTTATGGGAAGGGAGCAGGACACCTTTACCCATCCACCCCCGATTCGGAGGATCACATTGGGATCGCACACTCGTTCCGTAGTGAGGGAATTACTGGCCTTGCGGTATGTTGTTAACTTATTGAGGCGCGATCATGGAAATACCCGGCGTGGGAAGGTGAGGGAGCTTGGGAGGAGAGCTTTGGGACGCTTGAAGGAGGGCGATCCTAGTGCTTAATATTCCTCAAAATTAGTGTAGGTTTGGGGGCACCGCGGAGGTGCTCCAGCCAATCAACGAAGTTTACCAAGCGGCCGAGTTTCTTGAATGTGTTGGAATATGCTGCTCGGCATGCTCGAGCATGATGGTTTGCTCTAGGGGTTCATGATCGTTCGTTTGTTCGCCGGGAGCACACTTTGGCTTCAGGCGCAAGCGGCAGTTTAGCTTTCCGGGAAAGCATTAAGGCACCGGGAATGCACCGGGAATGCACCGGGAATGCATCGGGAATGCACCAGGAATGTGTGCGAGTTTGTGCGAGCGGAATGGCCGTAAGGGCAAGCGGGAAAGGTGGACGTACGGAGGCAATAGAGAGCCGGAGTTTGTCTTTCCTTTGTGTTTCCTTTTGTGTTAGCTTTTGTGTTTGCGAAAGGAAGGGGGACACACCTGAGAGAGAAAGCGTTCAGGAAGAACTGGAGGACATTGTTGTTTTCCTATATCTATCCTGTCATTACCGTTAGTTAGAGGAGTTAGTTGTCGTTGAGTTGTCGTTGAGTCGAAGAAGAGTTTTCCCCCCTTTTCTTGTGATCGCTTACAGTGTGAATCTTGGCATTCTTTCGTTTTGGATCGTTGTCGCTATTTCGACCGTTGCGTGTAAAAGAATGGACTAGTCCAACAACGAAGTTTCTTGGACGGGGCAAGTGGCAAGCTGATAAGACAACTTCTTCTATGGGCGATTCATCCATGAATCCCTGAATTGACTACGTCACCGACCATCACTCAATCCAAAATTCTCACTTTGCGAACACTGTTGACCGGGATATCTATCTTAAAATAGCCTAAATCAAGGGGGATTCTGATTTACATAATAAGGAAACTTCCAATAGCAAAGTTCACAGTACGTAGAGGGAGTGCATAAGTCAGGCGAATAGAAGTTTGGCCGGTCAAAATTTGGTGAGTGTAACCATGAAAGTTTTGGAATTCACTAGGTGCTGCTCGCATGCTCAAGTCATTTTTTCTTCTGATTATCAATGTCAGGAGCGTCGGCGATGCCTCCGATGTTGAAGATCTTGTTTGGTCGGCGAAATGGTTTTTTTTTCTTTTTTCGGCGACCCACTTGCTGTTGAGACTAGAGATTTGGGTCAAAGGGTTTTCACCCACTAGCACTCCGGAACGGAAGTGATATCTCCCAGAGGATACAGGCATGCAGATTTGTGTTCTATAAATTCCGGTATTTCCTTTGTTGTTTCTGTTATGAGTAGGAGCAATCGGTAACTGTCGTTCGTTACATCTCTTGTTAAGTAAGTTACCGCATACCTTCTTTTATACTATACTTCTCCCCCCTTCCCTCTTTTTCTGCGTTAAGCACATCCCAAGGTCTTGCCATCGGAAACGTATATCACTTTCACCGTGTGTAGAAAGAACGAGCCAATCTTGGCTGTTTTTTTTGAAGGGAGAAAAAGGTCAGGCGAACGCAAATAATTCTTATCACACAAACTTGATGATGTTCTACTCTCCCTCTGGCCTAGTGACCCAGGAGGCAATGAGAACAGGTTCACCCCCCTTACCCTTAACCCCCGTACTCTCTATGGATTCTTCATCAAATTAGTCACCTATTTATCGAATTTGTTTGGACTTTAACCACTCCATGCAAGCTGCTCGAGGCCAATATATTAGCGAGGGTATTGAAATAAAGAATATTTTTACTAATTGCATATCTCATGTAGGAATATTCGTTAATGGTCTGGTGCAAAGCTATTCTGTTGTTAAGTCTCCAACTACCCTCATTCTGCCCATTCGGCAATGCAGTTCTTATTCTGCTCTTGTTAGTAATGCATGACTCCATGGCAAATTGGTTACCAATCTCTAACTATTCCGGCTTTGTTCCTGTTGATTAGTCTTCTGCCGTCTGGGTTGCCGTACAGATTTGATTCAGCTGTAACTTGGCTGCCGTCTTGACCAAGGGAGCTGCAGTTTGCCTATTTGTTCTTCACAAAACCCCCTGGAGGAGAGTGTGGCCATTGATATTTATCTGCAGGTTTTTTCTACTCGCAAGGCGCGTAAATCGTTCGGTAATAGACACATGCGTCTTTGCCAACAAGTGATGACCTGTGTGCGAACCACACAGCGCCCCAAGTGATTATCCTAAGCCCTAAACCCAGCTTCCGTTTGTTTTCCGCATTTTTTTCCGTCCATTGTGAGGGGGACCCACCATCATAGAATTGTGTGGAGTTTCGGCTTGAGCACCCACGGGTCCGACAGGTACATGAGCTAACTGTATCGCAGCTGTTGCGCTGCTGATTCCTTCGATAAGCGCAGGGACTAGTGTATCCGCGTGACGGTAGACAGCCTCACAGGCCACCCGAACACCCCCCCACCCGAGCAGATGTTGATTGGTGGGTTTTGTATGAGGAAACGAGCGGTGATCAGCACAGTTGCCACAACCCACTTCAGTCAACAGCTGCAAAGTTTCTTATTTGGGGTTAGGTGTTCAGGTGAGGAGGGTGTTCGGGTGGCCTGGGAGGCTGTATATTTGTTATCTCGCTTCTGCGCAACAACTGCGTTCGAGCGAATCCTAGGATAACGTCGGCCTTAGAACATACAAGGACCGGAAAGAAGTTATGGAACAGTTGTTTAATGTTAACAAGCCAAATATATCCCTGTCTGTTCTGGTTAATGGGTTCCCTACCCTTGTATCATACTTAGGGTATGCAAAGTTAGGGACCGTGACTTTATGTTGACGGTTTTCATCATGACCACGTGCTGCGCTAAGGATAAATCAATCAATAGAATTGATCAATGAAAACCAGCAGTAGAAATAACTCTGAGGACCCCATTTGTTGCAACAGTTCAAGTGCGCACTTCATTCCGAGAATTCTTTTTCCACTGTTCAACTCTCTTTGCTCACCTATATCCAGATAGGAACAATCATTCCCAATGCCTCGGACGAGCTTTAAGTACTGTGTATCCCAAGAAGTCAGAATTATTAGGAGTTTCGCTTCTACTTCTTGTATGTCCCAAATCAAAACTAGTAACACTGCTTTAGTATCTTCCTTTCCATATTTTATTTTTGATACTCTTTTGATTGACATGTAAAACTGGATTACAATAAAACTCTAATCCATTTGTAACTAAGAAAAAGAGAGGAAAAAAATCAAAAGAACTGAGGACTTAGTAGTGGATGAAACAAACTGCATAAAAGAAAACCAAAACAAAGTAATATAGAAAACAATATGAAGGAAAATGAGAATTAAATCTTACCTTTCATGAACAATAGATGACAACCTAGAATAGGCAATCTCTGACTAGAACTCAACCTCAGCTGCAGTATTCTCATTGATATCATCATCATTGATTTCAATTGCATCCTGTACTGACTGTAGCGCATTAATCAGATTATCAGCAGTGGTGGCAGTCTCTTGGCTGGAAGAGCTGGAAGAAAAGAGATTTGATGGACAAAGGTTCAGCCGAGTGCCCCATATTGCATCTAGCTGGGCATAGAATGGACATTTCTGTTCTAGTTTTTCTATAGTTCTCAAATGTCAGTATCTATAACCTTAGTTTAAGTCTTTTCTGACTGTGTAAGGATAATGTATTTCCATTGATAAGATCCTCTTCCCCATGGCTCCATCCTGATTGATCAGCAAGCTTGAGGGCTTTGTGGTACGACTTCTTAACATTGTCATATTTATATCTAACTTGTACCTCAGAACAGGAGGGAATTGTTGATGAGATTGCACTTATCCAATACTTTTTTGTCTCTCCTGAACCTTTCTGAGTTCTGCGCAGCTTGATAGGGTCTTCAAGCCAAAGGACGACTTGTTTAATTTCAGATTTAGACCAATCCCCCCTATTTGACTCCATTGTGTTAGTATCAGAAAAGTTTAACAAGTTCTGAGGAGAGAAAAGCAGAAGTCAAGAAGGAAAAAACAAAGAGGAAAAAACAAAGAGGAAAAAATTGAAAATCACGAAGACTTTGAGTTGAATGAATCTAAATGAAAGGAACTGGAGAGAAAAAGGAAACGAGAAAAAGGACAAGAGAAAAAAAATTAGCCGAAGGACCACACAGGAGATGGCTTGGCCAACCTATCTGATAGGATATGATTGGGGAGAAGCAGATGGAGACGGAGACTCAAGGTTGAAAACGGACCTCCAGGCACCCATTCAAAATGTGAACCTTCAACTCCACCTTTGAAGGTGGACTAGCCCTTTTCGGCCAACCACCCCCACTAGCGTACTCCGATTTTGAACGCCGTTTTCAACGTAAATTTATGGTCGGTAACTTTGAATACCCTTACTGCCAAGCGAGAATCAGCGGTAAGTTGTCGGTTGATGTGCCAAGGCATAGACTTTACTGGATTTGGAAATTTTGGACGACTGCCAAGATAGCCGCAGGGGAACTGGTGAAATCCCTGCACTGTCTGCGCATAGGCGTCAACCGTGAGCCTTTCTTACATGCACTTCTGTGCCGGTACGATAGTACCCATTCTCCACCATTTAGAACATCGGAGTTTCTCCACCGACTCGATGCACGCTCGGATCAGATGACTTGAAGAGTGAAGGTGGGAAATTTCCTTAGTACCACGTGTGAGATCGTTGGTTGTGTCTAGATTGTAGTGCGTCTAAGATGTGCCATTGGTGATTTGAACGTTGTGGTACGAGTTCTAACTTTGTGTTGGTATTCGCTTGGATTCCAATACATTGAAATGGGTTCAATTCCTGTTCTGACCGCTTTGTTATGGGGTGATATTGAAAAGCTTAGACTAAAAGCCCCCAATATCTCTAAATTCTGCGGACAGAGTTCTTCATTATTATTGCCTTCAAGGTAATGCGTAGCACTGGACATCGCATCTGTTCACTTGGCAGCCCACCGCAGCATCCCTTACAAACAATCCGTTGTGGAAAGATTCCAAAGGAAGATACTATGCGGTAATCCAATGCCCTGACAACAAGCCAGTTGTTAGACCATGCTTCACATTGACAGGACCAATCAGAGAGTTCATGCGTCGAGGTGTCCGCGAGCTTGGTGATGGAGATTACCAGTTTGGTTGTCAAGCGGATTTCACTAGTCTTCAGTGGCTGGCTATTTTTGGGAAGCGATTTCATCACCGGTGACGTATGATCCTCCAGCTACGTTATCTGGATAAATACCCCTCTTCATCAGCCTTGTCTTCTTTTTTTTCCACTCTCCTACATCTCGCTCCGCGAAACTTCAAAAAACCTACAAAACAAAAACATTTATCTTACTTTATTCATTTTATTCCCCTTTACCATTTCCTCCCTGGTCGTCATGCCTTACACCATTGTCGTCGAGTCCACCGATGCGGTTCCCGAGAACCAGATAGCACTCATGAGCTACACTCTGAATGTCCTGAGAGTGGATCCGGCAGTTCAATCCGCACAGTGGTACCAGCATACAAGTACGACTTATGGGTGTATGTTGGGGACCAGCAACAACGGCCAACACTTGGCTGTCATGACAGATAAGCTTCCCTCCTCTCCCCCTCCTGCTTACTCACCACACAGGGGTTCTTTCAAGCCCATGAAGTCGGTTACAGCCAAGACGTCACCTTCGGCCTCAGATCCAACGACCAGACATCAAGATTTGGTGAGTGGGCCACCCCCGATATCAACTGCTGACGGGGGTAGAACTAGGATTGTTACCGTCCTTGGCCCTTGGAGCTTTCCAAAGGGCAAGGGTGGCGAATGCCGTCGCTGGAAGGAGCTGAGGAAGGAATTTAGAAATGACCGACCTTGGGGGCCGGCCTTGGTACCCGTATTGGTTTGGAGCTTGAGACCCGGGGCCATAGCGGTCAGTTGGAGCAGGCAAACTTGAAGCCTTTTGATGGGACGAGGAAAGACCGACTTCTCCCGGATGCAAAGGTTGGCCTGCAGGGTGGTTGGCGACAGAGGGTGGAGGGGGACATCATATTTCTGTTGGTCTCTCCAATCAATGGTCTTTCCCGAAGTTTGTTCCTTTCGATTTACCGTTTCTAGGACCAGGGTCTAAAAGTCAAGGATAATTCTGAGATACGCCTGGTGAGGAATCCTGTATCTCTTTCTTTTTGATATTCTTTGGTCCATGTTCAGAATCAATCCGTTGGTAACCGTGGGAAGCACGCCTGGTGAGGCATCCGGTGCCACCTATGCCATAGCATGTTGGCTAGAGCTTTCTACAGACAATTATCGTCCCCTTTATTGTTGTGGTTTAGCAATACTAACATGTTTGGTGTAGGCCCCTCAGCTTAGATTGCCACCTTGACGCGGTGCTGAGGCTTTTCATTAAGAGCAATCCATACCTTCAATGTAACATTCATTCTCTTGTAGTAGCTTATTGTTGCACGGTGAAAACTCATTAAATCCACTATCATGCGGGGGCCTCACATCTCCACAATCAGAGACAAAACACCGCGACAAGGGATTTTGTTTCTAGACGAGGTATAGTTTGAGTAAGCCAAGCATCTTCGATCTCATTAACTGGTGTTCGTACCAGTTCAGTTAACCCGGCCTGCCAAGCATACCGTGGTTTATCACACCAGCTTCCGCTTCGATCTCTAATATTGGATCTATCGAGATTTTCCAGAATGTTACTCACTTTCTCCCACACTTTTTTAATTCCTTGTAAGTAAAACAAAAAGGAAGTACTTCCTTGTACCGGTCAACAAGGTTTAAGTATTTTCTAAGCAGATGTTTGCTATGTATCTTCATTGCCGCAAATTTGACCAAGCTCTACCCTGTCTAATCAGCTCACCTGAATTCCAGATGGAGCAAAGATTGAAATGCACTTTTCTCCTTCAATCTTTTTTCTTCTTTTTTTTTTCTTCAAAGTTACCTCCTTTAGATCAGTGTTCAGAACCTGTCCTGGGAGATGAATGAATGGCTGGGATAAGGCCAAGAAGCTAGAGCAGGATCTCTAAGCACAGTCGGTTGATATGCAGATTCACAGCCAATGCTCGCGAAGATCATTAAAGAAGGAATATTCAATAATGGCGTATGCCTTTAAGCAATATTCTTATCCCGTGGGGTCGAAAAGCTGATAAATGATCTTTCTTAATAGCTTGCTACATACCTAATAATGCAACCCAACTGCACCATTAAGGGAGAAAACAGCGGTTGCCAATGATCCAAATTTCCTGTTTTTTTTCCCACCCGTCTTCATATGGCAACCATTGCAAGTCACGAGCTCCTTTTCCTTGTATGCTCACATGTTGGATATGACCAACTCAAGATACGCGAATAAGTACGGAGATCATTTCAATAGAACCTTCAAATAATAATCTCTTATACAAATTAATTCAATGTTGTCTGCCAAATTCAAGGTGATTTCCATCTGGTTGGAGATCTAGCGAAGGGTTTTCGGCAATTCAATACTTATAAGGACAAGGAACGCCTCCAAAAGACATAGATTCGGCGTGTAAATGTGTCAAAATAAGCCATACGGTCCTGCTCGCCTTGCCTCAAAAATTGGAATCTTCCACTCTAGTGCCATTTTTTCACCATTTAGATGTATATAAAGAGGGCTTGGGAAGAGCAAAGGTTGATCAAATCCAACAAGATTTTTGAACCGCAGTACCAGCACTCCGCAAAAGCGTTTGTGAAACTGTATCTCCCCCCCTCCGCGGAAGGGACCCTCCCGCACAGAGGCCCCAATTACCTAATACCGCCCTCAGGTCGCTTTAATCTCCCTCAAGAGCAAACCCGTATCACTAACACTTTTGCGGAGTGGGTGTAAGGGGTGGATGGTGTTAGAATAAAGGAGGAGGCGAGGAACATACACCGATAGTAACTTGCAACGATAAGCTGTTATCAGCTTATTCACCATTCTTTAGATGGATGGATTGCTCTTAGTGAAAAGCCCCAGCACCGCATCAAGGTGGCAATCCAAGCTGAGGGGCCTGCACCAAACATGTTAGTATTGCTAAACCACAACAATTAAGGGGACGATAATTGTCTGTAGAAAGCTCTAGCCAACACGCTATGGCATAGGTGGCACCGGATTCCTCACACAGGCATGCCATTGATTATCGGCACATAAACCATGGTTGACTTCCAGGTCCACCCATGGTGGAAAAGCACAGGATGTCGCACCAGGCGTGCTTCCAAGGATTTCCAACGGATTGACTCTGAATGTGGACCAGAAAATATGCAAAAGAAAGAGATACCGGATTCCTCACCAGGCATATCTCAGAATTGTCTTTGGATTTAGTCCCTGGTCCTAGAAACCGTAAACCTAATAAAATTCAGTTTCAAAAAGATGTTTCTCGAGACAGACCTTCGTGGATATTAAGTCCCTCTTCTTGCTTGCCCAGCCAACAATCCCCGTATCATTACTACCAAGCACCAGATTCCTCACTCAGGCGTGCTTTGCTGCGCCCGAAAGATGCACTGGTAAATTTACCTACCACAACACTCCAGTAGATTCCTTTTAGACCTGATGCAATGGGACAATGAGCTGCAGATCTGCAGCCGTCATCCGGAATTGAGTTGCACATTCTCCAAGGGTCTGACAATGAACTTGGCCTTATTCCCTGCCATTTAATTTCTCCAGCTGGTCCCAGCGTGCTTGTACCTCCGGCAGGAGAGGAAAGTATTTCCTCGTCCCGACACAGGGCCGTGCTCGGACTAGCTGTCCAGTATGTCCCCTGTTCACAAGCTCCGAGCACACCGGGGTACCTGTTGAAATTCACGATACTTCCATACCCGCTGTAACATTAGTAGGAGTTGCAGGAGAAAGAGAGATGTTACAGGATTAGTGTGTTTGGGACATTGTTTGATATGTCACGCTAAAGGATGCAAGGAAAGGTAGTTAGCGGTAGCAGGAATGTTTGGGAGGTTTCAGGAATTAGCTAAGGATTAAGGATGTCATAGATTAAGAGTTTGTTTGAGGATGAGACGAATTGGTGTCGGACTATGGCAGTTAGGAAACAGATAGGAAACGGTTAGGAAACGCAGGAAGAAGCAGGAAGGTATTAGGACTGTCGGAGAACAGCCAAGGGAAAAAGGGAGAATGTTTTAGTAGAAGTTTGAAGGAGCTGATCGGAGGACCTTGTGGAAGACTGGGAGAGAGCACGGAAGTCACTATGGATAAGGCTGAGAGAAAATGTTGTTAAGTGACGATTTGTTATATAAGGGACACCTCCGGTAGCTTAGATAGAACAAGACACAAGACAACGAGCAAAGAATTTCCTGCACAATCCTACCTAATTTTATTAGTACCAAGGCCTGGTAGCAGAGGATGGTCATTGCTAAGGACCATCTTCAACTCCATCCAGCGACGAGATTTCCCATCTTTACCCCATGGAAAGTGCCAATGACCAAGGAAGGTAACAGGCCAGACTCTGCCCTTATCAGCCCTCAAGGCCAGGGGTGGCTCACATACCAAGTGTGGACATTTGGCCTTTGCATCGCGGGGCTAAGATGAAGTCGTGGCAGTAACTCACTTCACCCCCTTCACGAAATCCCTGTGTAGTGAGTACACAGGCATGGAAGGAAGCTTACCTGTCATCATGGCAAGGTGTTTTCCATCTACGGTGATCCTCATTTCGCACTCGTAAGACGTGCCCGTACTCCGGGTCCACCGTGCATAATGAACCGCCGGATCTTCTCCCAATACATTGAGAGTCTGACCCATGAGGGCAATCTGGTCCTCAAGAACGACGTCGGCGGATTCGACAATTATCGTGTAAGGCATAGCGATAGAGTAAAGGTAAGAGTGGAATAAAATAAATAATGTAGGAGATAAAGAATTTGTTTTTGAAGGTTTGGATAAATCTTGCGGGGCGAGATGTAGGAGAGCGGAAAAAGAAGAGAAGGTGATGAAGCGGGGTAGCCATCTAGCATAGCTCGATGGTCATACGTTACCGATGATACATATTGCCAAAGGTTGCTGGTGAGTGAATGATCCGAGGTCAACCTGACAACCAAACTAGCAATTTCTAGCACAAGGTTCGAGCTTGCCACAAGCGACGGGGCGGCCTTATCTGTGTAGCTACGACATACTCCCTTTCCGCAACGTAAAACATCACATCGACATCCATGTTGCTGGCTGCTGGACTGTAAAGTGAGTGACAACATATGATGCCCTCGACGCTTTGTTTTTTTTAGATCATGATGCTAAGGGATTTTGGGATAGTGTGTGCCGGCAAGATTCGGCCATCGGAGGGTGCTGGGGAGGTGGGATAGTGACCTCGGTCATGTTCGGTTCTTGACTTGTGCAATGAGGATGGAGCTCTGTAAGGTAGTAAGAAAATCAAGTGCTCCGGAGTAGTGTCTTTTACCCGGCTCAAGTATTGAGCCCTATTTCCTCGGCTTAACCCCCCGACGACATTTGACTGCATCCAACCTTTGGAAATTTTTCTAAACACGCCAATGCTGCTCCAGAATAATTGTTCATTTATGAGAAAATAAAAATATAACCCTTTTTTCTGGGTACACATCTCATAGTGTCTTGTATTGTATCGTACAGGCTCAACTCCACCAGCATGGCGCAGCCCTCCACTGTGCTTTAATTGCTCTCCTGATCCCACAACTTCACATTATTGTCTGAGTCCAAGGCCATCCATTCAACCACTTTCCTGATTTCTCCCTTCTAAACCACCGTCCATCAACGTTTGAACTATTGTGGACTGATCGTTGGGAGACCGAATGTTTCTTGTTCCTCTATGAACGGGAATAAGGGCTCTCCTTTTGTGTGGCAAGATCCAGCGGTAAAGAAAACTTTGGCATAACGCTTTGTGCTGCCGTATACCTGACGGCAAGCAACCAACAACCTGATAACAAAAGGCATCCGTATGATTCGTAAGATTCGTGTCATCCATTTGTTCTTCGAATCTTGAATCCTTTATCTTCAATTTCTTCCCCCGACTAAGCATCATAGTGACTACATGCTGACATCATTTCCAAATCAAGATACCCGAACCTCGCCCTATGCCGTCCAACTCGGCATTCCCTACTTAGGACGAAAGAGGTATTCGTCATTAGCAACATCAACCCTCTTAGAAGAAAGATACTCGCACATCGCTAATGTGCGAGATGATTGAGTTACCAGATATTCAGAGTTAGCGGATTTTTTCTTATTGGAATATGCTATCAAGGAATATTCAATTAGAATAGACAATGAAACCTGTAACGCCTCTTCTCCGGTATCAACGGGTGATTAGCGTGATTCCACACCGCCAGGATATTCATGCCCGTGGTATCCACCGGTCATTCTTGGTTTATTCCTTTCGTCATGTTACCGTTTGCTCTGGTTTGTATTGGCAAAAATATAGACCGTACCACCGTGTTTATATTTATCCGAAATTAAGTCTCAACTCATCCCTTTTACTTGAACCAAATGGTTCTACTCTGAGCGGCCATTAGACGGATAAGACATCTTCCTTAGCAGTGCTGCCACTAGAGGAAAATGTGACAATAATATTGTCGTGACCGAGGAGGTAAACCGAATGAAAATCTATGATGGTGCCGATTCTGTGTTTTTCTTAGCCAGATTCGGATATTAAGGGGGTTTGGGGACCACGTCGGCCAGTTTCGGCCACATCGGAGGCCGCGGTGGGGTGGTGTAGCCTCGGGCACACTCAGTTCTATCAGGGGGGACATACGGTACCGAATTGCAGCGACTGTGGCTAGCTGGGACGGAGGAATGAGACAGGAGAGGAAATTCTTTCAATAATGGAGGTATAGGTTGTAGAGATAAAAGAAACGAACTATAACAACATCCGTAATGCACGGTATGACGATGGACAAAGACGCAGGAGTATACAGGACTTAGATGATTATAGGAACAGAGATCAAGTATCTTGATAGATCATGATTAAATAAGCTCCAGGATACTTGATTATGTTTGAGTATAGCTGAGTACTACCTGTAATGGGGCAAATGGGGCAAATCAAACAGATCAGATGGGTCCTGCTCGGTCGAGTTATGATCAAAGTGATCCAGCATACTCTAGTCGAGCAAAGTTCGATCATGATCTCATTGTGTCTATCACGAGGTGGCAAATATGAAAAGGTTTGAAGGACAGGGGAGAATTTCAAACTTCTTTCGTCCATCCAGCATTGGCAATCAAGATATTATGGAAAACATCTGCCGGGAAAATATCCGAACCTTGGTGAGCCGAGGAAGTACTTCCTCCTTGTTTTACTTACAAGTAAAACAGGATGTGAGCACGGGAGGAACATGCAACAAAAGGTGTTACAGGTTCATAAATCTCGTATTGAAGGGATGGATTGTACTTAGTAAAAAGCCCCAGCACTCCGTCAAGGTGGCAATCCAAGCTGAGGGCCCTACACCAAACATGTTAGTATTGCTAAATTACAACAATTAAGGGGACGATAATTGTCTGTAGAAAGCTCTAGCCAACATGAAATGGCATAGGTGGCACCGGATTCCTCACACAGGCGTGCCGTCGATCATCTAGGGGACATGAACTATGGCCATCTTCCAGGTCCACCCATGGGGGTAAAGCACCTGATGCCCACCAGGCGTGCTTCCCAGTAGGGGTATTCAAAGTTGGAAAACCTGGAAAAACTTAGCATACTTTCCTGTTTAATGTAAGCTTGGTAAACCTAGAAAGAGTTAATTTACAATCACTTTACTTTACTATATAATATGGTTGTTACAAAGGTGAAGAGGTGCATAACAGGTAGGAGTAAGAGAGGTAAGTAGTATAGGCTAAGCAAGAAAGCAGATTGGAAACCAACAATCACAGAACCAATATGCCTCACATATCTGGAAAAGCACAACTCTCCAACCAATTAAAAAACCTCAGGCTTGTGCATGTTGTAATGGCAATGCTAGATGGTGGTGGGGATCTGGAGGAGCAAATAAATCTGCTTACACAGTCAGGAGTCCAGAAATTGTTGGTGGATAAGGGGGGTGACGGAAGAGTAAGAGGCTGGGAACTAGGAATGGTGGTGGTCCTTGACCAGATCATAAATGGAAATCAGCTCACAAGAGGAATTCAGGATTTTGTACTTGATGGAGGAAATGAGAAGGGTAGGAGAGGTTTGGAGGAGGATGTAATGGAAGGAATTGGGTTGTTGAGTTTGATTGTACCTGCTATCTGATATTTGGAACCGTGAGATTCTATCCCTCATAGTGAGTACTTATTCCATGATCATGTATTCTAGGTAACTTTTCAAGAAAGAGGAAGAAATAAATGTAACCTTACAATAAATAGATTAACTCAATGTCGGAAGATAGATTTATTTCATTTTTCCGAATGACCCATGCATCTTTTGGCTTATTGACTACGATAATCTAGCAAGATCAGATATTTGTTAACGATTCACATAATGCTCAGGTATCGGCTTCTATTCCACTTGCAACTACTCTATATATTCTTAGATACTATGGAAGCTCAACAGTAAGAGCTGCAGTACAATTAGGAATAGGAGAGGGAATAGCACATCTTTATTCTCAGTGTTGTATGATAGCCTTGGCTTGTCTTTGCTCAAGATATATTCAATGGCTAATCCTAGGGAGTAAGGATTTTAAAAATAAAAGAATTGAGATAGAGCAACAAAGCAGATTCCCAGGTTGTGTAGGATACCTAGATGGGACTGATATTGTGTTACAATATAGTCCCTCATTTCATGGTGAAACATATTTCAATTGCAAAAAGCACTATGCGCTTAACCTAAAATGAATTTGCAACAGTCAACAAAGGTTCTCATATATATCCACCAGATTTCCAGCATCAGTTGGTGATGCAACTGTATTCTGTAAAACACAGTTTTTTAAAACACCAAATTTATTTTTTTCTAAGCCTGAGTAGTACATTATCACAGACAAAGCTTATTGAGTTACAAGAAGATTTGTTACACCCTATAAGGAACCTTTAGTAAGCAGGAGCTGGGAGGGATACTACGAATTCAATCAATGGCTTGCTAGTACTCAAGTCAAAATTGAACATGCATTTGGGATATTAAAGAACAGATGGTGCTCACTACAAGGTCTACCTATTTACATTTGGTATAAATCAGACCATGCATGTGCTGTCTGTTGAATCATAGCCTGCATTGTTTTACATAACTTTCTTTATAATTATGAAGATGATAGAAGATGGAGGGAGGGGGATATAAGGCTCAAGGAGGAAGGGCAAGAAGAAGCTATTATGGATGAGATTGGAGAGATTGATGAGCCATTAGGGCTCCTGGCCGAATGACAAGTAGGTATGGAATGGTGAAATCGGATACAAGATTATTTTTGAGAGCAATTATAAAAGCTTACATTAAATTAAAGTAAGACCACAAGATTTATTACTATGAAGACTATTTACAAAAAGAATTTGCAGAGGAGGGGAAGAGAATAGAAACAGAAAACAAAAAATAAAACCTAAAAAAAAAACAAGAAAATATGCAGAAAAGGAACAGGAGGAGCAAGTGAGTGGGGGAGGGGGGGGAGGGACAGAAAGATGGGTGGAATTGGGAATGAGGGGGTGGAGGATGGGCAGACGGGGGCGGTTGTGGGGTGGATGGATTGGTTGAGAAGGGTTCAAGGAGTAGAGGGTGGGGGGAAGAAACAGAGAGAGAAAAAATGAAAGAAGTAATCAGAGAAAGTAAGAAAGAATGCAAGAGAGGAGGAAATGAATGAATGGTGAAAGAAAGAAAGGAGAGAATAAGGCAAGTGCAAGGATGGAAGGAAGAAAGAAGGGAAGTATGGAGAGAAGAATGGAAGAAAGAAGAGAAGAAAGAAAGAAGAAAAGAAGAAGAGAAGAAAAGAGTAGATAGAAGGAGAGAGAGAAGAATGGATGGAAGAAAGTAGGAATGAAAGAAAGAACAGAAGAAAGGAAGGAAGAAAAGAGAGATGGAAGGAGAGAAAGAAGGAAAAAGGAAAGAAAAGAAGGAAAGATGGAAGGAAATAAGAGCTGAAGGAAGGATGCAGGAAAGTGAAGAAGGATGGAATAAGAAAAAGAAAGAAAGGGCAGAAGGAAGGAAAGAGGGAAGGAAAGGAGAACTGAAGGCCAGAAGGAAGAAAGAAAGAAAGTACGAGAGAGAAGGAAGGAAAGAGGAAAGGAAAGAAGAGTAGAAGAACAGAAGGAAGGAAGAGGAAAAGGAAGAAAAGATGGAAGGAAAGAAGATCAGATAGAAGAATAGAAGAAAGAAAGAAAGGATAGAAGAAAGGAAGGAAGAAAGAATAGAAGGAAAGAAGAACAGAAGGATAGAAGGAAGAAAGTTAGTAAGGGGGAAAAGAAGTAAGAGGGGAAGGATGAAAGGAAGGAAAGATGGAAGAAAGGGACGGACACAAGAATGAAAGAAAGGAAGAAAGGACGGAAGAAGGAAAGGAAGGAAAGATGGAAGGAAGGAAGAACAGAGGAAAGAAAGGAAGAAAGGAAGAAAGAAAAGACGGAAGGAGGAAAGGAAAGAAATCTGAAAGAAAAGAAGAACGAAAGGAGAGAAGGAAGGAAGGCAGGAAGGGGAACTGGAAGGAAGGGGGGGAAGGATGGAAGAAAGGAAAGATGGAAGAAAAGAAGGACAGATGGAAGGATGGAAGGATGGAAGGATGGAAAAATGGAAGGATGGAAGGATGGAAGGATAGAAGAAAGAATGGAAGAAAGAAAAAACTAAAGGAAGGAAGGATATGGGGGAATAAAGCTGTTGGTGACAGAGGAGGGATTGGTTTGGATAAATGGTTAGGAATTGGGAAGGTTATGAATATGTCCGGATACAATTTGGTGCTTCTCATTTTGACTTTGTGAATTGGATCTCATTGATGCTTGTAGTTGAAGCATCATAAGCTCCATATGCTTCTGCTCTGCCTTTGCCTTCTCTCTTTCAATTGCTAACCATTTGTGTTCTAGTTGTAGCTCTTCCCATCTGAGGTCTCCCTGCTGGCTCAAATGTCAATTGAGTAGGTCATATCTCTTGTCTTCACTCTCGTTCTTCGCTGATGCTAGAATGGAGAGTACATCGATCACGGCTCCTGCATCCCCTTTCTTCTTCTTCACACCTCTACCTGCTACTACTGCAATTTTATCTTCTTTCTCTTCTTCACCTAATAGCTGGAGAGGTCACTTTGCATTTGTCCTAATTGGCAAACCTACTGGCCAAGCTAGTATGTTTTCTCATTCTGCAGCTTCTCTCAGCCTTGTCTTTCCTTGATCCTTTTCAATTCTCCTTTGCCTTTGACCTCCAAGTCCACTGACCCTTGTACTACTTTCCCCTTCAATTCTAATACCCTTATCCTCCCAATTGCTAATGATTGTATATTGTGAAATGTAAAGTAAGTCTTTGTCATTCTCTGCTCCTTTTTCTTCCTCATATCCCCTCCCATCTTTCTCTATATTCCTTGCTTCTTTCCTAACTCTTATTCTCTCTTTCTTCAGAGTCTCACTGACCGATTTCATATTTCCTTTTTCTCCAATTTCTCTCCCTTTCCCTTCCACCTCTTCTTTTTCCTCTTCCTCCTCCCCCTCCTTGTTATTTTCTTTCATTACTCCAATTAATCTCTCAATAGCTTGCTTGCATGATCTCAGGCCCTCCAGTTCCTGTATTAAGGAGGGCTGGTGGATGAATATTTGGTCATTCCTCTAGAATTGCCTTTAGGTGGAAAAAATGTGAACACTATGATAGTAGTTTATCTATTTTTTTCTTTTTAATTAGTCTTTCTCTTTTTATAATTTTTTCTTTTTCCTTTTACTTGTCTTCTTTCCTTTTTGTATATATTAATAAATTACAATTTACAGGTTATATACCTCGTAAGGCCTTTTTTCCTACATCTAAATCATCTGCCATCAACCCCCATCCAGATTGACTGTTAAGCTTTACTGCTTCTCTGTAGGCTTTGAGGAGGTTGTCTTATTTATATCCTACCTTGACTGGTGACTTTGTTGAGATTCTGGATGCAATCTCACTAACAATCTGCTTTTTTGTAATCCCAGATCCTTTTTTTGATTTTGCAGAGATTTTCTGGCTCCTCTAGCCATCCCATCACCCTCTCTGTTTCCTTAACCGTCCAAATGGTATGATCTTGTCCGATCTGCGACATTTTTGTTCATGGATTATCGATGGGGTCTGGGTTGCTTTGCTACTTCTCTGCCCTTGGCTGATCTATTCATTTTCTAATTTAAAGTCTACTAATTTATCCTATTTCAATAATTATCCTTCTTTTCTTTCTTTTTACCCTTTTTTGTATGCATTACTTTTTTCCTGTTTTTTTTTGATGGGGTGCTCAAATATTTTACTCGATTTCCTCTAATACAATTGGCTTATTCGCCTAAGTACACTAATGTAGGATCGGAGCCTTACTTTCACTCAAAATCCTGGTTTTCAACTTTGAATACCCCTAGTGGTCTGGACGGTTTCGTTCTCTAGCCGGTCCTATCGAGCCTTTACTGCCGGGAGTAGAGGAAAGTGTTTCAACGGGTTTTGCCCGTGCCAACTGCCCAGTATGGCCCTGGATTTCAAGCTCTGAATGAACCGGGGTACCAAGTCCTTGCCCCGGAGGTTTGTCGTACATGAGATCCATCCTCAGCTCCTTCCAGCGACGGGATTTCCCATCCTTACCCCTTGGAAATCTCCAAGAGCCAAGGGGGGTAACAGGCAAGATTCTGCCCTCGTCAGCCTTCAAGATTGTGGGTGACCTACTTGCAATGTCTGAATGATCGGCCATCTCATCGGGGGCCGAAGATGAAGTCGTCACAGTAACCGACTTCACGATCTGAAAGAAATCCCTGCGCGATGAGTAGGCAGGGGGGGGAGAAAAATTATCTCTGATCATTGCTAGCTGTTTAACATCGAAGGTGGTCCCCATTTCGCACTTGTAAGCCATGCTCGTGATCCACCGTGTGTAATGAACCGACGGATCCGCTCCGAGGACGTTCAGCACCTGGCTCATGAGGGCTATCTGGTCCTCGGGAACAGGGTCTGTGGATTCGATGGTAATAATGTAAGGCATTATGATCAAGGAAATGTAATGGGGGAATGAAGTGTATAATAGAAGAAAGTTAAAGGTTTTGTTTATGGGATCTTTTGTTTATGGAAGCTTTTGTGAATCTTTGGGGAGAGAGATGTAAGATGATAGAGTAGTAATCCCAAACATTACTGTTGTAAGTATAATATGGTAGTTAATGCGGAGCCCCGAGGTAGTGGATGAGAAGGGTTGTGGCCATGGATGGGTGTGTCGTTCCTGTTGTACTGGCATAGATAGATGGGGTTTACCCCCATGGTAACGCACACTTTCTCTTTCTGTATTTAGCAAACAATTCAATGAGAGGAGAGTCGATGTCGAACACATCAACTCCCTCCACCATACGAAAAGTGTTTTCCTTCCCTTTTTGCCGCCACGAAGCATACGCTATCATAAGAGAGAGGAAGAAGGAAATCAGATGTTGAGGCGGGGTACCTTTTTAGTGTAGCTAGATGGTCATACGCCACCGATGATGCAGGTTTCCAAAAGTAGCCTGCTTACCCAAAGCTCGAGAGGTCCGTTTGACAACCAAGCCAACAATCAGCAGGCCTAAACTCTCGGCTGGCACCGGAGTCAGGAATGAAATGGCAATACAGGTACGAGGTGATATTCCCTTTCGACAACAGAGGAGAACACCTTAACATCTAGATTATCGTCCGAATGGTCTTCGTGAATCAGCAGCGTGATCCATCAAAGCCTCCACAATCGTACTATTTCTTTCAAGGAGCTCATTGTGTTATTGACGCTACCTAGCTAACCCCATCCTCATTTCACAGCAATCCACTATGTTATAATTGCTCTCTCTGCCCTCACAAGATGCACATCATTGACTGAGGCCTTGGCCACCCTTTCAACCGCCATTCCGGTTATTCTCTTCTTGTCCAACAACAATAGCATCGTCTCAGCAAAATAGAACTAACATATTGCCTATTCTGTCAATGGTCTATCGGTATGTCTCATAATTGTTGTAAATTACACTGTCCTAGAGGAATACCGGAATGCGTCGAAGGTACATCGATGACATTAATTCGGTGGGACCGGTAATGTTACATTGTCGTTGTTGGGCAGATGATTTATCTTAGAAAGAAGAAGGGTCAGTTGGTTGGTTATGCAATGGACACCGGAGGAGGATAGCAAGGCTGGCTACATACACCGGAAAGGAAACTCATGGAAGAATCATGATACTGGAGAGGTACTGTGCCGGTACAACCAGTGACGCTTGATATTTGTTTGTACGCTCGTTTTCTAAAGTTTCCTTTGTTAGTAATGTTGTGTATTTCCACACTCGTCTTATTTCCTCATGTCACAATTCAACAAAGTTTCTTACCTCCAAATCTAAGAATCGACTTCAATAATCTTGAGTATACACTGTTCCCCGATGCTGGGTCCTCATATACCTCTTATTACGAAACTCGGCCTCGAACAGGGGTTGTTATGAAGGGGTTGGCTTGCCGGATAGGATCAGACCGCGGAATATTTACCGGGGAGAGTGATTTCTAGGCGGCAGTTGTCAAGCGAACAGATGTGATGTCCAGCATTCAGAGACTAATGCTGATGTGAATGGGGGCTTTAAGCAGCTGGCGTGTAGACATGAGCTTTTTGGTCCAGGCTTATTGATATGGGGGAGTTATCTAGAACTCTTATCAGCTCTGTGACTCATTCATGGTACTTGGAGACCTGGAGACCTGGCTACTTTAATTGTTTCCTGGGCCCCTTTCCTTCATGTTTCTCCATCAAAGTCACTCACTTGCTTTATTCGGCCGGTAAAGGGGTCGGGACTGGAATGACTTCTTCTGAACCCATTAAAGCCCAAATTACTACCTGTACAAAGTGAGAATTCATAGCACCGTTGCCAAATTGCCAAGTGCGCATCTTGGACCCATAAGGAGGACACAACCGCCACCCGCTCTCCGATGATACTCAGGAAGTTTCTTACCATTGCGGATCAAATCAACGAAATGCAGCACCCAAGGAGTCCTTCGAGAGAGTCCTTTTTTTGTTTTTCAATGCCGGAGAACGAACATCATCCAACCGGCGCTGAACATTGTGCAAGAAAAGCTCGCCCTTGGCTTAAATGCACAGGCGGTACAGGGATCTCATCCCTATTCCTCGGCGGCTATCTTGGCAGTGATCACAAACTTCCAAACCGAGCATAGGCTGTGCACAACACATCAACCAACCACCGACCGCTGAATCTTCGTTTTATCACATGTGCTGCCTCCAACATTATCCTAAGACATATCCCAACGCGTTCCTTGTGCAAAAGCGAGACATCGCAATTGATAAGATTTTGGCGATATCACTACTATCATGCTGACCAGGGAATTTCTATAAAACTTGGTCAGATTTTTTTAATTTTTGATTTAGTTCCGGAAACAATACCACGCGCAGACAGAAAGAAAGAAAGAAAGAAAGAAAGAGATAGAGAGATAGCTCTCGAGCCTAATTCGTTGAAAGAATTCAACAAACGCGCACCAATTGGATTCACAGGTTGTCAAGTCCTTTTCTGGTGCAACGGTCTGACGGACCCTGTGATTTGCCTTCCTCATCGCAATACACCCGAGGCAAATTAAGCGCTAGCATCCTTCTCCTTCAAGCGATCCATAGCTACCCTCCAATGATGTATCACCTTCTCGCGCCTAATCTCTTCCTGGCTGCGCCTCACCGAGCCAACAAAGCCCTCTAGATTATCATCCGGGTCTCTAGCAAGAACTCCTGAAGGTTGAGATTGCTCCCGTTGCTCTTGTTCCCCAATCGCACCCATCGCACTACTCTTGCCAACTTCTCCTGGGGAATCAACAGCCTTGAATATCACAGGAGGCCGAGGCCCAGGCTGCGTGAACACCTGATGACGCCCAGTCCGCAATGCCCACCATCTGTTACTCAGGTCCCTGAAAAAAGCTTCAATGCGGGGAATTGCGTCCTCAATCACCTTCTGAGCCTTAGGGACATCTTCACCCATGATTGCGCCGAAGTAGGCATCTGAAACAATGCGCATCTCCCGGGCGAGGAATATCCGTGACAGCTCGGCAAGCACTGGAACTTGGGACACTGCTCGCAATATTTTGGCTTCCGATGCCTGGGCCCGTTCGTAGAAAGGAAAGAGTATTTCGTAGACGGAAGGGTTTCCTTCTTCATGATTTCTAGAGGTTTGCCGCTGACTCACGGGGATGCTCTCGAGGACTTCCGCTATGGTTTGCTGGCTCGTGGGTGGTCCGGAGGAGGAAGAACTAGCGCTCATATTGTTTTGTTGTTCGGTTTAGCTTGTAGGTATTGTGTTGTACTTTTATAGATTTCCGTGTGAATAATGAATAAAGGGCCTCTTGACCGCAATCAGAGCTCCCATTATAACAGAAGCCGTGATTGTGAACCTTGAGAACGAGAATTATGAAGGCCTTCATGATGAAACTTTAGAGATCGCTGCGCAAGCAGACCTTTAACACAACCATTATGCGCCCTCAGCCATTCAAATCTTCATAACTAGAAAGAAAATGTTGTCTCAAGAAACATATACCCTGTTAGTTTGGTGTTGACACTTGTGAAAGGACCCGGCGATCCCTGTTTGCCCTGAACCCAAAGATCAAGCATTGTACAAGATGTATAAAATATGCAGAATTATGCATAAAGACGGCGTGAATGCCCACATAGTCCTTCTCGGTATTCAAGCAGGATGTGTGCACAAGAGTGACAGGCGGTACATTTCAAATACCATGAACGGGCAAAAGCCCGCATCCTGGACGCAATTGAGGCAATTTTGGTACGGCGACCGGCTTCACGGAAGCTTGTCGTTATGAATTCTAGGGGAATTAGGAGCGGAATGACTCCGGACAGCAGATGGGAGATATCATTCATGTGGAACTTGTAATTGTGGAGCATGGAAATACGAATTATGATACGAAGAATTTCATGTTGTAATTGTCGAGATCGCTGTACCAGCAGACCTTTCATCGAACGATTATGCGCCCACGGCCATTCGAATCTTCATAACTAGAAAGAAAATGTTGTTTCAAGAAACATTTACCCTATTAGCTTGGTGTTGATACATATGAATGGATCCGGCAATCCCTGTTGGCCCTGAACTCAAAGATCACGCATTGTGCAAGATGTATAAAATATGCAGAATTATGCATGAAGACGGTGTGATGGCCCACATAGTCCTTCTCGGTATTCAGGCGGGATGTGTGCACAAGAGTGACAGGCGGTACATTTCAAATACCATGAACGGGCAAAAGCCTGCATCCTGGACGCAATTGAGGCAATTTTGGTATGCCGACCGCCTTCACGGAAGCTTGTGGTTATGAATTCTAGGGGAATTAGGAGCGACATCACTCCGGACAGCGGATGGGAGATATCATTGATGTGGAACTGGTAATTATGGAGCATGAAAATACGAATTATGATACGAATTCTATGATGAAATTGTGGAGATCCCTGCACCAGCAGACCTTTGATCGAACGATTATGCGCCCTCGGCCATTCGAACCTTCATAACTAGAAAAAATGATGTTTCAAGAAAGATTTACCCTGTTAGACTCCAGTTGACACATGTG
Source organism: Choiromyces venosus 120613-1 (assembly GCA_003788595.2). Lineage (NCBI taxonomy): Eukaryota > Fungi > Ascomycota > Pezizomycetes > Pezizales > Tuberaceae > Choiromyces > Choiromyces venosus. The sequence goes on from ML120357.1 coordinate 818,912, forward strand.
AAAGGGGCCGGCAATCCTTGTTGGCCCTGAACTCAAAGATCATGCATCGTGCATGAACAAAATGTGCAGAGCGATGCACAGACTTGGAAATCCCAGATGTCTCTAGGTTCCAAGGTCGTGTATGCATTGTGCGCGATGAATGAAATATGCATGCAGATGGTGTGACGGCCCAAATACTCAGTTTTGTTATCTAAGCTGAAGGTATACACTTGCGTGACAGGCGGTTCGTTTCAAACACCGTGAATGGGGTAACAAGCTGCCGATGAGATCATGGTATGCCCACTACATTATGCAAACTTATCATTCCGAAAAAACCCGAGTTTCAAGCTCACATTCACCAACTCACGCTCCACTCAAAGGTCTATCAAAACAAACCAGGTATATGCAACAACATAGGGGATAAATAAAAATACACAATTAAATTAAAATAGCACATTTCCTAAAAAAAAAGGTGAAAAGCGCTATATATTACAAAATTTCCAGGGCTGAGAAAAGAAATTTTGAATTGAATTAAAACAAGGACTGCCGTGGAATGCTACGAATGGGCGAGGGAAATGCACTCCAGAGAAATATTTTACACTGGAATTGCAGGGTAACTTTGATTTTTAAAAAGTGCGGGATAAATATCGGAGGTCACGAGTGAAGTGAGGGAACAAAAATAGAATGAAGTGAAAAACTGCGTATATAGTTGACTATATTGTCTGAAAACATGTGTCTGAGACCTTCCTACTTATACCCATAAAGGGTATCCATATACGGTGATATGATACTTGACCTTTGCCAGTGTACTGGGTAGCATGGCAGGTGTACATTCCATCACATTGAAGTAACACTTCCAACACTCCCGCTCTTCAATGATTTCCTTACAGCGGAATAGAGAGAGAAGGAAAGAAAAAAGGATGGAAGAGATGAAAAGATAAAAGGCACTGGATACAGAACTTGTAGCCTCGTTAAAAACCTGTTCTTTGTCACAAAACCCTGTGGGAAAAAAGCTGTGCGAAAGAGAGGAAAGGAGTGCTACACATGAGAGCCAACTTAACGAATGGTAGAAGAAAAAACAACCTAGGAGAAGGAAAGAAAACAAATTTAATAGAAATAAGAAAATCTCCCGCTGATTCAAGGTCCGACTAAGTGAGCTTGAACCTACTACCCATCCTCTTTCATAATTTTGGCTCCCTCTGCAAGTCGACAAGTCCCATGCCATGAAGGTGAAGCCAGAAGGTCACAGTAGGTAATGACTTGGTCATGATGTCCGCAACATTGTTTCCCATAGGGGTATGGTGAAGGCTTATCTCACCATTTTCATAGGATTCACGAACATAGTGACGTTTGATCTTGATATGTTTCATGCGTTCGTGAAACCTGACATTCATGATCAGTCTAATGGTCGCCTAGTTATCAATATACAACATGATCGGCAGATTGGCAGGAGGTGAGATAGGTGAGAGGGCTGCTTGAATCTCATGAAGAATCAGGCGAAGCCAAGTGGCTTCCTTGCATACTTCTCTGGCACCAATGTATTCGGCTTCTGTCATTGATAGTGCCACTAGTGACTATTTCTTAGCTTTTCAAGAGACGGCAACCTTATGGTAGAGAAAGATGTAGCTAGCTGGCAGTTAAGTGACGATCAATGGGGTCTCCAGCCTTGTCAGAATATGAGGAACCGGTAATAGAGTTTTCAGGGGTTTCCGCAATGGAGTAGTTGAGTGAAAGTTGCTGAGTCTTCTTAAGATACCAGAGTACTCATTTTGCCATTCCTAAGCAGTGGGTTTGTAGTTTTGCTGGGTGCTTTGAGAGTACAGACACACAGTATTCCAGATCTGGTCTTGTTCTGAGCATGAGGTACATGATTCCTCTGATGATCGCTTGATAGGTCTTTTTGTCATTTTCAACCAATAGCAGTGAATTGTTGTCCACTCTGGATCCTGGCTCGAGAGGTATGGTGTTGCCATTGCAGTCCTGTAGGACAAAGCATTTAAGAACTTTTGTGATGAAGTGAGATTGTGAGAGGATGATGTGGTTTGAGTTCTGAGAGATCAAGATTCCTAGGTATTGACTTCCTAGTCTGAGGTCAGTAATCTCATAGGTTGATTTTAAGATTTTTTTGATCTTGGAGAACTGTCATTCATTGTCATCTCATGCGCAAAGTAAAATATCATCAACATATAATAGAATCATCATTGCTTGAGACTTCGAAGGGTAAAGGTACAGATCCAAATTACTGTGAGAAAATCCAAGAGAGGTTAGAAGAGCTACGATATCTCTGTACCACAGGTGTGGTACCTGTTTGAGGCCATAGAGTGCTTTGTTGAGACAAAGCATCAAATAGGGTGTTAGTTCTTTGGTGAGTTCAGGATCAAGCCATTCAATCCCCTGAGGGACTGCTATGGTAGTCTCTTCATGGATTGAAAGATTGAGGAAGGCGGTTACGATATGGAGGTGATGAATAGATGTAGATCCTAAAGGTCGTTAGTCTTGCAATGGGGGTGAATGTCTCACCATAATCAACACCTAGAACTTGTTTGAATCCCCATGCTACTAGCCTTGCCTTATAGCTTATGCTTCCTTGAGTATCTCTCTTCAGTTTGAAGAGCCATTTGCAACTTATGGGCTTCCTCTCATCATCTTTCACATGATGAAATGTGCCATGCACTTTCAACAAGCTATACTCATTTCTCATTGCTTCTTGCCATCGGCTGTCTGATGTGGCTTCAGAGTAACTCTCTGTTTCTTCAGCATATTGAAACATCTCAACCATGTGTGGGAGGTCATCGGTGGCAGTACCAGATTTCTCTTCAATCATGCTATTTGCATGCAGTCTACTTAATCTGCAAAGTCTTGTAACTAGTACATTCCTTGACATCAGCTTTCCTCTGTTAGCCCCTTCTGACATAACTGGCATTTCATCAAGGTCTTCGTCAATAATGGCCACTTCCTCTAGCTTATTATGACAGGCAGGAGGCACTTGCTCAACTACCTTCAGATACTTAGAAACCTCTCGCTCGACTGAATTCCGGCCTTGGTATGTTGGAGCTTCTCGCTCGACTGCTTTCGAATATATAGGAACCTCTTGCTTGACTGAAATTTGATTTATGAGAGCCTCTAGCTTGATCATTTTCTTGCCTGAAAGTGTTTCCTTAGGCTCTTCATTTTCTTCATCAGAGTATACCTCTTCAGGTAGTACCTCCTTGAGTATGTCCTCAAAGCTCGCATCACCAACAATTTTCTGTTGGTTAAAGATGACCTTGGATGCCATAATCATGTGCTTCTAGGTAACGTCCCATAGTCTCCAAATAGTAGTAGCATGATGAACATAGCCTATAATAATGCATAGCTTGGAGCACTCGCTGAACTTTCTATTGAAATGTGAATGGTAGGAACGATCTTAATAACTCGGTACAGGAATACGGTCACAATATTAAGAGTATATTGTGGGCACGCTTTTAGTGAGGTAGGTAGGTAAGTGAAGGCAGATTGGTAGTAGTTCTTTTCCTTAATTCTTCTAAGCGATGTTGTGGGTGGTAACCCCTATTTAAACAGAAGTGCATCCTTCGCGTAACTAAAAGAAAAATGGGAAAAACATAGGAAGAACATAAGTGCGACCGTGTTTGACCCTGAGAAACTTGCCAAAGAAAACCCAATAAATATGCGTAAATCTAGTATGGTGTGAGGAAATAAACAAGAATTATTATGCAACCAATGACCAACATGAGTGCATAAAATATGCATAAGTAAATGAAATATCTGAACACCAAAGTAAGAAAACATATAGTAGATCCCCAATCGTTATCATGAAATATTAATGAAATATACATAATAAATGTCCTAGCTGTAGTAATGTCCGCAGTGTATAGGATTAACCGAAACATATACCAAGTATGAGAATATACGATATTATCAAGTGAAATATACATATGAAACGAATAAGAAATTTCAACACTTTCTATTCTTGCACTGCGGGGGGAGGAATAAGCTTGTAAGTCTGACAACTGAATCTGTGCAAGTGATATATTTCAGGCTTCTTCCCTTCATTCAGCATTTCATAGGGACTCTTGTAGTTCAACGGTCTACTGGGTGAGCATTCGTGAAGATACATGGTGGTTGAAATTGCCTCAGCCCACATGGCAGTGGGTAGGGCATCTATAAGCAGGGTTCACACTTTTGTAATGAGGGTCTTGATCATTCGCTCACTTTTGCCGTTTTTGTGTTTGGTGTATGGTGGAGGGGGTTCAAAGGAAATTCCCGAAACTGCAAGCATGCCCCGAAAGAGGCAATTGTCATATTCTCCGTGCCTATTATCGCACCCAAATCTTGTGATGGGCCATTTCGGATAAGCTTTCTCCATCCGTGCTTTGAACTCCAGAAAGACCAAGGTCATTTCAAGCGATTCCTTCGATTTCACACTGTAAACCCAAGTGCGTCAGGAAAAATCATCGACATAAATGACAAAGTATTTCTGTCCGGAGAAAGACAGTATGGAGATCGGGCCACAGAGGTCCAAGTGGATAAGTTCGAATGGACGAAATATTGATGGAGCTGCCGAGCGAGTTATGTTTTGTCGTTACCTTCCAAGAACGCAAGCCTGACATAGTGGAAGAGATTGGCTAGTGGGTTGCGTTTCTTGTAGGATACGATGCAGGCTTGATGCTCCGATGTGACCAAACCTCTGATACAAGAGCTCGACAGTAGGCCTTGTCGTGACTGCGGCTGCAATAATCTTTTCGGTTTGTGTTAGTCCATTCGGTGATATGCAGACTTTCATTCGGTAGAGTCTGTCAGTGAGTGTGGCCAGATCTGTTTGATGGTGGGGAGTCGCACGATTGGCAATCATACAACTTTCACTGGTGAAAGTGACCAAATACGGTGGGCTCAGTTTTCCGATCAAGAGGAGAGAGAGCTTAAAGGCGGGTGCGTAGAGTGCTGTAATGACCAGAGTGAAACCGTCATCAAGGGTAAGATTAATTTCGCCTTTCGCTGTCCCAAAGACTTCAGAGCTATCACCCAGATAGATGCTGACGAGTGTGCGGAGGGGGGTTAAGTGAGGAAAAGCTGACCGCTAGTTGCAGATGTGGTGAGAAGCCCCAGATTCAATCACCCACTCATGTTGACTATTACGAGTCAAGTTCGTACCTAGGGCCTGAACCTTAGTCACACTGGCGGTAGCAGTCAGGGTATCGTTGAGGTACGGTCTGGCTATTTGATGCAACAGACTGGGCTCATAAGCTGTCAGAGGTCACAAGTGAAGTGAGGGAACGAAGATAGAATTGAAGTGAAAACAGTGTATATGGTTGACTGTTATATCTGAAAACATTTGTCTGAGACCTTCCTACCTATATCCATAAGGGGTATCCATATACAGTGATACCGTAACCACTCAGTATATAGAGACCGTTGCCAAGCAGAACACGTATATGATCACCATCCAGCTAAACTATTTACAGAAAAAAAGAAAAGTAAAACATATAAAAAAGATCAAGGTTTTCAACACAAGCATCCAGTACCACCCATGAGCTACCCTATCTCTACCACTATACCCAGGACTTTAAACTGTTCGTCTAGGACTCATCGAACAGAGCAAATTCAAGGTTGGTGTTTGTAGAATCAGAGGTCACCGGGAGTTCCACATTTTCCTGTCCCAAAAGCCCATAGTCCATCTCGACCTCCGCTCTCGCCCAATCACCAAGAACAAGTTCGCCAGAACTAAATCCTTTAATTTTGAGCTCATGATCGCATGAGCCATCAACAGGTAAGGATATACCTGTATCTCTGAAGGATTGAATAATGATTTTCCGTTGTGATTGAGCCTTATTCCACTCTTCTCAAGCTCTTCCAACCGCTTTGTGGTAACAATACGGTGTTGACTGGTACTCCATCTTTCAATATCCTCAAGAGCTTCCTTCTCTTCTCGGATTTTCTCAGTGAACTCCTTAATTAAGCCTTTAAAAGGCTTATTTTAGGGTAACATCCAAAGGCTGAGTTAGCGGGGTTGTGCCGGCAGGAATCAGGGAAGGGGTAATTTTGTGTTTGCGACAGGTTTGAATGACAGAGGAGGTTAAATGGGCTCGATAGCGATCGAAGACAAACAAGGCTCTTTGGTCTCCAAAAATTGGTACCAAAGATTGTAGGATAAATTTGTTGAATAGTGCTTCGTTCATCCAGCCAGTTGGTGAAAACTCCACATGAACCCGATTATCCCACAGGTGAGATTCTTGTTCCCTTATCTTAGCCCCTGTAGTTGCTGTAAAAATAAGAACTGGAGGTACCCGAGGCACCCCATCGGCAAATATACAGAGAAAAAGTGTACATTGACATTTTTCTGATCCAGACTGAGCACTCCTGGACCATATAGTTCTTGCCCCTTGTATATCATATGTCCAGCCAGCTAAAAACTCCCATGGGAGAGGAGTCTCATCAACATTGCAAATACAATGTTCAGGAATTCCACCTTGATTATCATTACATATGTAGTGAAGGGAGCGGGGACTTGGAGAGGCCTGGAGGGGAGAAGAAACCAGAGGAGTGAGGATTCGATTCTGTCGATTAAATCTTAACCAGCTCAAAATATCCTCCTTATAGCTATCCAGTAGAGACTGAGCCGTACTGGTGACAAACCGCAAAACAATACGGTGACGCGATAAGAATCTATGAAACCAGCCTTGAGAAAATACAAACAATCCTGCTGGAAGATTAGGATATGTTGTTTTCCAAAGTTCTTTCGCCTTTCCATGAAACCATCCATCTCTTACTGGACGGCCATGAGCTTGGCGCACTATAAAAGCCTCAAATAGCTTTAGCTCCATCTCTGGCCAGAGACACATAAAGGTTGCCAGAGTATCACGACGCGAGCCATCTCCTCCCACTTGTTGCACAATCTTTTGCAAAACCTCAGGCTTCCTCCACCTGCCAATTGTGCTCTTGGGAATTTTAAAAAAGGCCAAGGCCTCATCAAGTGTCGGGGCTCTCATCTTGATAATCATGTTCCGCATGTCATTTGGTACCCGGTAGAACTCCAGCCAGTTCAACACCTCAATCTTCTACTGCTAGGTGTAGGTTTGCTCAACCCTCTGCTTTGGTGTTACCTACTCATGGCCTAATTAGCTATCACTTGCATATGCTGTGTAAGTAATGTGACTGGCACATACCGTAAGCCTTATTTTCCACTGATTGAGAGACTTTGGTTGAGGTCCTCGATGTCTCAATCCTCACTCATTTGCATCCTTCTCCTTCAATCACCTCAAAGGTGTTCTTGTGGCCGGCATCGTTACAGATTTCTATTTTGTGATTGATTTCCCGTGCTTTTGACTGTATCACCAGAGGTATGGTGTTGTTGTTTTAGTGATTCTAGCTGAGCTCCAAAAGCAGATAGCCTTGAAAATCACCTCCTTGGCAACGGTCTCTATGTACGCAGGTATGGATGCAAAAATCAGAAAAAAGTGATCGGCTGAATTGTGTGGGGAAGAGGGTAGAAAGTTGGACGATTGGAAAAAAAAGTGGGCTTGGCAGACATCAGAAAGTCGGATCATGATGATTTTGTGGTGTCAGTGGCTTGGAGTGACACAACAATGATGTATAAATTTATAGATAATATCAGCACTGATATTGTAGGAAGAAATCCTGTTCGAAATCAAGATGAAAGAGAAATTAACTAATATAAATATGAATCTGTAGCAAGCATAGCTAGACTAGTGGTCAAGCTTAAGATCATATTGGAATAGCAGTGAAACTTACCTCAAGCCTACTATCATGAATGCCTCTACTCCTTCCTCCCAAGCTTCAGCTACTCCCTCGCCTGCCACCTCCGAGTCAGAAACTCTCATTTCAGAGTCTCAGTTATTGTAGCGGAGTCTGAAGAGCTTGGGGATGAGAGTGGGGAGGGCCAATCATTCTCCCCACGGCCTTTACCAGAAACACGTATTATAGTCCACACACTCCGACACTATGCGAATTGGTCATACTGCAAACTCCAGAGCCAATTCAATATCCCGTTAAGCACCTTACACCGAATGATTAATGGTGTAAGGGCTCCCCATCCAAGCCAACATCCCCGCCAGGGCCACTACCAAATGATCAGCCCCACTATTAAACAGCAGCTCATCACAGCAGCAACAGCCAACTCCCATAACCGTTGCCTCCCCTTATCTATGGTGGCTGAGTTGGTGGGAGTAAGAATTAGTGCCCGGGTTCTTCGCCGTATCTTTTCCAGTGAAGGGTATCATCACTAGGTCGCCTGAGTTAAGTCATTTCTCTCTCCTCCTGCTAAAGTGAAGCGGAAGGTATGGGCAGAGCAGTTTAGAGACTAGGATATCGGTGATTGGGCAGATATCATCTGGTCAGATGAATGTTCAATATGTGTTGGTGATGTTTCTGGAACCGGTTGGGTGACATGCAGACCTGGCGAGGAGTACCTTGAAGATTGCCTCGTCCCCAAATTTGCTAAGCAAACAACAATCATGATTTGGGGTTGCATCTATTGTGACCTCAAAGAACTGCTAGTTATTTGGGATCTTGCCAACTGGGGGAGAATCAATGGCACTACCTATGTCAACAAGATTATTCACCCCCACCTTCACCCTTGGTGGACTCACCTACAACACCAACAATTAACAAATTTGGGCTACATTTACTTCCAACATGATGGAGCAACAGCCCATCATGCAAAATATACCACCGCTGCATTTGAGGAGCTGGGAATGGGTACATATATTATGATTGGCTATAAGATCTCTTCTAGCTTATATCTTGCAACAGGCAATGACTTCTGTTTTCTTTTATTAGTCAGGAAATACTTACCTCAACTTCACTTCTTACATGTGAGTTCTAATACTTTGTTGTCTTACACTACATCTTAGATATTGATGCTTGCTAATACTAAATCCTTAGAGCGCCAACTGGTATTAGTCCTGTTCCTTCTCTGTGATAATTAGTCCTTGTAGATAAAGAGCGTAAAGGTGTTTCTATTAATAACTTATAAGATAGGAAATAACTTAGGTGGTTACATGAAGAACTAACTATCAGGTCCTACTAACCTCCTTATATAGTTCTTCCAACAAATCTCTTACAAATTAAATGAGTCACAACTGTGACTCATACACTCGCATAACCTATAACCTCATGATCATACTTGATCATGTGCGAAAGTCCCATGACGTTAAAGGGGTCATGTTTGAAACCTCATGACTCCTATAAACAAAGTCATACCTCTTAGTCCTTATGACTCATATCCGCTCATATGAGTCAACGCTCAACATACCAATCAAATTTACACATAAACAACTATGACTCACAACTGTGAGTCATGTGAGACTTTATGACTCATATGTGAGTCATAGTGTGAAAACATAATATCATATGACTCAACTGAGTCAGGTGCAAAACCTTTTAACAAATGAAACATTATGACATTCAATCATATATCATGTGAAACCATTACAAACCATGCCAGGTTTGTAATACTAGCTCCTCTCTTCCTAAATCCTCAGTCCCTTGAGGATCTGTGATGGTACATTTTGTAGTATACATCTCGATCCATATTCTCTTGCAATCTTCCCACTTTGTGGGAGATTCTCCTAATCCTTTTTTCCACCTCTCTCTCCTTGTGTATCTTTCCCTCTCCACCTCTTATTCCAAGGCCTTATTCCCGGGTCTCAGGCCTTTTTCTTCCCCTCTTAGACATTTGATGGACCTTCCTGCTCCATCTACCAATCTTTGTAGTTGTTCCAGCCTCTTTCACTGGTCTTCGATCATTTTCTGTAGGTCTTCCTTTGAGTTGAACTTTTTATCCCCCTCTTTTTCCTCTGATTTCATGACTGAAACCTGGTTTTCTCCCCATCTCACTTTTTTCTTTCCTCCTTTGTGGAAAGAGCATTGGGTTTGCATGCCATCACTTGCATCGATCCTCTCATGTTTTGGTTCTTTTGGTGTGAATGGTGGGAATGATTCCCAGTTCTTTTCCCAGCTATTGGCATCACTGGAGTCATTTGAGCTAGTAGTTGCTGTTCCGGCTATGGGCCAGCAGTCGTGTCTTTCTTTGACATTCTTGTGGATAGGGCATTCCTTATCCTTGTATACCATGAACTGGTATGCCACATGCTCGTCTTTCTTTTCTTCAAAATATATTTTGCTCCAGTCTTTATTTTCTGGGTCCAAGCTTATACAGATATCGTTGGTGGAAGGTGGAGACTGTATTTGGGGTATTTTTGAAGTTGGTGGCTTGGCACCACTCTTGATCATGTTGTGTGGAGTAACCGGTCCACTTGGCCCGGTATTGTAGTTTTCTGTAATGTAGTCTCAAGTCAATGATTTGATCGTTCTATTCGTCTTCTGCTTCTATCTCAATAGGAGAAGGGGGAAGTTTCTTTTGTGAGTATAGAGGATTGTCTGAGAAGAGTTCGAGTTTACTGATGTAGAAGACTGGATGTTTTGTTTTCATTGAGGCTGTGAAGTCTAGCTTATAAGCTTTTTCTCCAATTTTTTCAATAATCCTGTATGGTCCAATCTTCCAGTAGTCCAGTTTCTTTGATGGTCTCGTGGTCTCAATGTCCTTCGTAATTAACCAGACTTTATCTCCTGATTCCAGTCTTAGATCGGGTTTACTGTGTCAATTGTTGTTTTCCCTTATTTTGTTTTGTGCCATCCATATTTCTGTCTGGATGAGTTTGTGTAGTTGACTGATATCATCCTTTTCCAATATTTCTGGTAAACCTGTGTGTCCCATAGGTTTGTTGATGGTGTGGTATCTGTAATTCACATAAAAGGGTATTGTTTTGATAATATCTTGTCGTGTGTTGTTGTATGTGAATTCTGCAAATGATAGCTATCCTTCCCAGTCTTGTTAGGGATATTCCATATAAGCCCTTAGGAATTGTTCTAGTGAGGCATTTGTTCTTTCTGTTTGTCCATCGGTCTGAGGATGAAATGCCATGCTGATCTTTGGTGTGATGTCTAATTCTTTGGTCATCTCTTTCCATAGGTCTGATGTGAATATTGAACCTCTATCACTGATGATATCTTTCGGTAATCCATGCAGCTTGAAAATAATTTTCATAAATAGCTGTATAAGTTGTTTTGTTTTCATATCTTTCCGACAAGGTATGAAATCAGCCATCTTAGTCAGACTATCCACAACTACCCATATAGCATCATAGTCATTCGATAGTGCTAGGTCTGTAATGAAATCTATGCTGATAGACTTCCATGGTTTATCCGATATTGGCAGTGGTTGCAGTAGTCCATGGCGCACATGATGACTTGGTTTTATCCATTGAAACATGTCGCAGTTTTGGACATATCACTTAATATCTTGGCACATGCCTGGCCAGTAGTATGTTCATTGTATTAATTCCAAGGTCTTGGCCATTTCAGCATGTCTATTTTGTAGTGTGATATGATTCCTTCTGATTGCTTTGGTTCTTATCGGTTTGTCTTCTGGTAACCAGATTTTTCCTTCATAACATATATATCCTTCTTTCCAGTTGCATGACCTTAATGCAACCTTTGAATATTTCTTATCTTTCCTTTTTATCGCTTTTCAAATATCTTGAAGTAAAGCATCTTGTGATGTCTTTTCCTTGATATTCTTTTCTGTTCCTTCATCTTCTATTGTCCATAGTTCCATAGTGTTGATTTCTTCCAAACCCAAAGTATATCCTTCATCCTTGAAGAATTGTTCTTTGGGTAAAAGAATCCTTTGCTGTTGCGTAATGCGATCATCTTTTTCTGTTGGTATGTCATTTGTTCTCCATATGAGGGCTTCTGGTTTCGCCCCTTCTTTGCCTGGTCGATATTCAATTTTGATATTGTATTGGCTGAGCTCTTCAATCCATTGTATTTGTCATCTATTCAGGGCTTTGGTGGTCATGAACAGGACAAGGTTCTTGTTGTCTGTAAGAATCTTTACTGAGTGTGGTCTTCCTTCTGCATACTTTCTCCATTCCTTGAGAGCTTGCATGATTGCAAGGATTTCTTTGTCATGGATGTCATAGTTGCATTCTGCCTTGGTCATTATCTTTGACCAATAGGCTATTGGTTTCCACAGTCCTTCCTTATCTTGTTGTGATATTATTCCAGAACAGACATAATTGGATGTATCTGTTTCGATCATGATCGATACTTCTGAGTTGAAGTGTCTTAGTATTCGGGCTGTAGTGACTCTTTCCTTAAGACCCTTAAATGCATTCTGCTCCAACTCTCCCCATTCTCACTTCAGGTTCTTCTTTGTTCTGTTGTATAGCGGTTTTGCTATTCTACTGAACCCTTCTATGAATCGTTGGTAAAAGTTACAGAATCCCACAAAGCTTTGGATGTTTTTGACTTTCTCTGATGTTGTCTATATTTTTATGGCATCTGTTTTGGTAGGGTCTGTTCATACTCCTTCTGAATTGATGATGAATCCTAGATATTCAGTTTCTTCCTTATGTAATTCACATTTCGTAGGTTTCAGGCGAACCCCAATTTCCTTGAGTTTTGCTAGTATCATGGCTACATCTTTCTGATATTGTTCTATGGTATCCAAATATACCAATAGATCATCCAGGTAAGCTATGCAATTGACATCCAAGTATTTGCTGAGTGCATTATTGACCCATCATTGGAAGGTTGCTGATGCATTGACTAATCCAAATGCCATGACCATGTATTCATATAGTCCATATTGTGTTCTAAATGCTGTCTTCTATTTGTCTCCTTTGGCGATCCATATATGTTGGTATGCATCCTTGATGTCAAGTTTGGTCAAATATTTTGCCATTTGCTGTCGATCCAAGGCTTCGCTTATCAATGGTAACCGATATTAGTTCTTTTTTGATACCTTGTTTAGGCCTCTATAGTCCACACAGAGCCTTAAGCCCTCATCTTTTTTCTTGACAAAGAGTATCGGTTCTCCTACTGACGAGAACAAAGGTCTTATCTATCACCTGTCTAGATTCTTTTCCAGGTTTTCTCTGAGTTCCTTAAGTTCGTCCCCTCTTAGGGGATAGAGCTTCATAAATAGTGGTGGTGCTTCTATTTCAATTTTGTGGTCTGCCACCCGATGCGGTTGTAATTCAGTTCTTTCTTTTTCTTCAAATATGTCTAAGAAATGGTGATATTCCTTAGGTACTATTTACTTCAAGGTTTCTTTTCTGCCTTTTCCTTTTTTTTGCAAAGTTAGCTTGGTGCTGATAGTTGTAGCAACTAGTGTAAATCTTGCGTCATCCCATTTCAGGATTCCCGTGATTTCTCCTTTTTTGTGCATCCTACCAAATGCTTGTACTGAGATAAAAGATATTGATAGCTTCTTCTTGTCCTGAATTGGTCCTTCTCCTTGGTGATCCATGCTGCCGAATCCTTGGTCATGCCTTTCTGTAGGTTAGAGTTGTTGTACTTCCTTGAAGGGTGTTGAGACTATTTTTTTGATAATTATCTGGGCAATCCTATCTCCTTTGTGGACCTCATAATTCACTTGTGACAGGTTTGCCAATAGGACCCAGATTTCTCCTGTGTAGTCCGTATCTATGACTCCAGCATTAATGTTGAGGCCATTTTTGCTTGCCAAACCACTTCTGGGTACAATGCAGGCATAAGTGTTCTCTGGAAGTCCTATTGAGATTCCTGTCCCAATGAGCCTTTGTCCTCTTGCTGCGACTATAGCTCCTTTGATGCTGAACAGGTTACTACCTGCAGCCTTTTGTGAACCTCTCATAGGTAATTTTGCATCCTCTCTCAGCTTTTTGACCATAACCTCATAGTCTGGTCCTTCCTTCTTACTGATCGTTAAAATCTGACTTTTCAGATTTTCCTCAATTACTTTCTTTTCAGGTATTGCGTATACCATCGGGAATGCATCAAGGCATACTGCCTTATACCTATGGCTACCGCAGGTGATTTCTTCTTTTCCACAGTCAATCCTTGGATTGTATTCCTTTAACCATGTCATGCTAAGGATGGCTTTGTGTTTGACAAGGTTCACCACTAGGAAAGTTGCTTTCTCTTTGTGGCTTCCAATGTACATAGGGATTTCTATGAGATGGGAGATTGGTCCTGCGTCTGACACAGTTCCATCCACCATGTATATATCCCTTGGTTTTTTGATCTTTGTCAGGAGTAACTGATGGCTTATAAGGAAGTTGCGGTCTATGAAATGTTCTGTTGCCCCTGAGTCTATCATCGCATTTGATCATATTTGCTGTTGTCCATTATGGAGTTGTACTTTGACCATGATATGGTCCGATTTGAGGTTTTGTAATTCTTTATTTGTGCTTGTTGAGTGGAGGTGTGCTATTTTGATGGTTTTCATCTTGCCATCCCTGGTCCATCCTTTGCTGGAGATGTTGTCCTTTTTTTGATGGGTTTCATCATGTTGTCCCCTGGACCACCTATTCCTGGGGACTTTCATCATTTAAATCCTCTTCTTGTTTTTTCTCCGTCTCCATTGCTTTAATCTTGGACATGTTGACATTGGTTTTTTGGACTTGGCAATCCTTTACCATATGTCCCTTCCTCCGACATTGGTAACATAATCCTTCTTTCATTCATTTTTTTCATTCCTCCTAGGGTAACCTCTGGTACCATCTCCAGTTCGTGGCATCCAGATCTATGGGATCCCCTCGTGGAGTTTCTTTAGGTACTACCTTAAAGGTGCCATTGTTGTTTCTTGGGGTGTCATATATTTCTGCCTTGGCTTTCTTTGCTTGGTGTAGATTTTTGAGTGTGGTCAATCGAATTTCCTTACCCATAGCCCATATTGCTAGTTCTTGGACTCCCATGATTGTTTCATCATAGTGGTTGAATTCTTTTTGCAATCTTGGGTTCATGCCTGTGTATATCCATTCTCCTGCTGTCATGTTGTCTAATTCTGCTTCTGTTTGTGCCAGTCTGAACCTATTCCAGTATTCCATCATGGTCTAGTTTCCTTGTGTCATGTTTTTGAGCCATATCCTTACTGCTCCCTTTGGATCAATCTCCCAAAATTGGATTTTGATTGCCACCTTGAATTCTTCCCAATTGTTCCAGTTCTTTGTTCTGATTCCTTCAGTGTAGGGTATGAGCCATGCACTAGCCTCTTCCTTTAATAGTCTAGACATGTAGGTGGCGATTTCTTCATCGTGTTCTTGTACCCATCCCGCTGCTTGGAAGTAGATCTGAAGTTCTGCTAGCCAACTCCAAAGTTCTTGTCATTCCCCTGTATAGGTGCTTGGTGGTTTAACCTTCAGATTCAGACTATTCATTGCCTGTAGTATTTGAGCTAACTGTCTCAGGGGCTCTCCTTCTGCTGGGGGCAGATTTCGTCTTGGGTCTGTAGTTTGTCTTGAGCCTTGTCTAAATCGTTCTGCTTCTGGTGGATCTCATCTTAGGCCTGTAGCCTGTTCCGAGCCTTGTGCTTGTCCTGCACCTGACATTCTCACTTCTCTTTCTTCTTCCTCACTTGAGGACTCATTATGTTATGATACTTCTTCCACTGTGACTGGACTGGTGTTCTCCCTCTTTCTGAAGCTGTCCTCACAAGTTCTTATGTGATCTCTGGAAGTTTTAAGAACTGATCTTCATATTTGAAATCAATTTTATCATTGGGTGTTGCTTGTGAGATGCAATCAAATGTTACGATCGGCCATAAGATTTCTCCTAGCTTATATCTTGCAATAGGCAATGACTTCTGTTTTCATCTATTAGTTAGGGAAATACTTACCTCTCTTCTCACGTGTGAGTTCTAATACTTTGTTGTCTTACACTATGTCTTAGATATTGACACTTGCCAATACTAAATCCTTATAGTGCCAACTGGTATTAGTCCTGGTCCTTTTCTGTGATAGTTGGTCTTTGTAGATAAAGAGTG
This sequence comes from Choiromyces venosus 120613-1, assembly GCA_003788595.2. Taxonomy (NCBI): domain Eukaryota; kingdom Fungi; phylum Ascomycota; class Pezizomycetes; order Pezizales; family Tuberaceae; genus Choiromyces; species Choiromyces venosus. The sequence goes on from ML120357.1 coordinate 834,720, forward strand.
TAAAGGTGTTTTTATTGATAACTTATAAGATAGGAAATAACTTAGGTGGTTGCGTAAAGAACTAACTATCAGGTCCTACCAACCTCCTTATATAGTTCTTCCAGCAATCCACTTACAAATTAAATGAGTCACAACTGTGACTCATATACTCGCATAACCTATAACCGCATGATTATACTTGGCCATGTGTGAAAGTCCTATGACCTTAAAGGGGTCATGTGTGAAACCTGATGACTTGTATAAATGAAGCCATGCCTCTTAGTCCTTATGACTCATATGCACACATATGAGTCAACACTCAACATACTAATCAAATTTAAATATAAACAACTATGACTCACAACTGTGAGTCAGGTGAGACCCTATGACTCATATGTGAGTCATAGTATGAAAACATAACATCATATGACTCAACTGAGTCAGGTGCAAAACCTTTTAACAAATGAAATATTATGACATTCAATCAAATGTCATGTCAAACCATTACAAACTATGCTAGTTTTATAATAACATACCTATTTCCATGGCCACCTTGCTCCCCTGATATCTCACCAATCGAGGGTGTTTGGCATATTCTTAAACGCTGAATACTACATCATGACCCCCAGCCCACAACCACCCCTGAACTCTACACTGCCATACTGGAGGAGTGGGATCAGATCACCACCACTGAGATTCTTGATCTCACCAGCTCTGTCCCCTATCATGTAGAAGACTTACTTAGTAGCAATGGTGTGCATATGGCTTTGTAAGAGATATTCTGTTTTCTTAACTACTTCTTTTTTTTTCACTAGTTTAGGTACTCGAGTAATTTGACCATATACTAGGAGATTGAAGCTTCTTTTCTTATTAAGGTTTGGTACTTGCATAGGTTATTAAAAATCAGAAAACATAACCCTTATCTCGATAGCAATTTGTATGAGATTATCAGACCTACTTTTTGGGCTTTTACTAACCTCACCAAGTACCTGGTCCAATTGCTCGAGTTCTTATCACATTACTTTTTGTTTCTACCTTTTTTTTTTCTGTTTTTTTAAGAATGGTATTGTCATTTGTTTACTATCATGATGCTTGTATTTTGGTTTGTTAAGTTGTTCTGCTGGTGATTTTTTGATATGGCCTTCTCACATCTAACCTATCTGTATTCTATATTGTTACTCTCTCAACTTTCTTAACTTTGGCTATCTTTTACTTTTATTTTTTTACTTAATTGTTTTGATTTCTTCATTCTACTCTTGCCCTCTTTATGCCTTTCAAGTCTTACTTTTTTTTTTTTTTTTTTGCCCATGCTTGTTCACCCAGACTGAAGTCAAATGTGTGGGATTACAATTCCTCTATATGCAGTTTGGCTTCTATCCTACCACATGAGGGTCTTTTGTTCCATTTAGACTCTTCCACCAAATTGAATATCATCTTATTTTCTTTCTTACATGCACTCCTGTACTGTTAACCAAATTCCACTCCTTTACCTTATGGAAACAGTTTCAAGCTTTTAAGCGCTTGACAATACTACCAGATACAGAATTGTCTAAGGTTGGGCGAGATAGTTTTCTAGTTTTTAATTACCTTGGGTATACGGGCAGGAACAATAAACAGGAAGAGACTGAAATATATTTAGCTACGTAACTTCAGATAACTGCCCCACAACTTCTTACTTAGATTTCTATGCCTGTACTTAAACAATCCATAAATATTTGTCAGTATTGATCAGGAATCACAGCCAGTCACTCGATGCAACATACTAACAGTCCAAGCTTCCCAACAACCGGATCGCTTTTCATCCGTTGCCACATCGATCATCCCCCTATTCCCTGCTTTGCCCCCCCACATTTTCCGGTTTTTGCATCCATACCCGAGTACTGAGTGGTTACGGTATGATACTTGACCTTTGCCGGTGTACCGGATAGCACAGCAGGTGTACTAGGGTACAAGGTTAAGTCTGGCGCGGTTCCACGAAATTTCTGGGTTTATTCCCTATTCTGGAAGTGCGCCCGACTTTTTTCCCCCTAACAAAATATGCCAAGAAAACGGGTTTGTATGGTGGAAAACCAAAGTTACCGTATATGGAGCGCGTCCGACGTTAGGTACCCCCCGAGTACATTCCAGCACATTGAAGTAACACTTCCAACACACGCTATCGCCAAATAACGTCAAATTTTAATCAATGCACCTCACGTTGAATCTATCAGACAGGTGTGAGATGCACTCAGTCTATATTTCTAACGTCTAAACGGGTGCAATACACTTAACCTGGTTGTAGTACCCGAAAGTGCGGGTTTTCTTCAATTTTCACGTGATTTTTCACACAACCTCCACCACCACCATTTCAATACAGGACACATCACTGTGGACACACCATCAATTTTTGCTTTAAAATAAAGGGGGGGTCATGTGATTTTGAAAATGAGTATAAACTCCCCGCCCCGAACCTTTTTCTATCTTTTCTTGATATTGACGAGGAAAGTTCCCTAACCGCCCCCCTATCCATCCACTGATTTTTTGGCAACCCCCTAACTCCAGCAAGCAGTAACGGTGATTTATCTTCAGCTCGGCAAAGGTCAAATTCATTGATTGGCCGAGTCAAACTGCTGTGAATGAACCTCTTCCTTTACTGTAATAGGTGATATTTGAACTAATCAGGGTGATAGTCTCGCCTATCACCGTGCTAAAAGTGCGTGAAATTTGGTACAGAAGAAGGGATGTCTTTTGTATTTTAACTAACAGTTTTTTGTGTAGTTTCCTCCTTGTTTCGCTCATCGTAGACACAATCCTGGCGGAAGTAACCATCTCGGACAGGAGTGAAAAGTTGAAGGAACGACAACACGCAAAGGTCCGGATGATGCCTACACCATAACCCTTGCACGAATGAAGGCGCAGAGCAGGAGTCGACCCAGATTTGGACTGGGGCCTCGATGTGGATATCAAATGCCGAACGGCCCTTACAAGCTGACGAGCTTCGCCATGACTTAGGCGTAAAGATAGGATCTACGGATCTGGATCCTGAGAAGGTTCCTACGATACAAACACTCTTGGGATGTGCGTTGGGGCTGCTCACGTTTGAGAAAGCTTCATCCACCATCCAGCTTTTCTCCTACACTCTGCAGGAGTATCTACTCAATAATCCGACCCTTTTGCAAAGTCCCCACCCCCGACCGCGGAGGCCAGCCTCACCTACCCCAATTTTCAAAACATCAGAAATCTTTGGCCAACACTTGACTCAACCCCATCGACAGCCCCTCTTTTAGATTATACCTCTTGTTACTGGGGGGGTCCTGCAAGAAAGGAGGTGACCAAGAATGCAAATTCACTAGCGATTAAAGTTCTGGATGAATTCGATCAACATATATCCTCTCCGCTGCTTTATTGCTTTATGATAAAGGGAAGGCCTAGTTCGACCCGGATCCTCTGGAGGCAATGGCCCTAGGGGATTTCCTGGACTTCACGGTACAGTTTATATTGGGATTCCCAAGATTGTTACAGCCTTGTTGGATATGAACAAATGGGACGTCAATGCAACCGATTGAACGGCTACCATAGCACACATTTGGGCAGTTACAAGAAGCCATGAGGAGGTAGTGATGATCCTTTTCGGGCGAGATAATGTCAATCCGAATACAGCGGACACTACTAGTGGCTAGACGCCGCTCTTGTGAGCAGCTTGGCATGGGCATCCGGCAGTGTTAAAGATCCTTGTGGAACGAAAGGATGTCAATCTGTATATGGCAGACACTGGTAGATGGACACCGCTCTTGTAGGCAGCTGCGAACTGGCGTGAGGATGTGGTAGTGATCCTTTTGGAACGAAAGTATGTCAATCCCAATGCGACAGACACGGGATATGGCCGGATGCCTCTCTCTTTGGCTGTCAGACACGGGCATGTGGCAGTCGTAAGGATGCTTTTGGGACGAGAGGACCTCAACGCAAATCTAGCTGAGACTGATGATAGTCGCACACCACTTATGTGGGTGGCAAAGTACAGGTATGAAAAAATCACCGAGATGCTCTTGGAACCTGAGGATCTTGATCCCCACACAACAGACTTCTAGGGTAAAACTGCGATATCACATGCGACCTCGGATGAGCATTCAGCAGTTGTCAAGTTACTCTCACAACCGAGATCCTCCCTCTTCAACACACAAGATTTCAACAAAGTCCCAGAAAGCTCCTCACCAGAGCTGTTCGACCTCCCTCCACCCATCCCTCAGATGATCTCTTCAAGTCCCCATCCACCTACGGATTCCGACATCGCTCCCCTTGGTATTGACGAACCCCCCGACCGCTCCTTACCAGCGTTGTTTAACATCTCCTCACCAGAGTCAACAGACCTCCTTCAAACCTCCCTGCAACCGGCCCACGCAAGTCCCCATCCACCTACGGACCCTGAAATCCCGACCCCCGATTCTTCATCACCTCCAAAAATATTATTTGATTCCTGTATCTGTTGGAATAGACACAATTCCCTGCGATAGATGTATTCCACCGCTGCACTTGATATTCCATGATTCTTTCTGGGCGCTGTGTGGATCATACCGGAGGTGCTTAGTAACCAGCTTGATGTTCACTTCTTTTTTCTCCTGGGTTTCCGGAATACCAATTCCTCGTCTATTTTGTTCTTTCCTATCTTTTCCATCATGTTTTTCCTTTTCCTTTAATTCATCATTGGCATAGGCTCAGTTCTAGATTCATGACCTTTATGCCTTTTATTGTCAATTTACTCTGTGGGATGTATTACCATCCGATTTTTCATTTCTCTTCTTTACTCATATTCATTTCTTGTTGTAACTTCTGCTCTAGAATGTTTTTCACCTCTTTACCAGGCACACTAACTATAGCATTTCTCTCTACCATCAGACAACCTTTTTTTCCCTCTCTTCTCTTGTCAACTATCTTTTAGAATTGGATTCTATAACTGCCGATCACTTCAGATATTTGGTTTCACTGCCGTAAAGATCTCTTGCGGGCAATAAGAACTCCTTAACTGTACCGAATCCGCCCCGGGGGACCAGCTACGAGATGTGACATTTTCGCTGTTAATTATGATGATTCCAGATCAGCCCGACACAATAGTACGACTAATATTGAATTTTCAATGTGCTAAGCTTTAGCTCTGAGTTCATGATAATTTCATCATTCTCATGCAATAGGAGATCAATCCTATCTGGTGAGGAGGTAGCTGAGAAAATGAAAAGCAAAAGAATTTAGTAGCAATTACGCCCAAGTTAATCGGTTAAGGTCTTTTATGAAGCTCATTCCGGGCATATTACAAACTCGGTATCTCCGAGAAGAAAACTACAGCATTTGGGAACCTAAAGAGAGTTCGCTCGTTGGTTCTTGCTCAGCTGTGCACACTTCGCTCTGTGATCCCCCAGTTCCACAGGGATGCTCTCGTTATTACTTTTCCTATTATTCATCGGGGTTTTTTTTTGAATGAGCTTTGTTGCTCAGTTAGCATTCACAAAGAACGAGCGTCGCGAATCTAGTCTTACGCTTTGCCAGAGATGGCCTCCAGGATACCGTTATAGGTGGTGTTCAAATCGTCCTCACACGGTGCGTATTCCAAAAGACAGGGAAATAAAAATTCAATCTGGGACAAGGGTTTTAACACGCAAAGAATGAGATTGAGGTAATCATTGTGCTATTTAACCATGTGTATAGACTCCAGGAGAAGCGCTAGGAGAAGCACCACGCGCAAGAATTATTGCCAGAGGTGAAGCAGTTTTGCTCTTCTTAACAGATTTGTTCGCCCACATTTTAGAAAGCATCATACAAGCATCAAATGATAAGACATAGCCAAAACCCAGTCTTTAGAAACCTTTCCTTTCCTTCTCTGCTTTTTTTTTGTTTCGCGGTTAGGGAACATTGCTATCAAAGCATTTCCCAGGATTGTATTTTGTGAGGGTTTGGTCGAATGTGCTGTGGTTTAGCTTACTTTAGTGATCAGTAAGGAATTACAAGTGTTGAAATAAGCTCTGATGCGCACGGCAACGATGGTACGGTACTGGTATGGTGCCGGTCAACCAAAACCCGCCCTCTACATATCCCTTCATAGAATTTGGATTGGAGCTAGGGGCAATCGAGACAACGAGAGAGCACAAAGAGCCCCGAATCGTAACACTATATGCAAAAGTCGAACAATGATTGGACAGACCCTCCGCAAGCACGAATCCCACTTTTGCGAAAGGATATGGTAATGAATGAAAGCCAGAGATTTGGACTCCGCCATGGCAATCGCGCCCCAGTCCGACATAACTGTGGGCACCGATTCCGGGGTTTTATTCGCGAGTAATTATTCCTGGATGCTCACGCCGGTGCTTACACAGAGTCCTCACTCCACATTCCATTCACGAAGTACTAATGTCGTATACCTTCGCTAACCAATTGTGATGGTTATAACAGCAGAATACATCCGCCAGGACGTCCGCGAGGATCAGCAGGGTATTGACTTAAACCTCTACCTATAATTTATCGACCAGAGACTTGGAAGCTTGTTGAAGGGATGTGCTTGGATATCCGGCCAGATTAGTTTCTCCCGCAGGAATGTGCAAGCCGGGATGTTTGGCAATAACAAACTCAACAGGCGTCTACTTTGGCGTGGTTGCCTCCGGAAACCACGACTTCGCGGACACCACCAACCTCAACAAAACCTTCCTCCGCGCCCTCTAGCCCTCCGACCCCACCGGCATCGCCCAATTCTTAACCCTCTTCCCGGGGCACTACCAAGGCCGTGCAACACAAACTTTGTAGAGCACGCCGGCGGTAACGTAACACACGTCGGCCAGCCCTTCTCCCGCGAGGCGCTGCGCGCAGCGGTGGAGTTGGCCGCACCGTATAATATCAATATGCAGGAGGTGCCGGCAGATGAGAATGATATGTGGGCTCCAAGTCTGGCGGACGGCGGGTATGATCCGTTCCTTTAGTTTGTGCTCTTGGGAGAGGGTATTTGGCGTGGATTTGGGTGGGGATTAATGCGAGTGGGGGGTATGTAGTTGAGACGGCCGGCACGTTGATGGAGAATGGGGGTCTTTCGAATAAGAATTCGCCGATGGGAGGTGGCAGTGGTGCTATGCCTACCGGGGCTGAGTTTTCTTTCCTTTTTTGCTTTAGGCGGGAGTGTATCAAAAGTGTTGAAATGGCGAAGACCATATAGATAGATAGATGGATAGATGGATACAGGATAACATTACTAAAACCAACCCTCAACCTTCCTCTCTTCGAGTCCCCCACACATCGTTTTGGAGCTACCCAATCCTGCCCAAAACATGCCAGCCACCCCCCAGCATGCAACATCTTACCCCTCTACCCCCTCCATGCCATACAACCCACCAAATGAAAGATTAGAATCAAAATAAAAACAAAAGTCCATCGCTGAATTACGGCGCTGTTGCTACACACATTAGTATCTCATTTTCCTTCCAGGAAGGTAAAGCCTACCAGTAGTGGACGCCAGTCGCTCTATCTCCAGTCAGCTAAGGAAACGCGGGGAACCCTAAGGACATTTACTTTTAAGGATCTGCCTCAACCTTCCGACTAGATGCCTGATTTGCATACAAATTTCCTCCCAACTGGACTGCTCGCTCCTGGGCTGCTCGGTGGAGCAACAAGTGGTTTCGCTGGCCATGAGAACTGAGTGGTGGGTTTTGGAGATGGTTCCGAACTACCAAGTTGCAAAGCACTGGGGATGTTAAGAGCGGGGGCGGCCCCCCTTTCCGGGAGGTTTGCCACCCTTGGCACAAGGGTCGTGGTAGCTGACCTGCACCCCTTAGAACGCTACCGTCCCCCCACGACTCACTGCTAGTATCACTGCAGCTCACATAGGCTCGGGGTGCCCTCAGCGAGGGGGACCTCATCCAATTACAGAACCATCTTCACAATTCCGCAAGGTCCGCTTATCGCAGCACCGGCCAGCATTGTCCAGTGTTCCCAACGGGCCAGGTAGGCTAGGACGAATGAAAGCCGGGCCTGGCCTACGGGAATTCTAGATGATCTAGCCTGGCCGAAGCCTATAACAAGTTAGGCCTCGAAGTACCTCAGCCGGGCCCGGCCCGGCCGGCCTATAGGCTGTATAGGCTTTGTACTACCTGCCCTTTGGAGCTCGCTTAGCCAGATGTTTGCTTTCCTTTGTCTTTAACTTCCGTTCAGCGTGACTTCTGTTCTACCAAGCTTTCGTCTGTCCAGTAAATTCTTTTCATGCATTATCACTCGGTCCTGTAGTAGTAGCTCCTGTTTCAAAAAGATTATTTCTAGTGGAAAAGACAAGTTGAAATACATGGCAAACTAGTCATACACATTCTCGTGGGTGCACCAAATGCGAACCTCTCATCGGATCCCTAGGAGAAAGAAAGAAACACAATCAAAAAAGCAAGAAAGAAAGAAAGAAAGAAAGAAAGAAAGAAAGAAAGAAACGAAATGCGTAGTGTTCGGAAGCTTCTCCCGAATCCGACACCATGGTTTCCACGACAACAGTTTTTCAATGCCAAGGGTCCGGCCTATAGGCGCCTACCAGGCCTGATAGGCTTCCGTAGGCTGATGGAATTTGGCCTATATCGGCCTAGGCTATTTTCGTAGTGGCCTGCCTTGGCCCGACCTATGGCCTATAGGCCGGCCTACCAGTAGCCTGGCCCGTTGGGAACACTAGCATTGTCTGGCCGTTTACCAATCCTTTGGTGTTTCGGTTGACGTTTCTGCATTTCAATAGTGGCTTTATGATCCCTTCATGCCCACATTTCTCACAGCGCAGATGAGGGGTACACGGCCACAGCAATCGACCCCCTCCATATCTAAATGTTTCGCCCCCGGTATACAGGTTAGGATCTCACGAATTCCGAAATATGCCACGCAGCGGAGTCCCCCGAATCCCTCTGCTTTTGGTTAATCCGTCAAGAACTGATATGCATAGTCATCTGAACGCAGCAGAAGCTTGGCTGAGATATGGCTATTAAAGCGGTTCAGAAGCCGAAGGGCAAGTGATTTTATGGCTTCACTTGTTTCACGGTGTGCATATATTCCCCAATAATATGAGGCATATTCTAGGAAGGGCAGGGTCGGTGGTGCAGCTTCAAGGGCAGCCGAAAGATTGCTTTCAGAATGAATGCGAAGATAAGTCAGGCAAACCGCTGCCATTTTTGCATATGAGTTCTGAAATACTTCACAATTACCATTGAGGTATTCCCGAAGAGTAAAATGTACCAAGTGCACTGTTGATTCCTCTTGATCCATTACAATCAGTCCAAGGCAGGAAGCCTGGGGTGTTTGCGAGGAAGGGACATTTTCAGGGTTGATATCCACGGGTGCGCGGATCCGAGTCGTACGCCTAGGACGTGATATAGCTCACTAATGCTCACCAGCCTGTCTGATCGCGAGATCCACATCAAGTGTGCCATCCTAAGTCTTGAATTGCCCTTACTTTGCGTTTTCATCCTGTCCAGCATTGTGTGATAGGCATCAGCTAAGTCTTGGCCGTTGGCTATGGCGTCGAGCCGCTCTCGCGGCTCGTACCCTATGATTTGTTTTGATAAATTGCTCACTGGTATGCTCTCTCCACTGATACAATGAATTCATCAGCGATGGCTAGCTAATACAAGTGCCCTGATAAGGATGTCAGGGTCCGCCGCGAGGCAATGTTCCGGGTAGGAATAACGCTTCGCCATGTAATGGAATCCACTGTATTTAATCCTGGAAATTTTTACACGGCAACGATCGAATAGCGACAACGATCCAAAACGAAAAAAATGCCAAGATTCACACTATAAGCGATCACAAGAAAAGGGGGGGGAAAACTCTTCTTCGACTCAACGACAACTAACTCAAACTAAACTAACGGTAATGACAGGATAGATATAGGAAAACAACAATGTCCTCCAGTCCTTCCTGAACACTTTCTCTCTCAGGTGTGTCCCCCTTCCTTTCGCAAACACAAAAGCTAACACAGAAGGAAACACAAAGGAAAGACAAACTCCGGCTCTCTATTGCCTCCGTACGTCCACCTTTCCCGCTCGCCCTTACGGCCATTCCACTCGCACAAACTCGCACAAACTCGCACACATTCCTGGTGCATTCCCGGTGCATTCCCGGTGCATTCCCGGTGCCTTAATGCTTTCCCGGAAAGCTAAACTGCCACTTGCGCCCGAAGCCAAAGTGTGCTCCCGGCGAACAAACGAACGATCACGAACCCCAAGAGCAAACCATCATGCTCGAGCATGCCGAGCAGCATATTCCAACAGAAATCTGATGTTCGGAATCGGTATTTATAAAAACCCAAGTATTAGCATGGTTGAAAGTGTTGAGTGGGCCCAATACTCACTTAATGACATCTCTGTAGATGACGATACAATACTCAAGTTGGATGCCGTCAAGGATCTACAACCGCTGGCCAATATCCATAACATCCTTACGTAGTTCAAAAGGATTAGTCTCCTTAAAGAACGACCTCTATCCCTTGAACCGTCGCGGTTTTCACACACCTTTAGTACGAGAGATAGTGATTTTAGTACGAAAATTCAACCATAAATAGGAAAGGCCATAAATCTCAACTGCGACCTGGCCAATAAATCTATGGAGAGGGTCTGTTACAGTATTAGGGGGAGCTTTCGAGTCCCTTTCGCAACCTTTAGGAAAATTACAATAACGAATTCAATCATTTATATCAACTAAAATAAAAGTATCGCACTAGGCATATACCTTGGTAGTATCACAAATGTGAGCAAAACAGCAAAAGATTCAAAAACGGCCCGAATACCGTCCCGCAAACCAACGTCTACAGCAGAAAACCAGAAACAAATCCGTCAAGTCCCTCGACAAGGCCACGACAGTCACAAGGGACCAAATCACGAAACCGCCAGCCCTCAGCAAGCAGTCGAGGGGCCGACATCATTCGATTCTTACGGCTCGCACCCGACCAAATCGCAGTAACCAAAGACACCCACCCCACACCCATTGCCCTCGCAATCCAAAAGGTAACCCTTTTCACACTACCCCGTGGAAATGGTAAACCACTGGAGCAACCATTGGCTCAAAGGTCGGTTGCCCCATAGTTGCAACACCAATAGGCCTAGAAGCAGCCACCGAACTCTCACCCACTGACTCCATGCCCGCCACGGCCGCATCGTCGTCTGCACCGACAGCGGGCAAATCAGAAGTAACCAGGGTGGAACCGGGCTCATCCACAACGAGATCAGGTGCCTAGAGCGACACCACCGGAACCGCCAACTCAACCACCTCCTCAGCAACCGGCGGTACTACGGGAGGTGACATAACCTGCGCAGACGCAACAACATTCTAGGTCACTGAAGGTACCACCGGGGGGGCGAAACAGCCGGGGGCAACCAAACCACTATAGGATCTGCCGGCTCGACAGGGAGCGGCGGAACCGACATAGAAATCGGCCAATCCCCAGCAGAGGAGGCCAAACGTAAAGAACCGTGGGTGGGCCCCTTCCCAAGCTCGTGAAGGCGGCGCGAGAGGAGCGAAACATGATGCCATTGCCGGCAGACGTGACGGATGAGGGATGGAAAGGGAGCTGAAGAAGAGAAGAAGTAGTTTAAAAAGAAATCGGAGTGAGGATTATTTTATGGGTGAGGATTTTGTCGAGTGACGGGAGGTTCGGTGATGTTGTGGTTGTTGGTAGAGGAGATTAGACGGTCGTAACGTGAACTGTATGATGCTTATTCCTGGAGCAACAGCGCTAACCATTCCTAATATGTGTAAGTTCCTTGTGGCTCAACTTTGTACAGTAAATAAAAAAAATAAAAAGAATATGTAGTATATTATACACCAATCTCTTACCTAGGACTCTTAGAAACCTGAAAATTCTATTTCTTCCCGTGGAGAAATCCTATCATACTATGATATTCTCACCATAATACTATGCTAAGACCCGGTACGGCTCGTTGGAGCAATGCATGACGCGTTCTTGGCACTTTTCCTCGGGGGTCTATATGACCAAAGAAAACGACCCTTCATTCTCTTCTACCCAACAACCACAACATCGCCCAACCACCATTTACCAAGCTCCACCATTTACTGAGCAGCAACAAACGGCAAACCTACAGCAGCCGAATGCCCAAAATATGTCCGGAGCCGTTCATAATGTAGCGGATAGTTGCCACAACCTGTCAACCGAAGCAGCTCAGATACAAATGCTCCAACAGTTGTTGAACGTGCAACAGGAGCTTCGAGAACGGGTCAGACAGCTTCTAAGCCAGTGGGTTTCCCCTATCCTTGTTTAGTGCCGCAGTAGGACTTACAGTTTAACTAGACCACAACGTCTGCTCATGATGCTTTACAACGCCCAAAATATGTTGTGAGTCGTTTGTAACATAGCAGAGGGTTACCAAGACCTGGCAACAGAAGCAACTCAGATACGGAACGTGTCAGCATTCACTCATGGTGTTCAGATGCTTCAAATGTTTCAACAGTTCTGGAACGGGCAACGAGAGCTTCGAGGCTAGTTCAGACAGATTCGAGAGCAGTTCATACAGATTCAAGACTAGGTCATACAGCAAGACTAGTTCGTGCAGGTTCGAGACCAGTTCATACAGATTCAATACCAGGTCGCACAGATGCAAGACCGAGTCGTGCATATTCGAGACAAGGCCGGTGAGCTTCAAAACCAGTGGGTTTTCCCTATCCTTGTTTGCTACAGCAGTAGGACTTACAGTTTAAATAGATATCAACATTTGAACATGATGCTTTACAACACCTGCAAGAAATCTTGCATCACTCCGTTTTCCAGCTGGAATTCCCATTAATAATCTACCGGCAACTTGCCCTGAGCTCACAACTTTTACGGGTAAGTCTTCCACTAGAAAATGGTGAATGTGGATGTTGCTAATAATTTATGACTGTTAGGACCTCGACCCCAGGCTGCTGAAGAGGTGCTTGAACTCCCTGTATTGAGTGAGTTGTTTGATTCTCTAAGCATGATGTGAGCGGGTTTGATACAGCTCTGTTTTTACTTTTTGTTGAAAATGGGTTATTTTCTTTTCCTCGTTAGCTACTTTATCTCTTATCTTGAGAGGGGAGGGAGGTGGATGGATGACACACGTTGGAAGCCGAGGCCTGTATAATGCTACCACAAAATTGTAAAATGCGTTTATTTGGAAGAATGGTCTATGTCGCTTACTTCTAACAAACTTGTGTCTGTGAAGATATTTCCTTGTTGTTTCTCCCCTTGCCATCAGGAATACATGGTATCCGAACAATGCCAAAGGGCGGCTCACCTCTGCTAATCGAGAATCCAGACCCTGGAGCTTGGACTTGATCTCCTCCACAGTGACGAAATTTCAGTGAATCTGCGAAATCTTGATTAAAACTCCCTAGATGTATTTTATCGCAAGGGCTCACTCGACTCGACTACCCGCACTATTGTTGTAGCAACCTTCGTTGATTCTTGTTCTTCTTATAAAACTAGCTAGGGGACATGCTTGGTACTTATACATAGAGAAAGCAGTCACTGTCCTCCCACAGTGACGTCCATGTCTTCTCATCCTTCATCACAGAATACTAGTTACCACGATGATGCCCATGTCATCTCATCCTCTGCTAGCCAAACTACCTCCACCAGATACGGAAGGATGTTCCAACAACTATAACTGACTACAAGGAATCCACAGAAATCCAAAGAAATCAGTGGTATGCATGCCAAATGCGGTGCAGAGAGTTACAGTAATTCAAAATACTCTAAACTATAGTGCTACAAATTGCAAAATGTAGCTAACTAAAATACACTCCAAAGGTACGAATATAAATACAAATACAATACAGCATCTTTCACCGCCACTCCATCCGTCCCATCCGATCCCATCTGTCCGTCAAACCAAAGAACCCCAATAATAATGATAAAAAACGATAAAAGAAAAGAAAAAGAAAAAGACCATCCAGCCAGCCAGCAACAAACAATATAAAATTATAAGAAAAGAAAAGAAAAGAAAAGAAGAGAAAAATAAAAAAAGAAAGCAACCCATTCTTTTTCCAAGTAACTCCAAGGCCATACTCGAAGAGATAGCCCAAAACAGTTCCCATCTGTCCGAGCAATGCAGGCTGAACACACACCCAGAACAAACACCACACAACTCTTCACCACACAACTCTTCACCACACAACTCTTCACCACACAACTCTTCACCACACAACTCTTCACCAGCCCATTCCACCAATACCCAAGCGTCAAACCCAAAGCCAGCCGGTCTGAAATGGTAAATACACATTTTTGAAGCCTGTCCTTCTTATGCCACTCATGGGGGGATTGTCAAGCCCAGTGACAAGGGTCTTACGTTTTCTTATCACACATCGTTGAAGGAGGAAGTATTTATATGATGGATGGGATGGAACGGGGAGAATTTTCGAGACGACCGGAAGTTCGCCACATATGCATATGCATTCTTGCACCCAAAATCTCACCTTCCTATCGGAGGTTGGGTATTGGTGATATTTTCCACTCGCTTGGAAATGTCGTGTGTGTTTCGGTATAGAGTATCACGCAACTGCAGGAGGCATGGAAAATTACTCGAATCAAAGCCTTACTAATGGGGGGTATGACTTTGGTAAAGTTGTGATGACGTGATGGTGGGTATGAGCAAAATGCATGGGCAGTCCATGCATATTGTCAAGGGGAAAATCTGATTTTGCATTTTTAATGATGCTATTTGTATTTGTATTCCGTAAACAACAACTACGCTAATACTAAAGAACCGCCTAATAGGCATACGTCTTACGGCATGTCCTTCACCGACAGCCAAACCGAAAAAAAAAAAAGTAAATCCACCTCCTGGCCACCTGCCACAAGCGACAACTGAGACCAAAAGCCCCCTCACAAACACTCCATCACAAAAGAAACCCACCCCGCAATAAACCAATAAAAACCCAGTCCCCACGTTATCACCCCACCCCCTCAGGTGCCCCACAACACTTAGTGGATACACAGATGGATAGACCAAAACCTCCTGTACATGCCAGACTGCCAAGTCCAACGCAGAAAAGGAAAGGATGCCACCACCAGACCTCATACCCTACACGAGCCAGGCAAAACCAGCCAACTGCAAAACAACCCCCTATACGACACCGCCCCGAGTCAACTGGAGCAACAATGATCCGCCTTTTTATGGGGATCAACGGGGTACCCAGGGCCAGCAAAAAATAACCGACTGCAAGGTAAGATTTTATGTAGAAAAACCAAACCAAAAAACTTCATAAGCCCGAGGGCCAAGGCGCAACTGAACTGACCATAGAAGGAATGAAAGTGAAAAGAAAGTAAAGGCCGAAGCCTAAAGAGTCATTCCAGGCAGATAAATGAACTGACACTAGGAAGGAACGTAGGCAAACTGAAAAACTAAAGTAACCCAGAAATGCATGTGTGTCTGAATGGTCGCTCCAGTGAAAATCAAAGAGAGGAGGAATCAAAGGACTGGTCCCATATGACCAACTGTATCCCAGCCGGCACAACAAAAGAATTTTGATTAAAGAGGCATGAAGCTATCGCAAGAAAGCAACTCGGGTGTTCGATTGGGTGATCCACCCCCTACCGATCAAACCCCCAAAAACAGGAGGAGGTTTAATCATGTAGTAGTTAGTTTGCTTGAACCGAATGATTATTTGTGAAGGAACTCTATTTAGCTAGAAATTGGAGGGATTATGCAGCCTATGAACATAGACTAGGGACACGTCATCGTTTGTTTGCTAGTTTGTTTGTTAGCTTACACGGCCTATGAGGACAGGCCTATATAAGGGGCTTATCCCCACACCTCACTTAGAAAAAAAACAACAGGAGGAACAGGGACGAAGAACGGAGAACAGGAAAGTTGTATTTAGAGGAATTCAGCATAGATAGTTGGACAACTGGGATCAGTTGGACTTTCTTTGGCTTGGATTGATTTTTCTTTTCGGGTTTGATTGTGATTTTCGGACTTGTTGTTAGGAGATTAGTTTCTACAGAATTGATTGATGCTTGGCTGTTTTCTTTTACATTGAGTGAACCTGTTTACCGTGGGCATTTTTGTTTGGTTGTTGTTAGTGATCGAGAAGCCAGACCTGACCTATCTTGTTGTTTTTCATTTGGTGCTCTGAACCTGACCCGTCGAGAATTTGTTTTTTCAATACCATCAGGGTTTCAACCTACATCTGTCAACCCTAATTCAGTAATAAACGACAACGCCAGCCTTAACTCCAGAATTACTCGATTGAAAAAAAATTAAGGCTGCGTCTAGTTGCCACACGGAACTGTCGAAATCACCATGATTTTGTCAACTTGTGAGAACTTGTCAATTGGATTTGGGGAGCCACGTCTGGTTAACTAATTGTCAAAATCGATTATGATAAAATGTGTCCAAGATTGCCAAAATCAAAATACTGGTTGTAGCAGCATTTTCAACCTACATTGACAAGACAACCGGAACTTGAGAAATAGCTAAAGGAAACCTAACCCTACTTCCTTCGAGGTACGGGGGGCAAAAGAAAAAGCAGAATAATATAATACGGTAGGTTAACAGCTTGTCAATTATCCATCATGAATCATGAATTTAGCTTCACTATTATGGAATTGGTGGCACCCTGTGACTTGTACGAGTACAAGTGTGGAGAATTTCCAGTGGCAAGCAGACACACTTCTTAAGCACATTCATATATCATTTTAGCAATTCTCAATTCTGGCAACATCCGGTTGCAACTCGCATTTTCTAATTTTCCCATAATCACACCCCTCAGGTCACCCAGATGGGGCCTAAACCAAACTCCCAAACAATAAAGCATGGGTACTTTCAGCTAAAGAACAATTATTCAGGTAACCGGCACCACTTAACATTCACTGCGGGATTTCCTTTTTACGAAAGTGCAAGGGTTATCTCCCGGCCAAGAGATCAGTGACACAAGGTTTATTACCCCATTTGATCCCCCAAGAAATTGACTTTCGCACGCATCACGTTTTTTTTCTACCAGTGTGCCCATATTCCTTTAAGAATTAAAAAAGAGAAAAGGCAATAAATCTGCCTGGATGCAGTTTACTTTCTAGGCAACTTTTGTATTGTATTTTTAAAATCTTTTATTGCTGTGTTTTCGAAGTTTGGTGAAGTGTGGTGTTCTTGGCCGAGAGTGAAAGGTTGCCTTTGGAGGGCCGAGATATTCCTCCTGAAACCTTAAATATACTCGGGTATGGGCGTTAGTGATGCGATGGACAGAGGTTTGAAGCCCGGACGCTCATTACCATTAGAGGTAAAGGATGATTTAATTTGGTAGGCATACCGTAGAATCTCATGAAAGTCGGAATGGCACTAGTGAGGATTTTCTTGAACCTGCCCAATCGCCGCCCTCTATATGTTTGAGCTGTGGTGAGTTGGCCATCTTCATGTCCTTCTATTGGCTCAGTTGCCGTAGTTTCTCTTGAGATGTTACCATATAATCTGGTGAAAGTCGGATTGATGCTAGTGTAGATTTTCTTCGACTTGCGCAATTACCGCTCTATATATATTTAAACTGTAGCAAGCCGGCGGTCTTCGCTCCCTCCTGTTGTCTCGTTTATGGTGGTTTCACTTTAGTTCCCTTCAGCTCCAATCTGACTTTTGCCAGATTATAGGGTACGGTATCTCAGAACGCTAGGGAAGCAGGGATGCTTCGGACGGCTGAAAGCCGGGCTTGGCCGAATGAAGTGACTCGTAGGGATAATGACCTGTGGCACAGCGCACTGAATACATGGCGCACAGAATAATTTGTATAAGGGAGGGGTTTCCCCAGCACTTGGGGAGAAGTATCATAAACAAAGTCTTCCATCCTTATCCAACAACGCGATTGCAGAACAGAGCCACACAACAGCAGTACACGAAGAAAGATTGCACAAACACAAGGTGAGTCTGTTTAATCTCTACCCCTCTTACTGGCTAAAGTATTGAAGACTGACTTGCTGAATTCATGGGCTGCTTTAGGGACTTTGTTACACATGGGCAACTCGATCCAACATCACAGGAGCAGTCATGATCAATACGAACACCAGTACTTGTTCTCTGTCCATTCAGTGATCATTGCTAATGAAATGGCATCAGTTAAAGCATTGCTGTGTAGGGACATCGGCAAGTTGGCGGTGCTTACTAGTACAGTTACCCTCGCTGCGACCAGTGCAGTCATTTGGGATAACCAGAGGGGACTTAACCATGCTGCGAACAACTTGGATACTAAGTTCGATGGTGTCAAGGCAGACATCAGCTGCCTTGAAGCAGACATCGGTGGTGTCAAGTCAGATATCAACCGTATTGAAAAGAAACTTGAAGACTGTCAGTGGATAATCGGGGTAAACGGACACTACACTATGCATGCACTTGACGGAGACAAAACGCTGATGAGACAGTGGTTCCAGAGGCATGAGAGTTGCAAGTAGCCTGCTGGTGAGGATTGTGATTCTATTCCGAAGGTTTGAGGGCTTTCAATAAGGTCTAACGTCATTTACGGGGATGCAGCTTTTTTTCGGGATCCGGCTCACAGTGGCAACCAAGGGAAAACCCAATATATATCTGATTATCCACATAAATAATAGTGATGCAGCTTTGGAAATTTGTTAAAAGGTACTTTGAAACATACTGAATTATAATATGTAGCTCTTATTTCATAAGAAGAAATGTTTCTGTTTGTAGAATGTCTTCACCAATGGTAGTCTAAAATAACAGTCCCATTATACTTGATGGTATAGTAATTGAAAAAGATAAAGTGAGTACCTTGTTAAGTAAATAGAGAGCTATTATAGACCTGGTATTTTATGGGTTAGCTGTTTTTGTATTTGTTTACAGCTATTCTTAAAAATTATAGGACAATATAAGAAAGTAAAATAATAGATATGGTTGATTCATTTGATAATATAATATCTATATACTAAGTTAACCTATGGTTCCAATACTGTTCAATATCTTTTATTATATTAATATAAGTCATAGAATGAAATCACAAGCCCAATGAGTTTGCCTTCCATAAGCTATTCCTTGATTATTGTAAAGACATATATACAAAGATTTCATGCTTAAGCTTCAGCCTTCTAAGCTACTCACCTTGGATGGAGCCAAAAGCAGTAGCTCCTAGTCTCCTAATCCAAATTATACTATTGAAAAAGTTTCAGTTAGATTGGACTATTGGTTGTAGAGATATCAAGCTTGAAATACAATACTACTAGGTTTTAGGATAAATTTCTGCCAGTTGAGTACAGAACATAAATGACAGATCAGTTCTGCCTCAAACTCCTTATCCTAACTTAGATAACCTATTCAAGGTAACATATAAAATATCAAGTTTATGGGGTAGCCCAATAAGTAGGTATCATGTAGTCAAATTGATCAATTCTCAATATAGTTTTCCTCCTGTCAATTTATTACTGCAACTCTTTGAAAATCTCCTTAAATTAAGTTAAAAACAGTTCACACAGAACATATAGGACCTATGAAACCACTCCATTGTCTTATGAAAGTACACTTATATATATTTTCATTTTTACACAATCTATGATTACTGGGAGCTTATGTGAAACAACTAATTTTAAAGCCATTATACTAGCAGAAGCTTTTCTTAACGAGAAGTAAAACCTATATATTCTAATTCCCAACATTTCAAATTACTTTCTAACAAATTTCCAAAATTGTATCACTATTATTTATGTAGATAACCAAATATACATTTGGTTTTCCCTTGGTTGCCTCTGTGAGCCAGATCCCAGTAAAGAGCTGCAGACCTATAACTGACATTAGCTGTTATTTTGCTATGTAGAATGACCCATGTTGGCAAAAAAAAAGAAATGTAGTCTGGACAATACTAAAGATTATGAATATGTGTCATCCCAACTATCTGTATTTTGCTATTTTGCTATCATGTGCGGTTCAAGAAGGAAAGATTGTCAACCGTGTAGCACAACCATATGCAACAGTAGCTGTACAACAGAATTGCCAAGCCAGCTAGCTATAAACTACTAAGCAGTAGAAATGATCTAATTTGGAGATAGTAAATTAATTTACTACAATAGTTTGAGAGTCTGATATACTATGATGACTTCTATAGGTCTTAGTAACCTTCTCTTTAAAGTCATGTGTACTATATTGGATTCCTTCATGATATGCTCTCATAATTCTCTCAGTTTGTGCTTAAAATTTCCTATTTAGCATAGGCTTAACTGAATGTAAGCTTTCTGGAAACATTTTTCATAATGCTCCTAGATGATACTCATATCTTTTCTACACATAGTGTTTTGCTGTACCCTAATAGTACTCAATAAAATTGAGCTCACTATGATATTTGAGAAGAAAGTGCAACAGATGATGTGTCAATTCTACCTCTTCCTCCAAGCAACCTTTTTGAGCTACAAAATCTCACTTCTTTACTATTAATGCTGTTGCATAACAAGTACCCCCATTAAGGCACTGCTTGTTCTTTTTGCCATCAGGCTTTCAATATTCTACTGATAACCTTGACTTCGACAATTGTCTCTCCTGCAACACTATCCAGAGTCCCTTGAGTGTACCATCTGGTATCACCATTGCTTCAATTTTTCTTGTGGAAGAGTTTACATCAGGTCTAAGATGAATCTGTTCTCCACCTAGATGTAAATTCATAGTACTTGTGCCGAGGTTATGGCTGGGGCACCACACCACCCAAATGCTCACACACTTGCTTTTCTGGGGCACCTTATTGAGTGCCTGACAGCTTAACGTAACTTTACAGCTCAATATCACTTTGTGGCTCAATGTAACATACAAAACAAACTAGTACACTAATCTTTAAATTATCTCCAATGAATATTATCCACTACACCATATCCATAAACAAAAATACCCACACCACTCTCCCTCCATAAAATATATACAAAACTACCCCAACTACTACATACTGGACAGTCCATCCTACCTTACCTATAATCAGCATACCTCCCACACCGATACCTATTATGCCACCAGTACCCACTTTCATACTCTCTAGTGAATGGGTGGACCCATATAATGATATCAAGATCCATATTCAGGCTGCATTTGCCTCACTTCACTCCTCCAAACACTATAACCCAAACCTTGCTACTATAGCTCATGAATTTGAAATTCCAGTTCCATGACTCTGCACATATTGGCAACGCTGCCAATCAAGACAAGAGTGAGCAGGAACAAACCAAAAACTTACTGAAGACCAAGAACTTACGGTTTGTCAGTACTTAGACTGCCTTGATACAGTTGGTACAAGTGCACAGCTTTAAATAGTTTCTAGCTGTGCCAATACCATTCTGCGGCTTGCACATACTGGCCCACTACCAGCACCTATTGTTAGTGAGCAATCGGCCACCTGGTTTCTCTCTTGCCACCCAGAATACTTCATTCACGAGCAACAAACTTTTGACATTGGTCAAAAGAATGCTCACCAGCCTGACCGTATACAAGTGTGGTTTGAAAAGTACCATACTGTTTGCAACAAATATGAAATTCAGCAATGTAATCAGTACAACTTCAATGAAATTGGTTTCTGTATAGGACATCTTCCATCTCCACTACACTGCCAGTCATTGAAATTTATTATCTATTTGGGAACGACTCAATACCATGACTGCGAGGAAAATCATTACTATTTTTTCTCTCCTCCCCCCCACCTAGGGGGGGTCAGGAAGAATACTTTCCATCACTTATTTGCATACAAGCATCCCCTCCTCACTTCCCTCTTGAGGTCTACCCTCTTGAGGTTGTTCTTTCTGTCCTCCCAGCATCTCATGATGTTGGTTACCTCCCTTACTCAGCTTTTGGTTCTCCTTGCTTAGCAATTGCTATGGTCGGGTTTTTTTATTTGGTCTTTCTACAGATGGCTGGGAACACAGTTAGCAGTAAGAGAAAATACTTCAACAGACTATAGTTGATTTCTCCACTCCCTTCTGTCTTAAGGGGCTGCATTGTCAGACACAAATGCGATAACTGATAGTATGTGCCACCGAGTGAACACTCTCCTCCCATCCTCCCCACCTCTGGACCATTGGCTAGCACCCTACTGCCCCCCTATCCACTCCTCCTACACCTTCCTCCCTCTGGGATCCCCTCCAGAAGTGATGCCATCTCTCCTATCACAAGGGACTACATGAGAGATGCGGTAATATGGTCAGTCGGCTTAGATTCTATACCAGCTGGTGCCTTACTACTGTTCCATCCTCTCCTCAGCTGGCATCCTACTATCACCACCACCCACTCTATTCAGGCAGGTGCTGGGGTTCCTCACTTCTGCCATACCCCTATCATGAGGCCTGATCTCCTTTCAACCCCCCAACTCGGACCTTTTCTTCCATGGATACTATTATCCAACCTTTGCTAGGGCTGGCTGCAATATTGCCAGTTTAGTTTACCTTAGGTTTAGGTTTTGGGTTTTCTTTGTTAGGTGCACTGTCGGGAGTTTGGTTTTCCTAGTTACTGTGTAATGTTAGTGGGATTTCATACCTTTTAGAGTTTACAGGAGGGTTGCTTGTTAGGATAGTTTTTTCGACCAGGCTTTCAGGCAATGGTTTTTCTATAGCTTTCTGAGGCCTGGTCCGTGGTGGAGGTTTTTTGATGCAATGGCCCTGCAAGCTTCATGTGGATTTTGTACCTTTAATTGAAATGAAAAAATCAAAAAAAAAAAAAAAAAAAAAAGAAAGTGATTTCTGTATAGGAATTGGTCGAGATCAATGAATTATTATGAGAGATCCCAACTGACAGTCTTACTTAGCAAGTTCTACAAATCAGGAATTGATCACTCTATGTGAGTCTATTAGTGGAGATGGAGCAGTTTTACCACCAATGATTATCCTTCCTGGAATCATCCACCAGGAGCCCTGTTATACTGCAACTACAATACCAGATAATTACCTTGTTGGTACCTCTAAGACTGGGTATAATAATGATGAATTAAGCATCCAGTAGCTTATAAACCTTGAAAGGTTTTCTTCTCAAAGGCAAGTTGGTACCTACAGACTTTGGCTCCTTGATGGTTTTGGTTTACATTCAACCAAACAGTTTCTCGACTACTGCAATAAGCTGAAAATTATTGTGCTCTACCTTCCTGCACATACAAGTCATCTCCAACAACCATTAGATGTCATAGTCTTTCAACCTTATAAGCACTACCACTCAGAGGCTGTAGAAGCAGCAACACGTACAGGTTGTGGAGACTTTGACAGATGTGAGTTCTTAAACTCAATTGATGCAATTCACCAATAAACTTTCAAGTCATCTACTATCTGATCTGCTTTTTCAACCTCTAGACTTATACCATATAATTCTGACATTGTAATTTCAAAGTTAAGAGAAACAACTGTCAGTTTCCACCAACCATCTTCACCTATGCTTCAGTCTTCTTGGACTATTCCACTCACAATTACAAGCCTGAAAGGCCAAGGAGAGGAATTACTATGGGACATGGCAAATCTATCTCCTACCTTTAAGTGAAGGCTACAACTTGTTCTCCAAGGTAGGTTGACTCAGGCACAGTCAGGTGCTCTAGCTATGGAACATCTGGAACATACTCAAGCAGCTAAAGAGACAAGGAATGCATGGTGAAGAACCCAGAGCTGAAGTCAATTGCAAAAAGAAGGTGTTCTATATGGTTCAGGAGCTTGGTAAATAGTGAAGAGGAGGGAGAAAGCTGAAGTAGAAAAGGCCAAGATACAGTTGCAGTGAGGTCTGAACACAAAGAAAAGAGCAGAATGAGCAGAATGTAAGCCTTTTCTTGATGAAATAAAGGCTTATGGAAGAGAAAGGCATATTACTCAAGTCTATACAAAAAAGTTATCTAAGCTAATAATTGCTGGTATTAAGTGACAAGCAAGATTGTGGAAAATAAATGTGGATTAAACTGCTTTCAAGTTATATAATAGACTCCAAATATTATATTGAGCCATAAAGTTGTGTTATCTATTACATTGAGCTATAAAGTGATGTTGAGCAGTAAAGTTACATTGGGCTGTCAGGCACTCAATACAGTGCCCCTGAAAATCAAGCTTGCAAGCATTCAGGGGTTGTGGCACACAAGCCACAACCTCGACATGAGTATATACACTTTTTGTATCTTGCAAATAGGTAGAATGACAGGTAGCATTATTGAACAGAAATAAGTCTTGGCACCTGGGAAGGGCACTCTTGAAGACAGGAATTGCAAGTTTTAAAACCTATTCAACCAGCTGATCACCATCCCACCAGGTATCTCTACCATATTCAATTGAACATGTAACCAGATGCAAAACAATACACTTCAGTCCTTCACATGATATTCTGTATTCTAAGATTGAAATCAGGTTTGTACCTGAAGATACATGTAATTGTCTTCCTGGGGTAAGGAAATTGGAGACCATAATCACTGTTCATCAACAAAAGAAAAGAACCCTACATCTGATGTATGGGCATCACATCCTGATGCATGTTGTATTTCTCATGTGCCCGGGGTACCTGGTGCATCCTGAGTTCCATTGCAACCCCCTGTTGCACCCTATCCATCATGATGAGTTTTGTAACATAACATTGCGCCTGGTGCATCCTATATTGCATAGCAATACTTTGCGGCATCACGACACTACCTGATATCATGTTGACATCCTTACTAGCCCTGGGCATCTGCATCTGTGTCACAGCTTCTTCCTCATATCCTGACATCTGGCTATGGCTGCTGCCTCATAGGAGTACTACTTGGCATGGCCACACAGCACCACCCTTCGTCATATTCCTTCCGTCTCTCATTGCGATACCATTACTTCATCCTAATATCAACCACAGATGCATTCCATCAATGATGTCCCAATCTCGACCCTGAACCTTCCCGGCATCCTGATGAATCGCCATTGTCAGTTCCTCACTGTGAGGCCACGGAGCAATGCGGCGATTCATCGCAATCTATCCAGTTTCTTCACTGCATCCTTGGGATGTCAGGACCCATGATATCCCATAACATCATTGTGATGTCATGACCCATGACATTTCACTGTGTGGTGTCATCAGGATACCA
The DNA here is from genome assembly GCA_003788595.2 of Choiromyces venosus 120613-1. Taxonomy (NCBI): domain Eukaryota; kingdom Fungi; phylum Ascomycota; class Pezizomycetes; order Pezizales; family Tuberaceae; genus Choiromyces; species Choiromyces venosus. The sequence goes on from ML120357.1 coordinate 859,668, forward strand.
ATCTGAAGGACTGACCAATCCCCCACTGGAATTTTCTACATCATGTACTTTTAGTTGTATCTATTATTGAGTTTCTATTGATTAGTTTCTACATGAAGGTTTCTATATACAGGTAGCAATGAAAGATGATATAATATTCTCCATGCCATTCAACCATCCTCGATGCAGAATACTTGCCCAAGTGAACAGTTGTTGCCTGACTATCTGAACTCATGATTCCTCAATAAATCTTGTTAAATGTCGTTAAATCAATATGGCTGTTAACAAGCCATCACTGGTCTATCCCTGGGATGAGGTATGCTAGGCCTAGGATCATCCCTATGTCTACTATGGTAAACTCTCATGTATTTTCTATTAGCTGTACTGTGACAAGTCCATGGACCTTAGATATGGGTTCTGAGTTAACTGCATTCAATATTTAGACACATACAAGCCTGCAAACCATGACCTTGCATGTGTAGTCTCTGAGTTTAAAGAGCACCAGGAGCTTTCCAGGAGGATAGCCCTAGAGCACACCATACATATACTCACCACATATCTGTACCCAAACCCAATCATTCTGACTTACCTGGTTCCTGAAGGGTCAGGTATCAGTGGAGCATGCCCTGTGGATATCATAACTATCAGTTTCCTGGAATGCTAGAATGGGGATTTCAAGTTGTGTTAGTAGTTGAACTGGAAGAAATCGAAGTATGGCATGATCTTCAGGAAGGCAGCACTCACTGGGAAGGCTATTCTGATTATATCGAATGAATTCCGAAAAGATTCTCACCAGTGAGATACCCAAGACCTTGCAAAAATCCAACACATTGGAAACATGATGACGATGCCCCTTCAGGATCTTAAAATTGGTGACTGGTACAGATATGGAATTTATTTTATCTAAATGTTCCACGACTTCGGTAGGGAGATCAGTGTGTAACATTGAAGGGAATCAATTTTTAAAAGTCTCATTTGGATTACATGCTGGTAACTATAGCTGTAAATGATCAGTCTTGTGGCATCATTTTTATTTGCACGGTGCCACCTGTCCTTGATTTGTTCCTTATGTGTGAGCTCGCCAAACTCTGTAGAATACATCTGAATGCTGCCAAACTAATATACATTACCCTGAAAATGACTTGGTAGATGCATCTTGATAAAGTTGAAATGAGATTCCATGTGGACTAGTTTCATATGTAGGTCAATCTCTACTTCACGATCCTGCTCCTGTGCCCAATGCCAGTTAGATTTCGCAACACATGGGTTTATTTGTATTCTCTGATGTTGTAGCTCCCTTTGATGCTCGTCAACCTTTGCCTGTGTCCTCTTCGATATTCTAAACTACAAGAAGATATTTTTTGTAGCATGAAACCAATTGAGATATTGTTCTATATAATCCAAGGTCTCAGGTATATAGCTTGAATATTGGGCCATCAAAGTGAAATAAAGTAATCACCTGATACAGGGGGATGCCAGTTTGAATGGTAATACTTGCATACTCTTGGGCTGCCTCAATGCCATGGTGAGAACTCCCTAAAGACAATGCTCCAGGTTCTTCATCTCCTTTCCTTGCCACTGTGTAATCACGCAGTATGCTTTTTTGGGTCCAAAGAATCCAGGGTATGGTGGTAAAGCCTTCTAGGTATCGTCAAAAGCCTATAGTTGTGTGTGTTTCTTGAGGAATCCCTGCACCAAGTCCATCATATGCGTGAATAGTCCCAAATAAATTGAATAGAGTAAATTCGGCTTGTGCAGATCAGGTGCTGAAACCTGTTGAACTCTATGAGAAACATTCCATCTTATCTTAATACTAAGTAAGTCAAACATAGTATTCATGTCTCCCGACCTGGAGTCTGTTGACCAATGCTCATTTTCTTGTTTGAGATATTCATATTTTGCATAATCTTGTGTCTGATACATCTCCTGTACATTAGTTCCTAATGCATCAGGAGGCACCTCACATTTTGGACAGGGGTTAGATTTTACTCCATGTAGTGTAACGTTTTCCATATGGTCCGCAACCCATGTAGACAAGATAGGGAAGTACTGCCCGACATTCCTGTCTACACAGTCAATTGAGACACTCTCAAGCACTGCACCTTGCATAGGTGACAGTATGAGTTCAAATACACCTTATAGTGTGTCAGCATTAATTTGTCTCTGCAGGTTGTCTCCTGAAGAGAACTGTGGGAACTTGGATAGGATATGCAAAAGTGGAAGAAAGAGAACTGCCATTGATCCAGGTCTATTACGCCTAGTTGATAGGAGATTTCCAGTTGTAATATGCATAGCCCACACTTTGTTGACACCTGGGAAGTTGGTAAGATGTATCTGATCAGACATTCCCATTATTGCAACCAGAGTTGCACTACATAGAAGTCTATACTATAAATAGTTAGCTAGTGCCCTGATGAAGGAGGTTGCAAAGCAGGTGTATGGTACTGGTATCTCCTACCACCAGTCTGCTGTATACATTTTGGCATATATCATATATCTATTCTGGTCATATTTACACCATGGCATATAGACTAAGTCATCCCTGTATGCTATCTGCCGAAGTAGGTATCTGATACAGTAAAGGATGCTCTGATAGAAGAAATACTGCGTTCTCTTGCTATCGTCAACTTGACCTTAAAACTATTGTAGATAAGGACTGTAGGGGTTCAATGATTGGAGATGATTCTCCAGCCAGTGCATTGAACTATAGCTGACTGATGCAGAACTACCCAGACTGCTCAAAAACAATTCATTGATTTGAGACTTCGAGACCTTGCTCTGAATGAACCAAGATGCAAGTTTGAAATGGTGAGTGTTGACAAACAGAGCCCATGGATTCTGGCACAGAGTACGGTGTTTATCCTCAAAGCTATTTACATCTCCAATCACTTCCCCAGCACTGGGGTAATGCACTTGTCTGCTGGCCATCATTGAGGTGTTGTGGTTGAGTACTTCAGCATCAGACTTGTGCATGACATCATCATTCAATGTATTGGTATCGCATCCAGTGGGGTCTGGATTAGATTCACAGTCTAAATCTGGACATTTATTCTCATCATTTACCCGTAGGTCAAGGAATAGATCTGTGTCAGTGTCATTAATAGGATTCATGGAAGGTACATGTCATATAGTAGAGACAAGTATGATGTCCAGATTTGCATGTGCAGTTTGAGGTATTTCTTGTATGCCCCTACATGCACATACCTTCATCAACAAAAAGGACATTCAACAGCCATGGTGAAAGTCTGCCTAGTCGATCTCGAGGGTTCTCTATATATTATGAGGTGCAGTGGTACTGTATAGTGTTGATCTTGATGTGTGTCAGTGGAACACTGGGTCAAGGGGTTTGTACATGTTGAACTGTAACTTTTACTCCAACAGGCTTAGCACTTGTTGCTTGACATCTTGTATTACCCCATATTATCAGATCATCTCATCCTTTCTGTTGTAACACAAGCTACTTCCCCTTCTTGGGCCATCACTCGATGTCACTTCATATCACAACAGTTATGCAAATTAGAAGATTATTTGATGAATTTTAGTTACACATCATAGTAGGCTTAGGAACATTGTTGCCATCTACATTATCAATTGTTCTCATATTATCTTTTTTGGTCTGATCTGCCACAAACCATATCCACATATCCATACAGCCACATGCTCTGGGAGGTAATCGAACAGAATAGAGGGCAGATACATCCCATCATACAAATAAGCTAAGTGAATTTTTCAGAAAGAATTCAGAATCAGAACCCTCATTCCGGAGATTAGGTAGAGCAGTGCCATTCATGCAATCATGCTTCCACTTACGCGTCTGCCCCCTATGGGCATCTGTCTCAGTCTGACTCCTGAAAACATGCTGTAGCAGGTACCCATGCATAGTCAAAACAAAGCAGAGTTGGGAACCAGTCCAGAGCATTATAAAGTAGATTAGGTTGTGACTGCAGATGCCTGCCATGGAACCTGCAGGAAAGTGAAAGTACTGTTCCAAATCAAATACACAAAACCCTGCCCCTTTAAACTGTCCCAATGGTGCACTCATTGTCCAGTCAAGGTCACCCTCATCCAAGTGCGGCTCCATTATGACATTGATGAGGCACACATATAGGGAAAAGCACTCATTGTCATAATTGGTCCAGAGATTCCAGAAGTGATGGGGTAATAGCTCAATATCACACTGTATTGTGTCATGTTGTGGCCTGTCAATAGCCCTGAGAAGCAACTGCTTAAGCTGTGTGATATTCTGGAATAAGGCAAGAAGCACTTGTAGGTCTCCATGTGTATTTGAACTGATGTCATTTGTATCCTTAGTCAAAATAAGTCTTAGACCCTCATATCCCAGTTGTGCCCAAATGCTCCAATGGAACACCCTACAGCATCAGTTCGGATAAGCATAGTATTGTGGGTTTTGCAAGAGCTAATCCTTAGTATGATTGTGCCATATGCTGCCAGGAAGTCTCGGAGGCCAAATCTCACAGTACTTGGTAATGTTGTCTGTAGCCTGCTTCATGATCCTTGCCCCAACCTGCTCACCGTAGATGGTGGAGGCTGGATTGGCAAATACAACAAGAAGGAGGTGATAGCTGCAATTGAGGTGTAAATACAGTTCACCTGCACCAATGTTCAATTGCTGATAGGAGGTGCCGAGTGCATCACATTGGTCCAGGGAGAGCACTTGCAGGCTGGCCAGGTGTGGATGAGCATTATGCATCGAGATATCTATTTTGAGGAAGACTTCAATAATGTTTACTAAGGATGTATTATTTGAGTATTCCACAACATGTGCTACATGCCTGCTATTGTATAACTTGCTTGAGCTGAATAATGTTGAAAACCTTCTCACCCCTCTCCTTTGCCTCCTCACTGGCTGCCTTGTCCTCCTGGGTCAGAGACATTCCCTTAACATACCAGACTTCCATTTCACTATCTGTTATTAGCCTGAGCCTTGGTTGCTTTCCCTTGGACTCAGAGAGCTTCATTGAGGCAGACCACCCATTGACATGGGACTTTACTATAGGATAAAGTGTGGTCTCAATTGTTACCGGCTCCTTGCTCTTAGGCCTTTGCCTTATACTGGTGGGTGTTTGGTGGTAGGGGGGATGTATAAGGTTTCCCAGTGTGCCATTATTGGTATGATACCAGGTGAGTCGAGAAAGATATAGCATGGGATGAGACGCTTAAAATCGTGGAGTACAAGGTAGTTTGTTAAGAATATGGTCAGGTCTGGTATTATGAGTATCTGCACAGAGGAGAGGCTCCACAAACAGATCTAAACCAATAGAGATACCAATTCTTGCAACCTCAGAAATCTCACAATATGGGCCCAAAGGTATACCAGCCATGAAGCCCCATATAGAGAGATGTACACTGGTTGGTAACTTTCTTCCTCTGCCACCCCTGAGTAGTTGGTCAGAAATAAGTTTCACAGAGGTTATCACAAGAGGCTAGTGCAGATAGAAATTGGAACAACTTAATGTCATGGTTTGGCAGTGAGAGGATGTAGCTAGAGTGGAGACCTGCAGAAGAGAATATATTATAGAAACCTTAGAGGTACACTGGAGAAGGTGTGAGGATTGGGGTATGAGTACCCAGGCCAGTGTCGTGACCATGATGGCATGTGACATCATACTGTCATAACTGAGATGCCATGGGACGTCATGCTTTCACGATTGTGACACCATGGGATGTCATGCTGTTACAACCATGATGCCATGGGACATTATGTTGTCAGGATGCCAAGAGGTGTCAGTAATGAAGAAACATGATACTGATGCCTGTTGGTATTGTGATAGCTATTGGGTGAAGATGAGAAGTTTGTATAGTTTTCTTGTATTCTCTACGATGCATCAGATCTTATACACTCGGAGTGCCAGGGTAAGGGGGGTGCTGGATCACTGACTATCACTCATTATTAAAGCAAAAGATTTGACTGTAAAAAGGCATTTTGAGAGTGTTCAACATTATATTCATAATAATCTAAACATTTTCAACTACAATTGGACTCAAGACTATGGCATGAAAAAGTTAGATGAAATGAAGGTGTTACTAGAGTGAGTGTGTTAATAAAATCTAGCTATAAATGGTACTATTTAGGGACACTAACTCCTCACAAAGTTCTCGCCTTGCTTAACTAGCATTAGCAATATCTAAAATAGTCTACTGGCATTGAGTCAACAGAGCTGAACACCCAGGAGGCTGAATTCAACTAGTTCGACCTACTTGGGTATAGATATTAGTGATGAGATGGATAGGGACTGTAGCCTATCTGTTCCTTACTAACTTCAAACTATAGATAGAAATATCTTTGGAATATGCAAATAAATTCGACTTTTCACCATACCAGGGTCATGACATCATGTGGCTCCAATGCCAAGGGCAGTCAGTAATGTAGAGATATGTTACCGACCGCTCTTGGTATCATGATAACAGTACAGCCAAAAGTCGATTTTGTATTCTATATGCAAAAGATATTTCTATACCATGATAGGTAGAGAAATATCATGTGAATATAGAAATAAATTCAACTTTATGCTATACCTTTTGTCGCGATGGTGAGGGAATCATATGGCTAGACTGCCAAGATGTGTCAATAATGTAGAAATGTATGTTATCAACACCTCTTGGTATCATGACAATGGTATGACCAAAAACCAATTTTATTTGTATATTCAAAAGATATTACTATACCTATCATAGTATACAAATATCTTTTGCACATAGAAATAAAATTTATTTTTCGCTGTACTGTTGTCGTGATAGTGAGGGCATCATATGGCTGTACTGCCAAGAGGTGTTGATAACACAGAAATGTATGTTAGCAATGCCTCTTGGTATCATGCCAATGGTAGGGGCAAAAACCAATTTTAGTTGTATATGCAAAAGATATTTGTATACTATGATAGGTATTGTAATATCTTTTGAATATATAACTAAAATTTGTTTTTCACCATACCATTGTTGTGATGGTGAGGGCAGCATATAGCTGTACTGCCAAGAGGTGTTGATAACACAGAAATATATGTTATTGATGCCACTTGGTATCATGACAATGGTGCAGTGAAAAACCAATTTGATTTGTATATTCAAAAGATATTTCTATACCATGATAGGTGTAGAAATATCTTTTGGATATAGAAATAAATTCAACTTTTTGCCATACCATTGTTGCGACAGTGAGGTAATCGTATGGCTGTACTGCCAAGAGGTATCGATAACACAGAAATATATGTTATTGATGTCTCTTGGCATCATGACAATGGTATGGCCAAGAACTAATTTTATTTGTGTATTCAAAAGATATTACTATACCTATCAGGATATACAAAATATCTTTTGAATATAGAAATAAATTGAACTTTTTGCTATACTGGTGTTGCGACTTCACAAGGTGTCGGGATCACACATTGTCTCTTAGCATCATGACACTAGTGTGACTTAAAACGTTATTTTATTTGTCTATGTAAGATATATTTCTACGCCATATGCTGATCATAATAGCCTTAGAAATATATCCTATACATGCAATTAAATTAACCCTGTAAGCCATATAAGTGTCTTGATGCCAGGAGACATTGTACAGTACCTGACACCTCTCGTAATATATATTTCTCTCTCACCAAAGTCTACAGTAACATAGAAATATATGTTCCCAATGCCTCTCAGTGTGAGGACTGCATGACCTCTCCTGGTATCACGAATCTAGTGCATCTTAAAAGCTTATTTTATCAAACTTACTTACAATCTTATTTTAGGCTCCGTACTTATTACAATAGACTTAGAAATATATATTATATATATAAACCATCCTGAGCTACTCTCAGGATCTTCACCCACTGCAATTAGTGAGATCACTCTCCAAGTTTGTTTGTACACCTCATTGTACATGCAAACTATGCTAGGTTCACAGGTGATGATGTCTTAGCATGTTTTGCCTGTACCACGAGACATAAAAATGAACTTCGAAGCACACGTAGCATTTCTTATAGAGCCCAGGGGTCTTCCTATATAAGATGACCCTTCCTTCCCTCCTTCCCTGCTTCTCTAGTTCCCTGCTTCCCTGCTTCCCTGCTTCCTTCTGTCACTTCATCTCTCTGTCTCGTAACAAGATTCTCTGTCCCCCCAGCCTACAAATCCTTTTTTCATCTTTTTTTTCTACTTTTTTTTTTTCCAGAAAATATCTAATGTGGAATGGCACCTCAGAACTCGCAAAGATGCCTGCTAAGAAAGGCAAAGTAAGTACACTCTCTCTGATCTTTGACTGTCTATAGTGAGCAATATTCACCTTCATATTTCTCATAGATGTCCCAATGTCTCTGTAGTTGTCGCCACTTCTGCCCCTCCAGTGGCTCCACCCCAGGCCAACCAAGTGAGGATAGGCAAGTAAGTACACTCCATCCACCTATTGACTGTCTATAGTGAGCAATACTAACCTTTCTTTTTTACTTAGACATCACGCTATCTCTTCTCACCCTGCTACCTTGGATGTTGGCATGCCTCCCCCTCTCTCCAGTCAGTGCTTTTAGGTTGGGGAAGTAAGTACACTCTATCTGATCATTGACTGTATATAATCAGCAATACTAACCTTTCTTTTTTTGTTAGACATCCCACTATCTCTTCTCACTCTGCTACCTCAGATATTGGCATGCCTACATCCCACCCCAGTCAGTGCTATTAGGTTAGGGAAGTAAGTACACTCTATCTGATCATTGACTATCTATAGTGAGTAATACTAAGCTTTCCTTTTTTACTTAGACATCACGCTTTCTCTGCTTGTCTGGCTGCCTTGGACCTTAGCATGTTTACCCCTCCCCCACTCAGTACTATTAGGTTAGGGAATTAAGTGCACTGCATCCAAGTATGCTCTAATGATAATTATGAACCTTTCTTTTGCTCTTAGGTGCCCCGCTGTTGAGGCTCTTGATGTTCAATAGCGGAGTGGGAAATGGAGATCTCTGCAGCATGCAGTTACAAGTGGAAGTGCGGTGGAGACAGTGTAAGAAAATATTCCCTTACTGATCATCTTCATTCATCCACTAAGATCAAGTTAATAATCACCCTTTTCTTTTAGCAGCTACATGTCATAGAATGCGATGAAGAAGCAGCCATTTGAGCCTGCCGTTAAGGATTCTTTGTAAGTGAAAGCTAACCTATAAACATTTATCAGAATCTTTTAAACTAATACCAACAGGGGCCACTATGGTAACATAGCATATGCCAAAAGATGTTGTGGGTTCTTCAACCCCTGCACTAGCATGATGGCCTATGCTACATAGTACGAGGAAGTCTGAGCCTACCTCAAAGGGTGCTCCTTGGACAACTGCCACGTGACTGACTGTGAATTGGGGTTGGCGGTAATTTTTGCTTGTGCCCTTCCCCTGGTCATTGCCCGGATTGAGCTTTTTAGAGACAAGCTCTGGGCTGACAACATCAAGGAAGTCGACTGTCATCTAAGGCAATTGTTCTTGGACATGGCCAAGAATCTTCAGTGGTCCACTGGGCATCATCCGGTGGAGGCAAGGAAAGTTTGTGAGGTCAAGGGGCCTTTAAGTAAGTATTCTCCCCAATCCATGATGTGCTATCCTGATACTAACATATTTTATCAGTGGCTCAATCTGATGGGGCTAGTGCATATTGCCTATGGGCAATAAGGATCCACATCATTTACCTGATAGGTGCCCCTGAAGTGGGGTATCTATTCATTGGCAACCCCTGGTGTACAACTGACTCTGACCAGGCAATCATCTGGTGGGTCATGGCATTACTGACCATGAACAATCTGCTTGAGGTGGTCAAAAACCAGCATGTGGAGGGGCCCATCGGGGTAACAGGAGAAGGCACCAGGTTACTTTGTCGGGCACCCTCTGATCCTCTCCCACTCCTGGAACTCATTTTTCTGCATGAAGATGAAGACATCTAGGTATGGCTCCTTGCCAATGATGGCAACCATCCACTGGACCTGATGGTCCTGGAGCCATGCCTGGATGAGGGAGAGGACAATGACCAGACTCCCAACCTTGCCAATAACAGATATCTCTTCTTTGACTGAAAGGTCTACGATAGCAATGGGCAGGCTGGACATATCAGGGGGGCCATGCAAGAGGAGGACGAGGAGGAGGTGGATGGCTGGGAAGAAGAGCAAGAGGATGAGTTTCAGGTGGGAGAGGAGGAGGAGGATGAGGAGGATAAGAAGGAGGAGGATGGCGAGAAGGAGGAGGATGAGGAGGACAAGGAGGAAGAGGATGAGGAGGATGAGTAGGAGGCGGATTCTGGTGATGAAGCTCTTCTGGTTGAGGATGTAAGTTTCTAACCATGAAAGCATTTCAGCTAACATCAGGATACATACTCAGCTAATCATGAATATAGGGTGAGGAATCAGATGAGGAACTGGACAGGGAATTGGGCTCATGGAGATGTCCTCCCACTAAGTGCTGAGATGTCCCTTCCTTTGGTGACCCCAAGCCTTCCACTGGGCTGTCTAAGGAAGACAAGCTCAGAGCTATGCTTGAGCTTGGCCTGGACCAGCCATGGATAGTGGAGTTCATCACAACTCCCGACCAGGCAGCCCACTTTAGTTGGTATGATGGGGATATGCATAGCTCCCCCCCCACAGTTCTTCCAGCTCCAGCAACCCACTCTGTGCCCTTGGATTCTGTTTCGGCTGCCTCTAGCCCTCCAAATCCCACCATGGTTCTTCTAGCTCTGGCAACCCCCTCTGCACCCCTGGCTTCTATTGTGGCTGCCTCCAGCCCCCCAAGTCCTGTGACTGTTCCTCCAGCTCCTGCATCCCTCTGTGCACCCTGGCATGGAACCAGGGACTGAAGGTGTGAAAATCATTGATCATTTTCTTTCGTAACTTTTCCTATTTCTCTTTTGTAGCTTTTCCCCTTTTTCTTCCTTTCTTTTTGCTATATATTAACTTAGCTTTGTTAGTTAGTCTTTCTAAGCTAGTAGTTGTTAGCAGGTAATAAAAAACTATTTAACCCCTTACTTGCATGTCTCCTTGTGAGACATTCCAATCTTAAGTGCCTAGTATGTGATAATAGTAATAGCACCAAGCCTCCTTAGTTTGACACTTGTAGTTTGCTTCATTTGGCATGTCTCATATTGTCTGTAGTTAACAGGCCTAGCATTCACTGATCATTGTACCAGAATGTTTACTAATGTATGGACATTAATGATAAGATAGATCAGGGTTTGAAATTGGTATGGAATGGCCAGACTACAACCCCTCTCCATCTCATCACAAATATTCATGACCATATAGGTCAGATTACTTGAATTCAGCCTGCCAGGTGTTCAGCAGTGGTGACTTAATACCAGTAGACCATTTTAGATATTGCTAGTGCTAGTTAGTCAAGGTGAGAACTTCATGAGGAGTTAGTGTCACTGAACAATACCTTTTTTCTCTAGAATTTATTACACCTTCTCCATTAGCATCTTCTTCATTTTGTCTAATTTTTTCATGCCAGAGTCTTGAGTTCAATTGTAGGTGAGAATACTTAGATTATTACGAACATAATATTGAATACTCTCAAAACATCTTTTTGCAGCCAAATCTTTTGCTTTAATAATGAGTGATAGTCCATGATCCTGTACCCCTCCCCGCAGGCACTCCTAGTGTATAAGACCTGACATGTCATAGAGAATACAAGAAAAATATACAAACTTCTCATCTTCACTAAACTGTCCTTGGGATACCTATGATTTTCCTGCATCCTGAATTCTAATACTTGACATTCGCTAATCTATTACAATACAAATAAGCAACAGGCCAATACACACAGTCAGCTAGTATGTCCGGTCAGTAATCTATATAGAGGTAGACGTGATATGCAACCCAGTACCATGGGATTGGGAAAAGGGAGATCCAGAATGTGTCAAAATGAATCTCAAGATATACCTTCAACTTGGGATTCTTCTCCACTCTCAATTGCAAGCTGACTAGGAAGGGCACTAGAGCACCCACAGAAGGGCACAATGCTGACCATGGCCTATGCAAAACCAGAAACTGAACCCGATGATCAACCAAATACCCAAACAGTGCATCTATCAGATGGTAGTAGTGATGAGTACCAAATCTCACATGGACCAGATAAAACAGAATCAGACACTGAACCTGATAGAAAAGGCATCAATATTCTACATAGCCCTGGATCAAGATGTGATCATGGCTCACAAGTAGCTACCAGAAAGGGAGACAATCGGGTGAGAACTATACGCATTTTGACCACATCATGGTCTCACAAGATAGGTCCTGCTGGGCATATGACCACGGATCTTGGAGCCATAATTCAGTGGAGAGCCTACAGTTCTTCAATGTTCCCATCATCGCATGATGCACAGTTATCATCACTATTGGGTAGCCTGCATGGTCCTGCATCTGCTACACTGATCTCTAGTCCAGTTCCTCACTCTCGGCGAAATATAGTTACAGGTGCAGCAAGGACTATATTAGATGGTGCAAAGACTCTGATTGTACAGTACATCCTATTTGAGCAGCCATTCCCGAATATTATTACTCTGACTGCCCAGGTACACAAAGTTTGGGATGCTGTGCTTGTTAATATTGCTGATGCTAAAAACATCGAACCCTCAGAGTTGTGCACAAGTTTGGTAATTAGGTTCAGGCATATATGACGCAATGCACAATGCAATACTAACCTAGAAAGATATGCCAAAAATACTATGGGATATGATCTCAGTTTGTACATGAGGTGAAGAAAGAGATTGAGTTATATAGTCTGCTGGATAATCCAACAGTTATGGCACACAGAGTCCATTATCTGTTGGAATGGGACAGATTCATGTCCGACCTGAGATGGTATGATATTTGTCTCTACTAGATACCTACAATATAGTGACTACTACTGACCATAATTGGATGTAACCTAGGGCTTGACATTAAGATTCCTTGCACCCAGATTCCTGAGGCAATTTTGCATAAGTACTTTGCAGGGAAGAAGATGCAAGGGATTGTAGATCCTGAGTTTCTTACATGTATCAATGGTGGTATGATATGCTTGACGTGCTCCATAATCTGCCATACACTGCATGCAGGGTAAATGGGGATATATTAGGAGCCCAGGGACTTCAAGCCTGCGGCAGCTGGAGGTGAGTCACCAAATCATACAACTGTTCATTTGTGACCAAGGTGGCTAACCTGTTACCAAACATAAGACCTTTTTGACTGGCAAAAAGAAACTTGGGGTAAGTGCCCATGGAGGATCCAGGATATGATTGTTTAAAATATTTGAGAAACAATTGATAAGAGGGTTGGGCAAGTTTACGGGATGCAGCAGGACCACCATGAAGGATATGACAATGATTGGGAAGTTGTAAGTGCTGAGCTTGAGAGTCAGATATCCAACAATACTTCTATACAGCCTGTACTGCGATATACTAATCACTTGAACTTGGACCTGGTGGGACATCAGGAAAGTCAGTATCCATCGCCGGAAACTGAGAGCTGGTTTAACTTGAGCTAGATGTTGGTAGCTCGGGAGCTTCAGTTATAACATTCAGATCCTCTGAGTCCCGATGACTCACATGATCAGATAATAAGAGTGACAGCAGACAGAGTAATGATCGCTTCTCTATCTTCTGCAGTCTTGTTGAGCCTTGAGGATTCTAAGGAAGGGCAAGTAGCACCAGTGGAGATGTCATTGTAAGCCAGATGATGATAAGCAGAGGGGGTAGGATGGTCACCAAGGGTGATTAAGGGAAATTAAGAACATGTAAAGATTATAAGTAATGGATTTAATTTAGCTTACTATGATGACACTACAATAGAAACCAAAGGACATAGTGCAAATGAAGAATCAGGGCAATATTCACTGTAAAGTTTATGAAAGGTAGCCATCCAGAGGGTGTCAGGGCAATTACAATGTAGTATATTGGATATCAGGAGGAAGTTGGAATGATTGGACAATACTGGTCACAATGTGGGGATGGCATGAAGTGTAATTGACCACACTTTACAAGGCATCCTGAGGAGGTCCAGACATGAAGTAGTAGCATCAAGATGAGACATGGTGGTCGAGGTGAAAGCTAGATGCATTGTGTATGCAAGCAGGGATCCAGACGAGAGGAGTGTCACATAGAAAGAATCTGGATGGAAAAGCCTGATGATAGGTGGCACCTGGGTGTGCATCATGAGTATCATAGAACCTCGATACACACAGCTGAGGATGCGATGTTAGGGTGGAAGATGCCAAAATTAGGCCTTGCCATGATGTAGGAGTTTAGGATAAAGTAGCGTCCAGACATCACAGGCTAGGATCAGATGGTGTTAGGATGCAACACCTAAGAATCAGACTTTGTTATGATGCAACACCTGAGGATCAGTCATTGTTAGGATGCAAGAGTGCAGAATCACATGTTGTCAGGTCGCAACTGGCATAGGGGTCAATGTCTAGATACTATCAGGATGCACCAGGCATATGACTCACCATCAGGATGCGACGTTGGTTTGACAGCACATCCTGGTTAATGGCTATCGTTAAGGACACCCTGTGCATCATATGCATAGGATGCACAGGGCGCAAGATAATATTTTTGCTGATATTCTATGTGATTTCTTTTTCAATAGTACATTGTTATCTTTAATCCATATCTTAGATCTATCATCATTGGCATTAAATGTTGATTTATCATGCACAATAAGAACAACTCGCTGTATCTCCTCTGGCAGGTTTGCTTGGTATATTATACAAAGTTCCTCACCTGCCAACATATTGATGAGGTCCCACCATACCATACAATCCTCTAAGACCTTTAAGGTAGGTAAGAATTGCTCTTGTCTGTATTTGACGGCATCTGTTCTTTCATACGTGTCTTTGTAAACACTCTTCCTAATATCACAAAAGTTATAACTGAGTTCACACAGCTATTTTACAACTGTCTGACTGCTCAGTTTGTTCTTAATTTTATTCTCCTATTCAGACAGTTGAGCTAATTGGATGTTTGTTTCAAGAGTATATAGCATTGGTAGATTTTTTAACTCCAGCTGCTCTTCAAAGAGAAGGATTCCAGTCTGCCATTAGGCAGAAATTACATAGGTAATACTCTGTCCTGTTACCCTCTCACTAGCTCTTACAAGATATTCCAGCAGTGCTAGCCTTATTCCTAAATCATTGATCAAGCAGTATAACATTTGAGAATTCCCTTGATATGAGGAAGGTACAATACAGTTCCTAATCTAACCTTTTTTTTTTTTTGAATAATATGGTTTTGGAGATGTTCCCCTTGACCTTTAGTTGCTGCAGTCAATGAGGCAGCCTCCTTACATATTCCTTTCCTGAATAGTTTCTATAAACCATATGTTTGGAATCATAGAAATTCTAAAACTTATATATGATTCACAAGATTTTGGCCACTCAGCTTTCTCTTGTTGGAGTTTAATAGCTTTCCCATATCATGAATCTGTAAGGTATTGGTAAGCTTTATCCACTTTAGGATAGTTTAAGATCCCAAGATACATATACCTTTAGCAAGCATCTGGTACATAAATCATGTTGATTGATACTTCGATAATACTGGCCAACCTCTAATAGTTTCTGCCAAATCTTCTGTTTCTTCACCTCCTTGTCCCTCCATCTCTAGTTCAACTTCTTCCTCTGAATGCAATACTTCTTCAACTACTCTTACTTCTACCTCAACTCTTAGCTCTCACGTATCTATGATTACTACTTCCCCCTCTTCAGCTGCTTCTTCCTCTTTGAACTCTGTGGTAGTCTGTTCTGTGGCACTTTGTAGTACTTCTACTTGCTTTTTCCACCTCTAAATTGTTTGCAAGCAATGACTCTTTACTTCATTCTTTGTACCTGCCTGACTCTCATTTAATCTTAATAAGTAAAATCATGATAGAGTTACCCTCAAATTCATATAATAATTCTTTGTTATCAACTGAATAGGAATTTACATTGAGCAATACCTTGATCATTTATTGCCAGTTCACCATGACTGATATCTCTATTTGCTAGTTCATCTACTACCTCTTTTTGTTGCCAACCACACATTTAACCAATAGAATGGTTTTGTTGGTTTTGCTTTTTAATTCCAGACATTCTGAGTTTATTGTCATTGGTTGTTGACTTCAGTGCCTTGCCTCAAATTTTCCTTCAGCATCATTGATTGGATCACATTGAAGATTCTTGATTATTCAGCTTTGTGATATTGCATCACAATGCCAAGACCTCTGATCCCACAACAAATCTTGAGTTTTTACACTTAGGATACCATTCCTCCCACTTGCATCTATGAATTAAAAAAAATGTACTTTTATTCTACTCCACTACAGCTTTATTTCTACAGTTTTCCTTGTTTGATTTGGGTTAGTATTGAGTGAGTTATGCTCAATTGAAAACCCTCCTAAATGTGGTTAACACTTATCCATTCTTGCACTGTAGGCAAAATGAGATGAAGTAGGCATGAATAAATGAGGTGGATGCCGGTACATGTAGGGTACAAGTTATGCACTCAGAGAGTCCGGCTCATAACCTGAAATTCAGAGAGAAGGATTCAGAGAGAGAAAGATTGAAAGTATAGAGAAAATAGGGCAAGTAAGATAAAATCAGTTTTGTTATAGTGGATAACAATTGTGAAAGTGATAGTGTTAATTGTACAGAACATTGACAGTCATAACATCAATTATTTATGCACTCCAAAATCCTCTACACCAACCAGAATTTCCCTTTCATTCTGTACCAACGCTCATTCCAAACAATGACATCCACATACCAAATACCAACCAACATTCGAAATACCAACCAATTCCTAATACCATGTACCAATGTCATTCCAGCAACATTCTTTTAACGCATTCCTGACAACACCTACTGCTCCCAAGTGAACGAGTGATCGCCGGTGAATTTCAACAAAAACAACTATCCTAGTAACGAGAGCTATCACAAACCTAAGAAAGGAGAAACGAGCCTCAGCCGAAACTACCTAAGCCTTGGCTATGCAGTGTTTCGAATGATTCGCAATAACAATAAATTCTCAATGAGGTGAAAATGAACGAATAGTATGCCTTGTTCAACTCGCTCTATTTCATAATCAGGCAATTCAGCTTGCTGAGCCTATGGCTATGAACGCGCGAATGCACAGTAAATAACCTCTGCCCATTCTGATAACTCCCCTGCAGATATGATGATATCAGGGTCACCATGTTGAGATGTATCGAAGAGGGTGCGGTATGGGATCACTAGATCATGACCGACCGGGCTCACTGTTCCAGCATGGTCAATATCAAAGTATTGGTTGCAACCTGGCGTCCCTGGTATGGCATCCCTGGAGACCCTGCCATCAGGATCTACAACCATTTTCCAACACTCCAACCGCAACTCGTTTAGGTTCTTGCCAATCTCGATAGTGATTACCATCCTGGTTCGCCCTCCGGAGTTCTCTAACCACATCTGAGCATCACATCGCAGGGCGGGTAGACTTTCCGAGTATCCGACTTCGACCATGAGTGATGGCCACGGGTAGCCATCTGCCCTGGTATCGAGTGGTTTGAAGCCCCCGTCACCCTCTTTCATCGTGCCCCCAGGAAAGTGAAACGTGGTAGTCCCAACGGGGCACAAGGAATGTTCTGAATGTCCGGGAATGTTGGCAACCTTGTTATGGATCTGAAAACAGAAACTCCAGCGCACAGTTTCGTGCGGGGCACCAGGCATCAGCCTGATAATGAGTGATTCCATTGTTGGCTCGTAGGTCAATCGGGACTCTTTGCGGATACCTTGTTCCTGCATTTCCCCGCGGATGGGTTCAACCATGTCTTCCACAACACCGGTCACAAGCATGTAGCAACCGGTTTCTGATTCAAGACATTCCTTAATTTTGTCTTTAATGTTTGTTTGAAGGTCAGCAGCGGTGGAGAAAACGAGTTTGTTCTCCTCCGGGATGAGTGTCACTAGCTTGGTGAAGGCCGAGTTGGGGGGTGCGTCCTGACCAACGTGGGGAGACTTCCTTGATGCAGGCATAGCTGAGGTCCTTGGGGATCCTACTAGATGTATGTAAACTTCGGAGAAGTAGAACGTGGCGGAGGAGTAGTAGGTCTGCGTTGGAACGGTTCTAAAACTGCGATCAGGAGAGATGGTTGTTAAGGCTGTGTTTGTGAGAAAGAATAGGGGGGTAGGTGGTAAGAGGAAGAAAATTGCTTCTCTTGAGTAGAGGAGTGGCGGGACGATGTTGAAAAAATGGTAGAAAGGGACGTGACTTACAGGCTGTCTCGCCTCCTGCGACTGAAGTGTTATCAAGCTTAGGGGCCGTTTGGCCTGCCTGAATTCCAAATTTTCCTTTTTGAAAAGCAGGTTTTTAAAGAATTACCCAATTTGAAATTGGAGACGTGTAGACCTATCCAAATGGGTTAATATTTGTTGAATATTGTGAGGTAGGCTTTGGTAGAAAGGGTAGGTGCACTTTGAATGTGGCATTTCTTGGAATGGACAGTTTGGGAAGACTTGCAATGTTGAATATATATATAAAAAAAGAACAAGACCAAGCTGTGAAGCTTAAAAGAGTGTAAGTAGCTTAATATCTTATGCATAGAGTCCTGCAACAGCAGAGCAAGATGAATGAGGGTTGCTATGATAGGGGTAGTTGACTGGTTTTCAGGACTCTGAAGGTTCTATTATTGGTTGATACGAATCTGAATTGTAGGAAAAATATAAACTATTGGATTCTCAGTCCAGAACGAAAAAAGCCGGAAGGTAGGATAGCCAATTCAAATTTTTCCCAATGCTCATTTGAAATTTATGTCCTACCAAACAGTTCAATGTTTCAACAGGTGATTTGTATCCAAATTAGAGTTTCAGTCAGCCTAAATTTGAAATTGAGGCCTGCTAAATGATCCCTTAATAGCTTAATGGCACGAGATGTCTTTTACATAGAATCAAATATGGTACCAAATGTCAATGGGTGTGGATAGCTTGGGTAGAGGAAAAATAAAAGAGATTCTTTTTATAAGTGTTATGAAAGGTCTGTGGCCCAGGAATCAGGGACAGGAGAAGTGGAGGGGTAGGTGTTGGTGGATGGAATGACTTGATATATTTCCTAGCTACAATGTGGCTACTTAAAGGAGGAAATACATATGTATCAAGCTCACTGCTATTTTGACCCAAAGCCTATATCTTCACAACCCTATAACTTCACAAGTCTATGATGGTAGCTACTTGTACCAAATACATATCAACACTCTCTCTACCAGTGGTATCTCATAAACTTATAGCTATGTCTAAAAATAGAAAACAATTTTATTGTAATAACTCTAATGCCTATACTCAACTTACCTATATATCAATGTAAACCACACACTTTAACAAATACTGTATGCATAGCACCTATAAGAGACTTCGTTAGACCATCTGCAACTATATGTTCCATTCTACAGTATCTTCAAGCTACCTTTTTTGTCTCTTCAATGATCTCTCAAATGTAATAAATACAAACACTGATATGTTTTGAGTGGAGTTTATATGCTGTATCTGTAAATGGTGATAAAGATGCTTAGCTATCACTATAGAGTATATTTAAAGCTAGTGATAACTGAGTGATTTCTGCAACTAGTTGCTAAATCTATAGGAGCTCCTGGACTACTGATGCACTTATTATAGGTTCTACAACTGCTGTACTGATTACCATAATCAGTTATTTTTTCAAGTGTCATTGAATAATTACTAAACAAAAATGAAGTACATATCCAGTAGTCAGGTTCAGTAAACTAGTATCTCCTGCAAAATATGCATTAACAAATCCATAAAGTAGAACCTATAATTTGTGATCTCCTCCTCGACATAGTTTTAGGTACTTAGTTCCTATCAAATATTAGAGAACTCTCTGAGTACTACATTAATGCTACTGAGATGAGTCTGCACTAAAGTACTTCAAGTACTAGACCACATAAGAGATATATAGTTGAGTGCCTATTGTATTCTAATTAAGACTCACAATTAGTTATTAGTAAAGTACTTTATTATATTCTTTACTATTCTTTAACCTTGTATATGGCTTAGTATCCTTTACTATTAGTATTGCCAGTAACTTCTAATCATACCTTCTAAACTTCTTTATACTATGTCTAATATAAGCTTATTGTATAAGGTATAGTCTGTGCTCCTTCATGTTATATGACATAACTATACATAAGAAGTATCCAACTTAGCCTATGTCTAATATAATAAACTCTACCTTAAGCTTTTAATAGATATCTATCATAATGTACAACTTCCCCATAATTAGTAAGTCATATATATAGAGGATGAGAATTACTCTATTCAGTTGTGTATAAATATAGTAATCAAAATACCTGCACTGAAAACTATATTGCTTGACTTGTAAAGAATTAATTATAGTATATTAATATCTTGAAAAACACTTAAAGCTATATAAACTATAATTGAGATACACCAATCTTAGATTTATAAGAATAGTAAGTAGTAGATTAATGTAAACTTCCTCATATACTTAATTTTCCGAGAAAGCAGTTACTAAAACTATCTGATGAATCAAATACCAGTATATACCTGTAATGGGTAATGTCCGGGGTCTTGTAGTCCAAGGCACACTACTATCAGGGTACTAAACCAAGACAATGAAACAGGTACTTGTGTACAAGTAAGGTGTACATGTACCAAGAGTTGGGGTCCCAGAGTGCAAATTCAAGGTTTACAACATAGTGAGTTGGGTAGTAAAAGAAGGAAAGCTGTACTTGTACTAAGGTTATAGCTATCCACCATAACCTAGGTCACTCTAAAGAGTACCTACTAGCTCAACATGACTTTGTAGCTCAACATAACTTTGTGTCTCACCATAGTAATTCCGTGACTCAACCTCACATTGTGGCTTGACCAAAATATGTATATAGTTCCAGTCTAATAAAATATTACATCATCATCAGAGTGCTGAGCCTCAAATATTATCCATCTCACAATAATTATGCCACCAGCACCATTCTTCATCCTTCCAAGTGAGCAAGTCGAGCCCTACTGTTACGATCTGCTATAAGATCTCTCCTTTCCTTTATCTCGCAACAGGCAATGAGCCTATTCGTTAGCTTTTTCCTTAGAGGTAATACTTACCTATCTCTTGTTGTATCCTCTTTTCTTCGAGAATTCTCAATACTTGTTATCTTACACTACATCTTAGATATTGACCGTTGCCAATACTAAGTCCTTATAGTGCTAACTAGTATTTATTCTATTTCTCTTTGTTCTTGTTGGTCTTTGTAGTAAAGAGCATAAAGGTGTTTTATTGATAACTTATAAGATAGGAAATAACTTAGGTGGTTGCGTGAAGAACTAACTATCAGGTCCTAATGACCTCCTTATATAGTTCTTCCAGCAACCCGCTTGCAAATCAAATGAGTCACAACTGTGACTCATATACTCGTGTAACATATAACCTCATGACCATACTTGGTCATGCGCAAAAGTCCCATGACCTTAAAGGGGTCATGTGCAAAACCTCATGACTCGTATAAACAAAGTCATGCCTCTTAATGCTCATGACTCATAGGCGTACCTATGAGTCAAAGCTCAACATGCCAATCAATTTCAAACATAAACAACTATGACTCACAACTGTAAATCATGTGAGACCCTATGACTCGTATGTGAGTCATAGTGCAAAACCCACTATCATATGACTCAACTAAGTCATGTGCAAAAAACCTTTAACAAATGAAATACTTATGACATACAATTGTATGTCATGTGAAACCATTACAAACCATGCCGGGTTTGTAATACCTACCCAGATGTTGAAATCCAAATTCAAGCAGCAATTACCTCTATTGAAACCAGTAATAAGGATTACCCAAATGTTGCAGCAATTGTGCGAGTATATAAAATCTTTATTTCTCACCTAAGAGCTTGTTTGCAAGGTATTAAATCAAGACAAGAGAGACCTGGATCAAACTGTACGTTGTCTGAAGGCCAAGAGCTAGCTGTTTGCCAGTATCTTAATCGTTTGGATACTATTGGTACAAGCATGCAACTCCAAATAGTCTCTGGATGTGCCAATACTGTCCTCCAGTTCTCTCATACCTGCTCTTTCCCTATACCAGTTGTTGGTTATCACTGAGCACAGCAGTTCCTTAGCTGTCATCATGAGTGCTTTATCTGCAAGTAACAAACTATTGCTGTGGACCGAAAGAATTCACACCAACCAGAAGACATATCAGTTTGGTTTGAAAAATGTACTGCAGTTTGTCAAAAGTATGATATCCTTTCATGTGACCAGTACAACTTTGATGAAACTGGATTCCGCATTAGGATTCGTTGCGATCAGTGGATTATAACTCGGGATGCAAACTGGCAGTCCTATCTTGGCAGTTCAACAAACCGGGAACTGATTACTGTATGTGAGACCATAAGTGGTGATGGTGTGGTATTGCCACCAATGATTATAGTCCTGGGAGCCATGCACCTAGAAAGCTGATATACTACAACTAGCATACCCAATAATTATCTAGTCACTACCTCAGAAACTGGATATAAAAATAATGAACTCACAATATAGTGGGTAGCATATTTTGAATGGTTGTCAGCAGAATGTCAAGTCAGTTCCTATTACTTTCTACTACTTGATGGTTTTGGATCGCATTGTACAAAACAGTTTCTTGACCACAGTAATCAATTTAAGATTGTCATCTTCTGCCTTACTCCCCACACCAGCCACCTCCTTCAACTACTAGATGTTGTAGTCTTCCAGCTCTATAAGCATTACCATGCTGAGGCTGTTGAAGCAGCAACTCGTACTGGTTGTGGAGACTTCAACAAGTCTGAATTTCTTGATAAAATTGATTCAATCTGTCAGCAGACATTTAAGTCCTGCACAATTCAATCTGCATTCCAGGCTACAGGTCTAATCCATTACAATCCTGAAATTGTAATTCTCAAACTACGTGAAGTAGTTACCAGAAGTCAACAACCAACCAACTCTGCTCAATTCCTATCTGATGTTGAAATTCCTCAGACAATTGCAAGCCTCAAAGATCTTGGGGAGGAGTTGCAGCTGGAGGTGAAGGACCTATCAGCTGCATTTCAACTTAATCTCAAAGCTGTTTTACAGGTTGGATTAGCATTAGCACAGTCAGGTGCATTAGCCATTGAACATATGAAGTATACTCTAGAAGTACAAGAAGCAAGGAGTGCAAGGAATAGAGCACAAAGCTGAAGGCAGGTGCAAAAAGGAGGTGTAATGTATGCCTCTGAAGAACTGTAACGACGAATGGTGAAAAGAAGGGAAGATGCTGAGGTAGAGAAGGCAGAGAAACAACTACAGATATCTCAAAATGCAAGGAAAAGGGCTGAGAAAGCACCAAAAAAACCTTTATTTGATGTGATAACAGCACAATTGAAAGAAATGCGGACTCTTCATGCATACAAGAAGAAGATATCAAGGCTAATAGTTCAGGGTATTAAACAAAACGCAAAATCTAAGAAATAAATGTATTATAGTATTTAATATCCTGTAGACTGGGAATATTAAAATAATTAATTAATTCAATTGAGCCACAAAGTGAGATTGAGCCACAGAATTACTATGGTGAGCCACAAAGTCATGTTGAGGTGGCAGGCACTCTTTAGAGTGCCCCAGGTTGTGAGCCTGCAAACATCTAGAGGTTGTGGCCAACAGCCATAACCTTGGCACAAGTAATTCTTAAGTATGGGTGTAGTGAGGAAATTACCAGGTTGTGTAAAGAAGAAAAGAAAATACAAAGAAGCACACACCTTTATATACAAAAAATCCTCCCATCTGATTAGTAAACTCAATATTCAAAAGTATTTTCCCACCTAGCCCCACTAAATGCAACCACTTTCAAATTACACAATTGACTGCAACCATCCTACCATCTTTAAACCACTACAACTTTGTCAAATCTGATTCAAAATGTGAGATCTTACTACAGAATTAAGCGCAAGTAGTAGGGCTCCTCTTGGGGTATGCAAAGATCTCACTTCCATTGAATGTACAGACATTGTTGCTGCTTGAGAGGTAGAAAGATCACTAGCTGAGTTGGCATATGAGTTTGACTGCAACTACTGCACAATCTTGCATACGGTCAAATGCAGGAAAGATCACCATACCTTAGGTACTCACACTCGATCTGGTCAGCCAAAAAAGCTCATACCTCAGGGGGAGAGATATGTGCGATTGATTGTCAAACAGCACTCAAGAATACCCTGGAATGTACTGTTAGCAGAGAGCCCTGTTACTATCAGTCAGTCTACCTGACAATGTGCACTTGGCCCCTCTTACCAGCGCAAATAGCGTGCACAGAAGTAGATTCCTTTGAAGAAGGCAGATGTTACCAAGTGCATAGTACATGCAAAAAGCCTGCAAGGAATGGACCAAATGCTTGAGGAGGTAGGGCCACTACAATCTAGATCATCTAGTGAGACAAGCTAACTGTAATTTGCAGGGCATATACTTGGATGAATCTACCATACAAAATGATCCTTCTGGACCTAATGAAGGGCTTTTTCAACTCACTTGTTACGATTGGCTCTATGATCTCTCCTAGCTTATATCTTGCAACAGGCAATGAGTCTGTAGTTAGTATTTCTTAGAGGTAATCTCACTTACCTTCTATTGTATTCTCTATTCTTCGAGAATCCTAATACAGGTTGTCTTATGCTACATCCTAGATATTGTCCGTTGCCAATACTAAGTCCTTATAGTGCCAACTGGTATTAGTCTTGTATCTCCTTCATGATCATTGGTCTTGTAGATAAAGAGCGTAAAGGTGTTTTATTGATAACTTATAAGATAGGAAATAACTTAGGTGGTTGCATAAAGAACTAACTATCAGGTCCTACTGACCTCCTTATATAGTTCTTCTAGCAACCCTCTTACAAATCCACTGAGTCACAACTGTGACTCATACATTCGCATAATATATAACTTCATGATCATACTTGGTCATGTGCAAAAGTCCCATGACCTTAAAGGGGTCATTTGCGAAACCTCATGACTCGTATAAATGAAGTTATGCCTCTTAATCCTTATGACTCATATGCACACATATGAGTCAACGCTCAACATACTAATCAAATTCAAACATAAATAACTATCACTCATAACTGTGAGTCATGTGAGACCCTATGACTCATATGTGAGTCATAGTGTGAAAACATACTATCGTATGACTCAACTGAGTCATGTGCAAAACCTTAAACAAATGAAATACTTATGACATACAATCATATGTCATGTGAAACCATTACAAACTATGCCAGGGTTGTAATACTAGCTCCCCTTTTCCTAATTCCTCCGTCCCATGAGGATCTGTGATGGTACCTTTCATAGTATATATCTCAATCCACATTCTCTTGCAATCTGCTCATATCATGAGCGATTCCTTTGATCCTTCTTTCTGTCTCTTTTCTGGCATATCTTTCTCACACTAGTTCTTTTTCCAAGGCCTTGTTCCTGAGTCTCAGCCCTTTTCCCCCCTCTCTTAGCCTCTTGATAGAATTCTGTGCTCCGTCCACTGTCCATTGTAGTTCTATCATTTTCCGTAAATCTTCCTTTGATACAAACTTCTTATCCTCCTCTTTTTCCTCCAGTTTCATCCCTGAAACCTGGTTTTCTCCCCACCTTACCTTGTTGGTTCCTTTCCTGTGAAAGGAACAATAGGTGCACATGCAATTTCTTGCTGGTATTGTCTCGTGTTTTGGTCAGTCTGGGATTGATTCTTTTGGCATGAACAGTGGAAATGTTTCCTAGTCCTTTTCCCAGCTATTGGCATTGCTGGAACCATTCGAGATAGTAGGGTTGTTTTGGCCATGGGTCAGAAGTCATATCTTTCTTTTGCATCCTTATGGATTGGGCCTTCCTCATCCACACATGACGTGAAGTGGTATGCTGCATGCTCATCTTTCTTTTCTTCGAAATATATCTTGCTCTAGTTCTCATTTTCTGGGGCCGGGCTTATGTGGATATCTTTGGTGGAAGTTGGAGATTGCATTCTGGGCATTGGTGAAGTTGGTGGCTGGGGACCACTCTTGATCATGTTGTGCAGGATAACTGTTCCACTTGGCCCAGTATTGTAGTTTTCCGTAATGTAATCTCAAGTCATTGATTTGCTCGAGTTTGTATTCGTCTTCTCCTTCTATCTCAATAGGAGAAGGGGGAAGTTTCTTTTGTGAGGGCAGGGGATTGTCTTTGTAGAGTTCGAGTTTGCTGATGTGGAAGACTGGATGTTTTGTTTTCATCGAGGCCAAGAGGTCCTGCTTATAAGCTTTTTCTGCAATCTTTTCGATAATCATGTATGGTCCAATCTTTTGGTAATCCAGTTTTTTTGATGGTCTTGTGGTCTGAATATTCTTTGTGATTAACCAGACTTTTTCTCCTGATTTCAATCTTGAATCAGGTTTTCTGTGGTGATTGTTGTTTTCCCTCATTTTGTCTTGTGCCATTCGTATTTCTGTTTGGATGAGTTCATGTAGTTGGCTGATATCATCCTTTTCCAATATTTCTGGTAAACCTGTGTCCCATGGGTTCGTTGATAAGGTGATGTCCATAATTCACGTAGAAGGTTGTTGTCTTAATAACATCTTGTCTTGTATTATTGTATGTGAACTCCACAAATGCTATCCATCCTTCCCAGTCTTGTTGGGAATTTTCCACATATGCCCTTAGGAATTGTTCCAGTGAGGCATTCATTCATTCTGTTTGACCATCTGTTTATGGGTGAAATGCTTTGCTTATCATTTGTGTGATACCCAATCCTTTGGTCATCTCTTTCCACAGGTCCGATGTGAATATTGATCCTCTATTGCTGATATCTTTTCGTAATCCATGCAGTTTGAAAATACTTTTCATAAACAGCTGTGTGAATTGTTTGGTTTCCATATCCTTCCGACAGGGTATGAAATGAGCCATCTTGGTCAGGCGATCCATGACGACCGATATGGTATCATAATTGTTTGATAGTGTTAAGTCTGTAATGAAATTGCTAGTGATGGATTTCCATGGTTTTTCCAGTATTTGTAATGGTTGCAATAGTCCGTAGGGTGCATGATGACTTGGTTTTATCAATTGACACATGTTGTAGTTTTTGACATATCCTTTAATATCTTGGTGTATACCTGGCCAATAGTATGTTCATTGTGTCCATTCCAATGTCTTGGCCATTCTGCCATGTCCATTTTGTGGTGTGTCGTGATTTTTTCTCATTGCTTCAGTTCTCATTGGTTCATCTTCTGGTAACCAGTTTTTTCCTTCATACCACATATATCCTTCCTTCCAGTTGCATGACCCTAATGCAAACTTCGGATATTCTTTATCTGTTCTTTCTATAGCTTTTCGAATATCTTGCAGCTACACATCTTGTAATATTTTTTCCTTGATATTCTTTTCAGTTCCTTGGTCTTTTATAGTCTATAGTTCCATAGCATTGATTTCTTCTGAACCCGAAGCATATTCTTCATCCTTGAAGAACTGATCTTTAGGTAACAGAATCCCTTGCTGTTGCATAATGCGATCATTTCCTTCCGTGGGTATGTCATTTGTTCTTCATGTGACGGCATCTATTTTTTTCCCCTCCCTTGCCTGGTCGATATTCTATTCTGAGGTTGTATTGGCTGAGCTCCTTGCTTCATCGTATTTGTCTTCCATTCAGGGCCTTAGTGGTTGTGAATGGTACAAGGTTCTTATGGTCTGTAAGAATTCTGACTATGTGTTGGCTTCCTTGTACATATTTGCTCCATTCCTTGAGGGCTTGCATAATAGCAAGGAGTTCCTTATCGTGTATGTCATAGTTGCATTCTGCTTTGGTCATTGTCTTTAACCAGTAGGCTTTTGGTTTCCATAGTCCTTCCTTGTCTTGTTGTGATATTATTCTGGAACAGATGTAGTTGGATGCATCTGTTTCGATCATAATGGGTGCATCCAGGTTGAAATATCTTAGTATTAGAGTTGTGGTGAGTCTTTCCTTAAGACCTTCAAAGGTCCTTTGTTCTGGCTCTCCCCATTCCCACTTCTGATTTTTCTTTGTCCTGTTGTACAGCGGCTTTGCTATCCTGCTGAATCCTTCTATGAATTGTCAGTAGAAGTTGCAGAATCCTCCAAAGCTTTGGATGTCTTTAACTTTCTCTGGCATTGTCCATACCTTTATGGCATCCATTTTGGTACGGTACGTTCGTACTCCTTCAGAGTTGATGATGAATCCTAGATATTTGGTTTCTTCCTAGTAGAATTCACATTTCATGGGTTTCAGGTGAACTTCAATTTCCTTGAGCTTTGCTAGTATCATGGCCACATCCTTCCGGTGTTGTTCTATGGTATCCAAATATACTAGGATGTCATCCAAGTAGGCAATACAGTTTACATCCAAGTATTTGCTGCATGCATTGTTGACCCATCGTTGGAAAGCTGCTGGCACATTGGCTAATCTAAATGGCATGACCAAATATTTGTATAGTCAGTATCATGTTCTAAATGCTGTCTTTCACTTGTCTCATTTGGCAATCCGTATATGTTGATATGCATCCTTGATGTTGAGTTTGTTGAAATATTTCACTGTTTGCAGTTGATCCAAGGCTTCACTTATCAATGGTAATAGATATCTGTCCTTTTTTGACACTGCGTTTAGGCCTCTGTAGTCTACACAGAGCCTTAAGCCCCCATTTCTTTTCTTGGTAAAGCGTATCGGTGCTCCTGCTGATGAGGACGAAGGTCTTATCCATCGGCTCTCTAGATTCTTTTCCAGGTATTCTCAGAGTTCTTTAAGTTCTTCACCTCTCAAGGGATTGAGCTTCATGAATGACGGCAGTGCTTCTGTTTCAATGTTGTGGTCTGCTGTCAAATGTGGTGGTAATTCAGTTCTTTCCTTTTCTTCAAATATGTCTAAGAAGTTGTGATACTCTTTAGGCACTATTTGTCTCAACGTTTCTTTTCTGCCCTTTCCCTTCTTTTGCAAGGTTAGCTCAGTGCTGATCATTGTGGCTGCTAGTGTGAGTCTTGCATCGTCCCATTTCAGGATTCTGGTAATTTCTCCTCCTTTGTGCATCCTGCCAAATGCTTGTACTGAGATAAAAGCTATTGATAGTCTTTTCTTGTCTTGAGTCATTTCTTTCTCTTGGTGATCTGTGCTGCCAAATCATTGGTTACCCCTTTCTATAGGTTGAAGTTGTTGTATCTTTTTGCAGAGTGTTGAGACTATCTTCTCAATGATTATCTGGGCAATCCTATCCTCTTTATGGATCTCGTAATCCACTTCTGACAGGTTTGTCAATAGGACCTGAATCTCTCCTGTATAGTCTGCATCTATGACTCAGGGCATTAATGGTAAGGCCATTTCTGCTTACCAAACCACTCCTGGGTATGATGCAGGCATAGGTGTTCTCCAGGATTCCCATGGAAATTCCTGTTCCGATGAGTTTTTGTCCCCTTGCTGGGATTATGGCTCCTTCTATGCTGAACAGGTCACTTCCTGCAGCCTTTAGCGAACCTTTCATAGGTATCTTCATATCCTTCCTTAGCCTTTTGACCACGACTTCCTGATTTGATCTATCTTCAGTGCTGAGTCTTAGAATCTGACTTTTCAGATTCTCCGGAATTACTTCATTTTCTGGTACTGCATATACCATCGGATATGCATCAAGGCATACTGCCTTACACCTATCGCTATCGAAGTTGATTTCTTCTTTTCTCCAGTCGATCCTTGGGTTGTGATCTTTCAACCATGTCATGCCAAGGATGACTTTGTATTTTACAAGGTTTGCCACTAGGAAAATCTGTTTCTCTTTGTGGCTTCCGATGTCTATAGAGATTTCTGTGACATAGGTGATTGGCCCTGCATCTGATATAGTCCCATCTACCAAGTACAAATCTCTTGGTTTTTCGATTTTCGTTATGGGTAACTGGTGATTTATAGCGAAGTTGCGATTTATAAAATCTTCAGTTGCCCCTGAGTCGATCATTGCATTTGTCGATATTTGTTGTTGCTTATTGTGGAGTTTCACTTTGACCATGATATGGTCCGATTTGAGGTTCCTTAGTTCTTTGTTGGTTACTGTGGTGTTGAGTGACGTGATCTTGATGGTTCTTGTCTTATCGTCCCCCAGCCCATTATTTCCTAGCAACGTCTTCCTTCCTTTGATGGGTTTTGTTCTGTTATCTCTAGGACCACCTATTCCTAGAGACTTTCATCATGTAAGGCCTCTTCTTGCTCTTTTTCCATGTCCAGTTCTCAGATCTTTGGCCTATTGATGTTGTCCTTCTTGACTTGACAGTTCTTTGCCAGATAACCCTTCCTTCTGTATTGGTAGCACAATCCTTCTTTTGTGCATTTTCTCCATTCTTCTTGGGTTAACCTTTAGTCTCTTCTTCCGTTTATGGCGTCCAGCTCCACAGGATCTCCTTGTAGAGGTTCCTTAGGTGCCATTCTGAAGGTGCCATTGTTGTTTCTTGGAGTGTCATGTATCTTGTTATCTTGGGTTCCTTTCTGAATATGCCTAACCATGGCTAACTTAGTTTCTTTGGTGATTGCCCATCGAGCAAGCTGTTCCATATTCTCAAAGGCGGTCATGTCTATTCCCCAAGCATTCTCTAGTATTGTGTCCATTCATGCTAATAGCTATTCCCCTTTTGTTGCCTCGTCTAGTTCTGCCTTGGTGGCAGTCATTCTGAAGCTGTTCCAATATTCTGTCATGAATCTTGTCCCTTGCTTCAGTTTTTTGAGTTTCATTCGGGCTTCTCCTCTGGCATCAATGGACCTGAATTGCTCCTTGATAACTATCTGAAAGTGTTCCCACGATCCATCCCATGGTTGTATTAGGCTTGAGTAGACTCTAGGAATCTGGGAGAGGCGTATGCAGACTTGGGAAATAGTAGAGAGCATGAGGGGTATGTAGACTCTGAAAATTAGAGAGAGGCATAGGCAGACTCTGAAAAATCTGAGAAAGGTATAGGCAGACTCTGGAAATCTGGGAGAGATATATGCAGACTTGGGAAATTGTAGAGAGGAAGAGGGGTATGTAGACTGAGAAAATTAGAAAGTAATGCAGGCAGATTATTGAATTAGACAAAAGTGCAGCCAGATAGAAGAAATCAAGGGAAGGTGCTAGCAGGTAGAGAAAATTGAAAGGAAGTATAGGTAACCTCAGGCTAGGCTGGGTAGACTATTGAAGAAGTAGTTGTTTGGAAGCAGAATTCAAAGGTATGAAACAACTTTGATGGAAGAAAATAGGAATATTATTTTAGGGCATAAAATACTGTATAGATAAAATATGTTCATAGGCAATTCTGGAATTTTATTTTATTTTTTATTTATATAGTAACATTTTCTAGTCTGTGCAATACATGTGTTCAAATGATGGTAGCATGGTGTGTACAAACAAACAAGTGCCAAAGACCATCGTCATTACAAAATGCGTTTTGGCCCAAAACATGTTTTGTAAAAACAATTTTTTCAACACACCCTATGCCAAACAGGGCCTTAGATAGTGATGCCTATACTCATACCAAGGTTGTGGCTTTGGCACCACAACCCCCAAATGCTCGCAAGCTAGCTTTTCTGGGTCACTATATTGAGTGCCCAACAGCTCAATGTAACTTTTTGGCTCAACATCACTTTGTGGCTCAATGTAACTTTACAGCTCGAACTTGTTGCTCAACATCATGTTGTGGCTCAATGTAATATACAACACAACTTTATGGCTCCATATAATATTTGGAGTCTATTATATCACTTGAAACTTGAAACAGTTTAATTCACATTTATTTTCCACAACCTTGCTTGTTGGTTAATACCAGTAGTAATTATTAGCTTAGATATCTTTTTTTTATAGGCTTAAGTAATATGCCTTTTTCTTCCATAAGCCTTTATTTCATCAAGAAAAGGGTTACATTCTGCTCATTCTATTCTTTTTTTGTGTTTAGAGCTTGCCACAACTGTATCTGCACCTTTTCCACCTCAGCTTCCTCCTCTGTCTTCAGCATTTGCCGAGCATCTGAAGCATAAAGAACACCTCCTTTTTGCACTTGTCTTCAGCTCTGGGTTCTTTGCCATGCATTCCTTGCCTATTCAGCCACTTGAGTATGTTCTAGATGTTCGATAGCTATAGCACCAGACTGTACCTGAGCCAACCTGCCTTGGAGAACAAGTTGTATCAATGGCTGAAAGGTAAGAGATAGATTTGCTGTGTCCCATAGTATTTCCTCTACTTGGCTTTTCATGCTCATAATTGTGAGTAGAACAGTCCAAGAAGACTCAAGTATAGGTGAAAATGGTTAGTGGGAAGTGATAGTTGCTTCTTATAACTTTGAAATTACAATGTGAGGATTATATGGTATAGGTCCAGAGGCCCACAATGCAGATCAGATAGTAGATGACTTGAAAGTTTGTTGGCGAATTGAATCAATTGAGTTTAAGAATTTACATCTGTCAAAGTCTCCACAACCTGTATGTGTTACTACCTCTACAGTCTTGGAGTGGCAGGACTAATAATGTTGAAAGACTATGACATCTAAGGGTTGTAGGAGATGACTTGTATGTGGAAGAAGGCAGAATACAATAATTTTCTGCTTATTACAGTAGTCAAGAAACTGTTTGGTTGAATGTGAACTGAAACCATCAAGGAGCAAGAGTCTATAAGTGCCAACTTGCCATTGAGAAGAAAACTTTTCAAAGTGTATAAGTCACTGGATGCTTAATTCATCATTATTGTACCCAGTCTGAGAGGTACCAACAAGATAATTATCTGGTATTGTAGTTGCAGTATACCAGGGCTCCTGGTAGATAATTCCAGGAAGGATAATTATTAGTGGTAAAACTGCTCCATCTCTACTAATAGACTCACATACAGTGATCATTTCTCAATTTGTAGAACTGGCTAAGTAAGCCTGTCAGTTTGGATCTCTTGTAATAATCCATTGATCTCACCCAATTCCTATACGAAAACTAGTTTCATCGAAGTTGTATAGGTACATTCCCCCCAACCGGACAACCTCCAATCGGACAGCCCCGAAATTTTGACTAAACTATGTGTGCAACTGCAAAGGGCTCACCAACTTTACAACAATTAATATATAATATTATTCATAAAAAAAAAAGGTCAAAACAAAACTAAATCAATGTAAAATAAATGACAAATAAAAAAATAAAAAGATAGAGAGTACAGTCAGTGAGAATTCTCCTTATCAGGTTCCTAGTTTAGAGGCCAATTTGGGTCTTCTCTGACAATTGGTAAGAGATTGTATGCAGAATTATTTGGGTTGACAATTCTTTTCCTCTTTTTTGAATGCTTCTTCAGATTATCAGCCAGTTGGTTTTCAGCTCTGGCCAGCCTTTCTTGTATACATGCAATTCTTGCTTCTAGCTCTTCATTTTTCTCATTACTCTGCCTGAGCTGTGCAAGAATTGCAGGTTTATCTTGGCCATTAAAGACATCATAATTGATCTCCATGATGTTTGATGGTTACTGAGATTGGCCTGCACTCTCAGGTGCTTGGTACAGGTCTGAGGAGAGTTAGTGTGAGAAGGCTCAGTCTGAGGAGGTTACATATGAGAAGAGGCAGTTTGAGGAGAGACAGTTAGAGGAGGTGCACTCTGAGAAGGAGTAGTTTGAGCAGGGACCATCTGAGGAGGGGTGGTTTGAGAAGAGGCAGCCTGAGGAGAGGCGGTCTGAGAAGAGCTGTAAGCAGGCCCAGCCTGAGGAGGGGTGTGGATAGAATCATCAGTATAGGCAGCATGGGTGGTATTTTTGCCATCGCAGACATCACTCAATATACAGAAAGTATTAATGCAATCAGGGCAATCACTTGGATGAGTGCACCCATGCCTATTTTGACAATTCTTGGCACATACGTGGAAGCAATTAGTATCAGCATAGGGATGAATAGAAAACCTTTTCAACTTACATTTTGGTTCAATTGAATGTGGAAAGATTCAATCACAAGATCAATGTTCCTCAGAAAGAGTCTAGCCTTTTTCCATGACCCAAGAATGACTCTCTTGGAAAAAGACTCATCTCTTTTTTCAAAGTAGCCTTTGAAAAAAAGCTGCTTTGATGGGGTAAGCCCTTCAAGGAAGACTTCAGATATGAAGGCATGATACTTTTGATTTGCTGAGCCAAAGCATTCACGATCAAGCAGTTGTAACACATTGGTCATATGTGAAGGGAAATAAATTGGAATCACATGGGCCTCAGTAATCAATGCTTGCATGAATTCATGCATGATGTGTACAGAGTATCCATCGAGTTGTAGCAACTGCCACTTATTGGAAGAGGGGAAATTGTACTTGAACCAGGAAAGAAAGATCTCAAAGTGAATAAATGCAGTAGAACCGATCGAGACAGGTACAGAGGTTTGCCTTTCTTGTGAGAACCAAGCTTCCATCAGGTTCACTCCTTTGTAGATCAATAGTAGCTTGCCTAAGTCTCCAGTCACAGATATGAGCTCTAAAACAATTACAAATTCTGATGATTCATAGGATACATCATTCAGTGTACCCACCGGACCAATGGCGTATACCTGGTACTTCAATTCTCCAAGTTTGAAGCCGACTTCATTGAGGTTCCAGACATTTCTAATGTGACTTGGAATTTCTCCTCATAATAGGAGAGAAGCTTGAAAAAAAAAACTGAATGAGGGATTCTCCTCTCTCTCAGAGGCATGGAAGATTGAGTGAGCCATTCCTTTAATGTTCAAGAAACCTGCTTTGTCAAAGGAAGCCACGAAGTCAGGTGTCACCTGGGATAGGTACAGTTGGATGCAATTGTCGCAAAACTTTAGCTGCCATTCCCCTTACTTTCTGGGAAGAAGGGAAACATTTCATTTGAGCCAGAAAAATAATAGGACTCTCAAGAATCACCTCCTGCCTTGGAGTTAGGAATTGAGCTTCGGTGCTGATGATTTCATGACTTTGAGCTCCAGAAATATGGTCATGCAGAGTTGATCGAGAGATTCCCAATGCTTTCGCAACATCTTGTAAGGAATGAACATTTTGTAGGTTGTTGAGTGTCTTGATGGCTGGTTGGATTTTTGTTTCTCTCAAAGTCATTTTGTATTATAGAAAAAGAA
The DNA here is from genome assembly GCA_003788595.2 of Choiromyces venosus 120613-1. NCBI lineage: Eukaryota > Fungi > Ascomycota > Pezizomycetes > Pezizales > Tuberaceae > Choiromyces > Choiromyces venosus. Next base: position 894,681 of record ML120357.1, read on the forward strand.
CTGGTGTTGCCTATTCAATAGATACATGAAGTTGGTCGTGGAGAGGCTAAATCAAATTAAGCAAGGTGTGACAACCTGTCTTGTTGCAGGCTGTCCGGTTGGGGGGAAAGGGCCTATACTGATCAAAATGGTGAATTTCATATTTGTCGTACACAGTATGGTACTTTTCAAACCATGATGATATATGGTCAGGCTGTTGAGCGTTCTTTCGATCGATGTTAAGAGTTTGTTGATTGTGAATAAAGTATTCTGGGTCACGAGAGAGAAACCAGGGGACCCATTGCTCACTAACGATAAGTGCTGGTAGTGGGACAGTATGAGCAAGTTGCAGAATTGTATTGGCACAGTCAGAAACTATTTGAAGCAGTACACTTGTACCAACTGTATTGAGGCAGTCCAAGTACTGACAAACTGCAAGTTCTTGGTCTTCAGTAAGTTTTCAGTTTGTTCCTAGTCACTCTTGTCTTGATTGGTAGCCTTGCCAATGTGCATGGAGTCATGAAACTGGAATTTCATATTCATGAGCTATAGCTGCAAGGTTTGAGTTATTGTATTTTCAGGAGTAAAGTGAGGCAATTGCAGCATGAACACAGGTCTTGATATCTTTATATGGGTCCACCCGTTGACTGAGGAGTACGAAAGGTGGTACCGACAACATAATAGGTATTAGGGTAGGAGGTATATTGTATATAGGTAAGGTAGGATGGAGTGTGCAGTATGTAGTAGTTGCAGTGGTTGTGTGTGTATTTTATGGAGAGAGAGTAGTGTGGGTATTGTTGTTTATGGATATGGTGTGGTGGATAATATTCATTGGAGATGGTTTAAAAGTGAGTGTAGTTTGTGTTGTATATTACATTGAGCCACAAGGTAATTTTGAGCTACAAGTTTGAGCTGCAAAATTACATAGAGCCACAAAGTGATGTTGAGCCATAAAGTTACATTGAGCTGTCAAGCACTCAATAGTGTACCCCAGAAAAGCAAGCTTGTGAGCATTCAAGGGTTGTGGTACCCAAACTACAACCTTGGCACAAGTAGGGGGAGTGTTGAGTGGTAGTAGTTACAGGCAATGATCTAAGTTCTGGGATGGATAGTTTGAGGGTATGGTTAGCCTAGGTTTAAGGTAGTTAGTGGTCATTCACAAAATATGTTGTGCATGTTGTTACATATATATTTTAGTTAGCAGGCTCTTACCTGAAAACAACAACACAGCTACATCTTTCTCCAACAATGGTTTCATTACAGACATCAGCTCTTCTCTCATTGAATTATTTGTTAAGTACACAAAAGGAAAGTGTGCATTACCATTAGTGTAAACCTCATCTACCTATGTCAGTATAACAGGAAAGACACATCCTTAGCTACAGCCCTTCTTATCTACTAACACAGTGCTCTACACTACCTACTATATTTTACCTACAACAGTAATGATTGGAATTACCACCCTATCACTTAGTGGATTTCATCTGTTATTAGTTAGTTTCTCCTATGTTTCTCTTGGTTTCATTTTTCCCTGACGATCTCTATGAAGATCCTATGCTTTCCTTTGGTTATTTACTATCATCAAATTTCGTGTTCTTGATTATCAGATACTTTGATCAATTCATTCATTCTTTGTTATGCTTTATCTCTTTCATTCCTACATAGACAAAAACTCAATCACTACTCTATTGTTCTTGGTCATCCACTGCTACCTGCTGAAGTGAGTATATTGAAGGTCAACCACGGTCGAACACTAAATACTTCACAATAGCCACCTGTGCCAAACACATGTCAACAAGAAGATGCTCCCTCAATTCAATGAAAAAGGGGCTGTTCTCTGCAAGGGGGGTTCAAACTGTTTGCAAAATCACATGACCCCATCTAAAAGCAAACATTCATCTGATGATGTGTCTGCGATGGTGTGGCCACAATTAGGTATCCATAATGATGTATTTAATGCACAAATGTTTGTCACCCATCAAAGTCTTCCCTGCCCGCACGTGGCTGAGTTTACAGGTGAACCTTCTTCGAATCAGTCTAGTGCCACTGCTTCTTGAAGTGCCAGACACTATAAATCAGAAATCTTGATTCGCAAGGCGACTCCAGCCCCTTCAATGGCTTCCTGTATTCTAATTCCATATGTGGGAAGTGTGGGACACCCATTTCAACTTTTATTTTATTGGCAGCGGACAGCCAATTGAACATCCTTGAATTCATGAATCACTTGTAATGTTGTATTGTAGGTGTTGCACCTAGGTGCTATGGAAGGGTCTGTCATGTGACCGGGCATGAAGGCGAGCTGTAACAGAAATTTTCAACATCCTTAAATCCCTTAATAAAGGGATACCCGTAAGTCACTAACTTAATCTCCTACATCCACACCCTTTACTCACTCCACCTTCTTATCTCTTCTTTAGATGCTATGTCTATCATATACCAAACCCATTTTCCCGTGACTCCCGCACCTGGGTTCTTTCATACCGAGAAGGCACCCTTATCGCTGTCGTAAGCAATCACTCAAGATGCAGGACATGTAGCAGAGTGTCAGGGGGATTGCTAGAGAAGGGTGACACGGACGACGGGTAACGGGTAACCAAATCCCGCACCTGCTAAGCCTCCCAATGCGTCGTGCCTCACCCGGGTTGACCCGGGGTGTTGGTTGGGTTGGGTTGGGTTGGAGTTGGCCAAACCCGGGTTACCCAACGAACCCACCCAATACTTTTGACTTTATATTGAAATTCTCGTAATATTTTTGACTGCCCTAATGGTTATCCCCATGGTAACTAGAGTCTGAGCATGCGGAGTTCCATCACAGTCCTTCCTGTCAGTAGAAAGGTAGAAGCGGAAGGTAGTCTAAAATGAGAGAGTCTTAGTGACATGCTACTCTCAAGAGCAATTCGTGGTCTTGAATCACCACTCGTTCTAAGGGATAAGAAATTTAGATAACCTGCAATCCATCTTTTTCAAAGTACTCTACGATTTGTTCTTCCACTTCAAGTTCCTCCAAGTGCATCTTTTCCCTCCTCTCCTCCAAGCTAAACACCACATACAAAACCATCGTCATAAGTTTTTTTTCGGATACCGGAAGTGTTCTCCCCATCCCCCCACCCTATTCTCCAAACACCCTGTCCCCTCTTAGACTTTCAGCTCTACCGCGACGAATTCGAGGGAGAAGGCGGTCCAGCTTCTGAATGCTCCAAAGTACCTGAGGCAAACAGAGGTTTCTTGTTACCACTGCCCTCCATCCTCACCATCTCTGCTGTGTTATAATCATTGAATATTACTATATATATTTTCCCTCACACATTTGTTTTTCCTTTCGTCCATCGACCCAACGGGTTCGTTGGATTAACCCGGGTTATGCTTCCTTGGGTTGGGTTGGGTATGCCCTTTCTCGACCTGCATTAGCCCAATGGAGGCATGGCACTCACCGTCGCCCGCTAACATCTCTCAAAACACCACCAAGTGAAATCTCAACATAAGATTTCCTTGCGAGCAATTAATTCGTGAGGGGAACAGCCCCCTGGGCTGGACCATCTGCCAAGATCATCAGATAAGGAATATTCACTAGTGGCATATGCCGCCAAGGAATATTCCAATTCCGCAGCGCCCACAAGCTTACCAGCAATCTTTCTTGCTGCCTAGTCAAATAACGGGGATATGTCACTCGCGTGCGCCGGCGAAGCAGTAAGCAGCGTGCCTGATTGTTAAAATTTGTTTTATATATTCCATTCCTCGTTGAGAAGATTTAATATGGCGTCTTTTAGAGAAGGTGACCCGCAGTACGGGAACAAAATTGGTGACAAACCCTAACCCTGCGGCGCCTGATACACCTCCATACTTCATCCACCAAGCCATGCAATAACACAGGAACACCAAGCGGCGAGAGTTGAATGAAGAAAAGAGGGTGTCACTGATTCTTCTCTATAAAGAGAAAAAGACATATCACAAAATTGGAGAAGAAATTGGGACATCAACAACTGTTGGTAGAATTGCCAGTGGACTGGCCGCCCCACTCGCCCGATCTGAATCCAATAGAGAACGTATGGGGAATTTTCAAAAGGAGGTATCGGAAAGCAGTATGGAAGAGAAAAAGAATCCCTCATAACAGGGAGGAGTTGATTGGGTTGGCATAGGAGGTGTGGAGTGAACTGCCATGGGAGTGGATATATGGCTGGCTCGATAGGATACCAGAAAGGGCTAACTTTTGTTTACTACTTTCTAGTTGCTTTGATTTTGTGTCTGGGTTAGGGTTTGTCACATCAATTTAGTTCCCGCACTGGCCGGGGGTACCGAGTGATGAAGAGTGAACGTATTTAAGACTACCGAAAATGAATGGCCCGAAAGTGCAAGCAAAGAAAAGAACAAGGAAAGAAAGGAAACATAAAGAAAACCCAACACCACGTAGGAGCGTAGTTGTCCAGATCCCGTAGACTACACAATTCGTCCGTCGGTATAAAAATTTCCCCGTCCGCCAATCCCACGATCCCGAATCCACCTTCAACCTACAACGATGGCAAAGGATGCAAGCAAGGACCAATCCCAAAGTGAAAACCTTTTCCTGCGCCTGCATTTCCAACATCTTTTGCACTCAAATCAGACTTCCGAGGAAAAGATTAAAGGATAAAATCCGCTTTCATCTCAATTCTTTAGGCCCCTCCTGGCAGTACTATTTCTCTCCACCACAGGTATCAAAAAGGAAACCATACATGAACATACATGGCCTCGGAATTAAGGTCTTGTATTTCATGACCCGCAGGCATACCATAATCATGGAATCGTTTACATTCATTATCTACCCTAGCGTCTCCCCTCTGAATTCAAAGTTCATTTCGCCGTGACAGATCTTCGTTCTTGGACAAGCCAGTAAGAAAGGTTAAAATGATGTGCAACGGATCTGATATGAAAGTATCTTTGTAGAGGGCAAAGAAGTGTATTGAAGCGCTCATTCCCCAAAAGCGAGTGCCGAGAATCTCCATACTTATAGACATAATTCCAATATAACCAGTGGAACAATACCAGATAATGAAACAACAAACATGGCCGAAACTCATGAAAACGCCCTACAGCTTTCCACAACAATCCTCAATGTTGTGACATGCCCAAACACTGCCAATGACAATTTCCCAAAAATCGTAAATCCTATCTCCAGGACAACCTAAACCCAGCCTCCTATTGCCTCCTATTCCCCAATAGCTGCTATGTCCTATGTCCTGTGTCCTTGTGCTATTTATCAAAATTCCGGTGCATCCACATTGTTGTAAAACCCAGAATGAATATCGACAAGTAAGAGAGGAATAATTGATTGATGAAAAATTGCTTGTTTTTTTGTGGTAATACCTATAACACACCTCTATATAATACAATAACCCCTTTTCTGGTTGTCCGTATTCGGAACACCACCAACCTCAAAACACCAGCCCCTTACTAGTCCCCTGACCTAAGGGTTAAGTATCTCCTAGCTTCACGCTAAGTGTCTCCTAGCTTAACACTAGTTTCATATCCACATATTCCGACACATATTCCAACACACATCCTCCAAGGTAAACGAGTGATCGCTGGTGATTTACAACAAAAACAACCATTCCAGCAACGAGACATATCACAAACATAAGAGAGGAGAAAAGTGCCTTAGCCCCAACCATTTATGGTTTATGAAATAGACGGTACATAACCAGTGCCCATTCTGATAATTCCCCCGCAGATATGATAATATCAGGGTCACCATGTCCAGACGTATCGAAGAGCGTGCGGTATGGGATAACCAGGCCATGTCCCGCCGGGCTCACTGTTCCAGCATAGTCAATATCAAAGTGGTGGCTGAACCCTGGCGTCCATCGTAGGTTATTTGTGGCGACCCTGCCATCAGGGTCTACAACCATTTTCCAACACTCCAACCGCAACTCGTGTGGGTTCTTGGCAATCTCGATAATGATTACCATCCTGATTCGCCCTCGTGAGTTTTCCAACCACATCTGAGCATCACATCGCAAGACGTGTAGACTTCCCGAGTATCCCACTTCGACCATGACTGATGGCCACTCGTCGTAATCTGCCCTGGTATCGAGTGGTTTGAAGCCCCCGTCACCCTCTTTGGTCGTGCCACCGGGAAATTGAAACGTGGTGGTCCCAACAGGGTACAAGGAATATTCGGAATGTCCGAGAATGTTGACAACCTTGTTCTGGATCTTGGAACGGAAACTCCAGCTCACGTTTTCGTGCGGGGAACCGGGCATCAGCCGGATAATGAGTGATTGGATTGTTGGCTCGTAGGTCAATCGGGCATCTTTGCGAATGCCGAGTTCCTCCATTTCCCCATATATGGGTTCAACCATGTCTTCCGCAACACCGGTGACAAACATGTAGCAACCGGTTTCCGATTCAAGGCATGAGACGACTCTCACAGCAGCCTCGATGGCCAGGTGGACAGCGGTGGAGAAACGGAGCTTGTTCTCGTCCGGGATGAGTGCCCATAATTTGTCGAATGCTGAGCTGGAAGACGTAAAGTCAGATGCGGTCGGATGAGTTGCCTCACTAGCGAGGGGGAGGGACTCGGTTGATGCAGGCATAGCTGAGGTTCTTGGGGAATCGTGCTGGGTGTAAACTTTGGAGAAGTGGAACGTGACGGAGGAGTAGTAGGTCTGCGTTAGAACGGTTCTAAAAGTGTGATGAGGGGAGATGGTTGTTAGGACTGTGTTTGCGAGAAAGAATAGGGGGATAGGTCGTAAGAGGAGGAAAGTTGCTTCACTTTAGTAGAGGAGTAGCGGGACGATGTTGAAATATGGTAGAAAGGGAGGTGACTACAGGCTGTCCCACCTCCGGCTGCTGAAGTGTTATCAAGTCTACTTAGGGCCCGTTTGGCATGCCTCGAATTCAAAGGTTTGGAATTTAACATGTCCCGTTTGAAATTGTGATGCCGCAGAATGTCAAGTTCCGAATTTCAAACTTTCCCCTGCCGAGCAGCTTTTCAAAGAATTATCAGATTTGAAATTGGAGAGTAAGGATGATTGTTTGCGTCAAAATGAAAAAGAGAGTTCGGGTGAGAGATAGTTTGCACACAGCATGGTAAAACTGGGGCGATGCCAGACAGATGTATGATGCAACCTTCCTAAGAGTGGGACCACCGAATTGCATACAATTCGGGAATCAAATAAGTCCCCCAAAACAGCAAATATCGAGGTGAAAAATCCTTCAGCCAGCTCAGGTTACAGAGAAGGACCTCTGAAACCCTTTTATTTGAATAAAGATTATCTGGAAAAGAAGAAATTAAAAGTGAAAGTCTGTATGAGTGTGAAACATGTACTGAGAAGTTCAGTGTGGCAGTCTCTACAGAACCCCGAGAAGGTGGTACGGGCGGCGAGTAATATACTGTGATTCAAACACACTGAGTATGGGTACTGGATAGAAGTCTAGCTACAAAAGAACCACTTTTTCCTTATCCAGAGTGATGATTGTCCTACATAGTTGTGCGTCGACCAACGAGTGATAAGGTATAGAGGCGAGTGGCGGGACAAAAAATGACATTGTATTCACAACTGTGATATTTCCCCTAAACAATCCAACCGGCCACAACCACAATTGTTGTGATGAGAATTACTGCAATGGAATTTTCAGGAGCAAATATGAAATGAATGAGTTTGCCTGAAGCGGAACAATCAAGTTTTGCCATTAACGTATCTCCGGTTAATGTCATCAACACTCGCTCCTGTCAGAACCACTCCCCCATCATATTCGTTCCAGAAAACAATGCAGATCGGAAAACGCGAAGAAGGAAGAGGAAGGCTCCGAGCCCGACTGTGAGTCATGAGGTGTCCGATATTTCTATTCCACCTGTTAAATGCACTAGATATACTACAAGTACATCGACGTCCTCATCCGTAATGCACCATGATGTAGAATCCTGATATACATACCGGATCAGGATAGGTTGGACACGGGACATAGTTGATGGAGCCGGTTACTAGTTGTAGATACGGGTTGGATATGCTGGATTTGTGTTAGAGTTGTTAGAAACTAGTTGAAAAGACGAGACATTGGTGGATTTCATACCTTTAGTGCGTTTTTCCCGTTCTTCTTCTTTCTTCTCTTTTCGCCGATAGTCTCTATAAAAATCCGGTACTTCTCCTTGAGAGACATCCTGAGTCACGGTAGGTGATCTGGGTGGGATAAAGGATAATTTTTGTTGCGAATCACTTGCGTTTGTGCTGACTCTGTATCTTAGTGTGGAGAACGGGGGAGGAGGGCGTAGATGGTGTTTTGGGGATGGTATATGGTAGGGTAAGGGTTGTGGTAGGCGGGGTGGGGTGGAGGTGTGGAAGGGGTGCTGTACCGTAAGGTGCTGTAGGTAAAGTATGACGGTGGTTATGATAGTGTTTTGGGATAGAAGTATGGAAAGTAACTGTGGTAGTGTAAACTTGATGGGTAGGGAATTTGTTCTTAGAGTTCTATCTATCTATTAATTAATTAGAGATCGTTATAGGATAAGATATGATCTCGTGGCGAGGCCAAATGAGATTACTCCTTCTCAACCCAGCGCGGGGATACTCCCCTAACGATTACTAGCACACCCGATAGATATAGTTCGGTGACATAATTCATCGTTTGTCGCCGATCGTACCCCGTCACAACAAAACCACACCAAATCGGAAAGAAATCCAAATGTGATCCATCTTTCAACTTCAGGCGTATTTATTGCAATAGCAAGATCCATCGCTCGGCAAAGAAATAGGTTTAATTGAGCATCCTTTACTTGTGTTCTAAAGCTAAAAGAAAAACAGTCTTTTTGGTTTAAAATGAAGGGCCAACGATGAACTATGTCACTGAACCGTACAACCGTTACGTGGATCCAGTGCTTGCCGTGGGCCGGGCTGGGCCTGGCCGACCAAAGCCTGGCCTGGCCCACAAACTCATGGGCTGGGCCCACTAAAGCCCAGCCCAGCCCACATGGCCCATGGGCCAGAGCAAAATTGAATATGACTAAGCATAAATATTCTATGAAAAGATAATGAGGAGTAGCACAGGAAAATTAAGCACAATATCTTTAGATTGTACTAAGTACAGATAGCCAACAAGGTGGGAAGTACAACGAGGAATCAAAAGATACAGAGTAGATTTGAAAAAGAAGTTACAATATTGTGACATCAGTAAATTGCTCAATTAGACAGGTAAAAATATGATCTCAAGGGGTAATAGCTAGGTAGTAATTGATTTGGGGATTGGTGCAAATAATCTTTCATCTTTCATATGATCCTGATTTTTGCAAATATTGTTGGCATTTTAAAATGAACCTTACCTGGTTCCTGATAGGAGAAACGTCTTTATAAAAAATAAATAAATAAATATATATTGAATGGAAAAAAAAAAAAAGAAAAGCAAAAGCCCATAGGCCCTGTAGGCCGAGGCAAAGCCCGCAGGCTTTTGGACACCAAGGCCCGTGCAGGCCCAGCCCGCGGGCTTTTCAAAGCCCATGGGCCAGGCTGACCCATGGCAAGCACTGCGTGGATCTAACAACGTATGATACTTGATGGCCCAGCGAGATACACGGTTCTGCGAAACGCCCCATGGCAACCAAGCCAACAGCATCCGCCAAGACATTTCGTATCCATTCGTTCCTTCCCGAATTTCAGGACCTTTTAGCGCCTAATTTCTTATCTGATCATCAGACACTATACTTCTAAAGGTATGGTTTTGGTCATTTGGTAGTGACATACCCAATAGAATTTGTGACTCCCAGGAGTTAATCGATCTTTTCCTTAAGTGGCGACACTATCACTGTAATCAGCTGTTGGGTGAGGTCCTGAATACAGACCAAGGGATTGCTCCTCCCTCCCGCCCGTCGAGCCTACTCGCAGTCTATTGTTGGCGTGGTTGCCATGGGCCGTTTCGCAACACCGTATCTCTCGCTACCCCGTCAAGTACTGAGAGAGGTAGGTTTTGTTCCACCTCGTTCTTCGCGGCTATGGCACCAACACAATACAGGAATCACGGAGCATGTCACCGACAAGGATTTCCCCATCTTGTACTAGGTTGTATCAGAGGTCTGTAGCTATCAATGTTTTGTCAATGCAGTACCAGGTCACAATGACCCTCGGAAAAGGAGAGAAGTAATGTGAGATCACAATGTTTCGGATGCGGCAAAGCTCTCTAGTAAAGAAGGAAATAAGGAGGAAAAACAGGAAGACGAAAATCTCTTTGAAACGAATGGAAGCTCTCTAATAAATTCTGCTCTCTTTCTCGCACTCAATCTTGTCTTGGTGGGTCTCTCATCTCTTACTTCTCTCTCGCTTCCTTTCTTCTCTCCCAACACCACCCAAGCTACCTGTATAGTCGAGCAATTACAATCACAACTGCCAACGAATTGTTGACCGAAAAGCGGCGTCCCCAGAGTACGAAAACAAACGCAATCAACCACAAGTCAATAAACGCGTCCCACAGTACGTTAGTTTCCTTGTATTTTGTATGACTTATCTTTTTGCTGTTGATCACTTATGACCAGTTCCCGAAGTAACATACCATGGGTGGCTGTGGTACATCGGTGTACGTCAGGCAGCTTGGCATATGGTCACCTCGTATAAGGAGGCTGTAGTCCATCCTACACCCTTGACTAAGTTAAAGACCATTTAACCAACCACAAACCACCAGCAAGAGCAAGCGACATCCCCCACCCGACCAAGAGCGCACAAACGACAGGGTGAGTTTATTTAACTTCACATTATCTCTCTAACTGGCTAGAGTATCGAAGGCTGACCTGCTAAATTGACCAGAACTGAAAAGCAACTAGCCCCACTAGAATAACTTCGTCTGAGAGATATGGTAGCGAGTAACGTGAGCACTAACGGCGTCAAGTTTCACATTGAGTATCGGCAATGATTTTCTTCAAGAGCACTTTGCCATTCCCTTACATTCGTGGCATTGAATGTTCACTTACAAATGTTTGTTGTGACAGAGTTTATTTATGCGCACACAGGTCCATTGAGTACTAGAAATACGTGTGTTAACCTCTATCGGATTGTTAGCTAGTTAGCGCATGATTGGCCTAGATTGGTAGGTTAACTCAATTGTGAATACCAGTTAATGAGATCCAACGCTGTTAGAGGGCAGACCCTATATCGCTTGTGGAAAGAGCTAGTCATTTTCATGAGCTTATCTCTGAATCGGGAGATTACAGAGAGTGACGGAGATAATGGACAAGGCAGGCTTTTAAGTGCTCTTGTCACTGGGACAATACCCGTGGCTGCTCTCTTTTGGCAAGTATCGCCCGTTGGGAAGAGGATCAAGGTTATCGACAAACAGGTCACACTTAAGAAGGAAGAACTCCATGCAGCCAAATTGGATGCGGAGACGATCAATGAGAACCTTGGCAAGATGAACGAGAACCTTCTGGAATCCATCAAGGCAGTAAGTGCTGCAATCAAAGGAAAGCCTAAGGAATAGGATATTCTTGTGGCTAAGATTCAAGAATGCAATCCGTCCGATGGCGAGGGCTGGTGCTAAATAAAGTTAGCAGGCAGGTTGTCTACCATTTGTTTCTTTGGGCTATGTTAGGATAGTAGGGGGTCCCCTGAGGAGCTTAACGATCAAGAAGGGGGCGGAGCCATTGAGCAAAGCGAAATTGTTTATTTGTATGTGGAGTTTAGTTTACTCCTGAGCGTAGATCTTTGCCTCCTTTTTGTTTTGTGGGGCAAAGTCCGATCATCTGGCAAGCGGTCCCTCAAATCTCTGTTTTGGAGTTACAAATATTAGTTGAAGGGTGCCAAAAAAGATGAAAAATACATCCCCCAAGTAATCCAATATATTAATTATCCATTACTTGATCAAGAAGAAAAGAAAAACAAGGTGGTAAGGAAATAATAAGATGAAAAGTAAATGGTAAAAATAAAAATAAAAAATCAGTATCATACTTGGTTTCATTTCGTTTCTCATGAAAGCTTTCTTGACTGCATTACCATACCCTCATACCTTTCTAAAGCAACCACCTCAGGGCCCACCATACAGTCTGGCAACAAATCCATCAGCACCACTCTTCCCGCCCTCATGACAGACCTCTGAGCTTCATATGTTTACGGGGATGAACTCTGTTATTGTAAGTATGGAGAAACAAGCAAGCTAACCCACTACAATTATACACATTGGAAATGTGACATTGAATTCTTTCTGTAGACTGAATCCACTCTAGCAATCATGCTTGGAGAAGAGATTAACCCAGGTGGTCATAGAGCAGCAGACTTCAAGTACTATTCTGGTAAAGTAGCTGCAATATTAAATATATCCTATTATTCATCCATCAAGAGATATATTAATAGCATGAAAGATCTCCATATCATATTGGAGGTGGTAAAAAAAAAGAAAACTAGACACCTCAAACTCACATGCTCACTGTACAGTGATTTTTAGAAGCTTCAACCAACTGCACTCTACTGGTAACTCCACTCTCATGGAATATATAACATGTCTACTAGACTACCATCAGGAGTTAGAAGAATCAGAACAAGCAATTTTGGATAAAACATTCATCATGCAACTAGTCACTACCCTGCCTGTGAAGTGTAACTCCATCATTAATATTATAACCTATCAGGTAGCAGAATGCCAGATAGTAGATTATGTGATGACCACTCTTATCAAATAGGAGACATTAGTTTGAAATTGATAAGGTGAAGTCAGATCTAATGCAGCTGTTAGTAGTAAAACAACATCCAAAAATGTCTTGTTATCTAATGAAGGTGGAGGCTTTCACTTTTCTGCAGCAGGACAAGGTCAATTTCATCAATGTAGAAGATATCAAAACAATCAAGTGACTTCTCCAGCAGCCTTGTCAATCTCGTGTTGGCACTGTAATAGACAGGATATTAAGTAAGAGGATTGCCTTATGAGAAAGAGAGTGGATAAGGCATAATTTGAATGACTACTAGCAAGAAAGGCTTCTTCAGATAATAGTCCTTCATAATCAAATTTCATAACAGTAAAGACACTTATTGCTGCCTGTGATTGAACTCTCAGCAATGAGGCTTGGGTTCTTGACTTAGATTTTTTTTTTTTTTTTTTTTTTTTATCTGTTTTTATTTTCATTTAAGGTACAAAAGATCTGCATGCAGCCTACAGGGCTATCACGTAAAAGAACCTCCAACCAAGGCCAGGCCCTGGAAAGCTATAGAAAAACTATGGTCTGAAGACCTGGTCGAAAAAACTATCCTAACAAGCAACTATCCCTGTGAACTACAAAAGTATAAAATCCTACCACAATCGTGCAATAACTAGGAAAACCAAAATCCCGACAGTGCACCTAACAAAGAAATTGTAAACCCCAAAACCTAAGGAAAACCAAAACAGCAATATTGCAGCCAGCCCAGGCAAAAGTTGGATAATTGTACCCGTGGGCGTATAGCCTGAGCCAGGGAGTCAAGAGGGAGCCAGGCACTTGATTGAGAAGTGGGAGAAGTGAGGAACACCAGAAAGCCGCCTGAATAGAGGGGGTGGAGTTAGCAGTATATAAGTGTGTCAGCTGAGGAGAGGGCGAATGGTAGTAAGGTACCAGCTGGTGTAGATTCGAAGCCTACCAACCGTATTACCACGCCTCTTGTGTAGTCCCTTGTGATATGAGAGATGGCTTCAATTCTGGAGGGGATCCCAGTGGCAGGAAGGCATCGGGGACGTGGGTAGAGGGGCAGTAGGTTGCTAGCTAATCCTCCAGAGGGGGGAAGGTCTAAGAGGGGAGTGTTCACTCTGCGGGACGTACTATCAGTTATTGCGTCTGTGTCTGACAAGGCAGCCTCCTACGAAAAAGGAGAATGGAGAAATCGACAGTGACCTGTTGAAAAGTTTCCTCCTACTGCTAACTGTGTTCCCGGCCATCTGTAGAAAGACTGAATGAAAAAACCTGACCGTAGAAATCGCTAGGCGAGGAGAAGCAAAAGCAGGGTAAGGAAAGTAACCACAATCATGAGATGCAGGGAGGCTGGAAAGAACATCCTCAAGAGGGTAGACCTCAAGAGGGAAGTGAGGAGGGGATGCCAAAATGCAAATAGAAGATAGAAAGTGTTCCTCCTGACTCTCCCTAGGTGGTGGGGAGGATGGAAAAAGTGGTGATGATTTCGCTCGCCGTCGTGGTGTTGAGTCGTTCCCAAGTAGGAAATAAATTTCAATGACTGGAGGTGTAGCAGAGACAGAAGATGGTTATTGACTTAGATTACTCTCATCATATGTACTATGAGAGGAAACTCTTTAGCATCCTTCAAAACCTGCTGACCCCAGTCAAGGTTTCAATAGTTGATGGCTTATATATGATCAGAACAGCTTCTGACATCATCTTCATTGAGCTTCCCAGTACCAGCATCTTGATCAATACTCTCTTTGTACTGCAACTCCAATATTGTTTACTCTCAGTCAGTATGCTTTCAGTACAATATAATGTTTGGTTTATGGATGAGATATGCTATATAGGAGACTTCTATGATAGAAGTGGTCCTTATATAGTACTTAGAAACTAGCATAACTGCTCTCAAGACTTGGAGACATCATTCAAAAACTGTTTAAAATTACAGTATATTATCAGGCAAATAAAGAACCACAGATTTGGTAAAGTGACATATATTCAAGAGGGCAAGGCTGGCATCCTTGGTTTCCTTATCCTTATAACTTAGAAAAGGAAGTCAAAAATACTGAAGAATAAGTAGCAATAGATTTAAAAAGGATTTAAGTTTTGTTTCCTTTGGATTAAAAGATAAAAGAAAGGAAGAATAAGAGTAGAGAAATAAAATTTTAATAAGAAAAAAAGAATAATACAATTGTGGAAAATTTTAAAGAAAACAAAAAACATCTTTGAAAAAGATCTGCAAAAGGATGGATATTATGAATTTATAAAAGAACTTCAGGAAATACAATATTGTCAGTTGCTGCTGGCTGTTCCACAGATGTCAGAAAAATCAGGCCAGGTAGGGATATGACTTGAGATAGTGCCACATATAGTTGACCATAAGTAAAAGCATTGGATCTTAAGTCTACACCAATATGAGTCAATGATTACCCTGGGGATTTATTGATGGTCATGGTAAAGCATAAGCAAATGGGAAACTGCTTCTGGTCAAGGATAAAGGGTCAGTTTTTCTCATTTGTTGTAAGCTTAATGTGTGGAAGAAGTCAACTCTTACTATTTCACCTTCTATCAATAATTCCTACCTTAATGGAATTTCGCCCAATCTTAATCACATGCATTCTTGTCCCATTACAAAGCCTATGCTTAGGACTAAGATTCCTAATTAGGATCACCAGTACCCCTACCTTCAGTCTTGGACATGAAGGAGGAACCACTGGTAAGTCAATACTCTGTAAGTATTCTACTACAAACATCTCATCTACCCACCTATTGACAATACAAAGATCAACTGTATTAATTGCCTGAAATGTTGACTCCAAGCCAGGCATTTTGGAAAGAGGGATATCATTAAACTCAGTAATGGTTTCATTCTTGTAGGCAAGGATAGCTTTTCCTACAAAGGTATTGTGGTTGAATGCAACTTCTTCAAGCAAAGAGGCAAGATAGATTTAATTACAAAGTTATTCAGTGGTAAGCACTTGTTGAATATATGGTAGAATGAGAGTTTGTCCATATATTAATAGATTATTAATCAATGACTTAACAAACTGCATGAATATTTTATTCTCCACATTAGGGGTAACTCTCATATTTCTTGAAAATCATAATATTTGCAACCATCTCGAGAAGAATGCATATTGAATACATGCTAAGACAGTGGCTTCCTGAGACCTGCTTTGAGTAACTGGGAGGATTTTGGCAAAATCATCAGCCTGCATTATTGGAATACCCTCAAAGAAACCAGTATCTAATATGCCACAAATATCATTTAGTGTGTGATATACACTCTTGAAGTATGCCTTATCTTGCATTGTAACTTTATAACATATAATTAGGCTTACTTTACAGATTATCTTCATAAGATTTGAGCTACTTGAGATATTGCACACCCTATCAACATCATTAAAGATCGGAATTTTAAATCTGGACTGTACAGTCCTTGTTTTCAGTAACAACTTTGCTGCAGTGCCCTATGAAATAACATAAAGTACAATCTTCCACAGACTATGGAAGTGGTTACATAAAGAGTTGTAAAGGAATCTTTTCCCTGTACCAGCTGGTCCATGGAGAAAATACCCACAATTCTGATTTGTTTGCCTCTGCAGATTTTCCTCTCTTTTCCTAACTGCTCCAATGATTAAGTTAAAACATTTTTGCTGCTTTACATTCAGTACATCCAGTATCTGTTCTACTAATCTTGCTTCTTGCTCAATGTCATAGTCTATTTCTTCTGCAATAATGGAATTCTCCACTTTCCTATACTCTCTCTGATGGGACCACTCAAGCTGAGGTTCTGGCAACCCATAATCTACCAAGTGAGCACCGTATTTGCTCAAGAGTTCCTCTATCTGAAATCACCCACAATTGAGTATGACTATACTATCTACCAAACCCAGGTTAGTGGCATTTTTAGGTCGCAAAATGCTAATGGTTGTAAACATATCGGGAATATTGGCACAAAAAGGTGCATCAAATTCCTACCCAATAGCTAATGGGTTTCTAATTATGGTCTGATAGAGGGCTAAGGCAAATAGTTGCCTCAGCGCATTTCTGGTCATAAATAAATCTCCCTCTTGAAATAAAGAAACCCATTCTCCATCATTCTCCAGTAATCTCAAGTGCCACACAGGCTAGCTTAAAGGTTGGATGTTTAGCGTTGTCTATTGTTTAAAGGTCTTGAAAGCTTTGGCGACCCCTGATCACTGTCAACAAAAGCCTCAGTTAGTACTTTTAACAAATGAATGGATTGGCAGAAAATATTCGACCAATAGATATTCCCCTTTATTGCTTCTGCCAACCAATTTTATGCACAAATACAAAGTGCTCAGGGAATTCACAATATAGATATTCGTGACCATCATCATTTTCAAAATTATGCTTCAGGAATGTAGTCACAGGTGAAATCAAATCTTCTATCATTTACCTCAATGCATTGTGATCTGCCTAGTCTGAGAAATAGACTGTTTGGTTCCCTAGGAGATGGATTGCAAGATGCTACACTGGAGGCTGTTTCTCATAGGTTCTATACTCAAATAACTACCACATTGCCTCTGTTGGCCTAATGTATTATCCATAAAAGTAGCAGTCAATTTGTTTTCTAGGTCAGGGGTTTGTACATTAATATGAGGAGTCACTCTTTCACTACCTTTGTAAATATACTTATATATGTACTTGATAGCTCAAATTGATCCACATACTTCAATGATAATATGAGCCTTATATTATAGCGAGAGGTATGGACTATGAAAAACCACCCTTCTATTATCAAATGTAATTTTTGATACTGACCCTCCATGAGGAGCTGGTAGAGTATAGCTTTGACCTGTGTTTTGGCATTGATATAGGGGATAGGTATTTTCCTGAACAATAGTTTCCTGCTGAAACTGATGCAGATATCCCTTATTATAGACATTTGAGATCAAAGAGTTTAGTTCTTCCATATATAAAGCCTGATGATTTCTAGCTGCACACAATCTATGCACCATATTAGACTTAATTATGTTGGCAAGTTCTTTTGACTAGTCATCCATTCCCACTGGTAACTTGTCAGAAATCAGATTATCAATATTTTCTACTGTGAGGAAGTTGTCGTCTGTCATGAGAAAGAAGAGGAGAGGGAGGTATGGCAGGCATCTCCTTTTGTATTCTATAGTCCAAACCTGTCCTTACCATTTACCCAAGATCTCTTTATGATGTATTTGGTCAAGTAAATCTTGCATATTAAGGTTGAAAACATGAGTGACTACTGAATCCTAATGATCTGCAGTAAGTTGTTGGGGCTATAATTCATATTATATATCTTCCCACTTAGGATTAGCTGTAAAGGTGATAAACAGTGAAGGATGACCAAAATGTGATATAAGAGCTATACTGGCTTAGTAGAGCTATTGCATGAAATAGTCACCAACAATAAAA
Source organism: Choiromyces venosus 120613-1 (assembly GCA_003788595.2). Classification (NCBI taxonomy): domain Eukaryota; kingdom Fungi; phylum Ascomycota; class Pezizomycetes; order Pezizales; family Tuberaceae; genus Choiromyces; species Choiromyces venosus. Next base: position 912,667 of record ML120357.1, read on the forward strand.
CTCGAAGGTAATACAATTCACTTTCTAACCTGCTGTAGGTTGACATCCTCCTATCACAGAACATTTGCTAGTCTATTATACAGATCTGCTTGGATATTTGCTTGATGACCTCACTGGAAGATGGTTGTGGGTTTATCCTCACATGGATGCAGTCAGAAACGAAAAAATACTCTTTGATGCATTCTCTCAATTTGTCAGTTTACTTGAGCATTCTGCAATCTTCTTGCCCAATGCCATCCAGGCTACCCACATGGAAAGAATAAGATGTAGTGAAAAAGTAGGTATAAGGCATGGTTTTGACCCATAACTGCAAATTGGGAACTTGGTTTTTCAGGATTTGGAACTGATCACTTGATGATAACAATATCCCAGGAGCCACCTGCACTATATTCCTCTGGCAGAAATAATGCTATCTCATCACTGGTATGCAGATGTTCTCTTCTCCTATCTACTCCTGTTTGTAGAACTAACTCCAGTCTTCGATTCAGAATAACCCAGACATCCTCTCCATTTCCTGGTACAGTAGAGATCCTTTCCTGAGCTGTCTGATAAAGAGCAATGAGGGGGGAATATTCATGAAGGATGTTGGTAATAGCAAGAATGGTTGCATTATCAAGTTCAGGTACCTGTAGAACTCTTGATTGTGCTGTAAATTGAGGGTCATAGAGATAACCTTGTGCAAAACTTGGATTACTACCAGCTGTTGAGATGAGTGGTCCTTGAAGGTGGTAGAGGTTTCCATGAACTTGGAATAGTAGAAGGCCACCAGCATTTGCAGTTGCTTGATTACATCAGTAAAAAAAAATCCCACATCTGATGTATAGGTATCGTGTCATGATGCATACCACATTTCTCATGCATCCAGTGCACTTGGTATGTCCTAAGTTCTGTAGCAACCCCCTGTTACACACTATATATCATTATGTGTATTGCAATACCACATTGTGCCTAGTGCATCTGGTATCACTTAACAATACTTTGCAGCATCTGGACACTACCTCATAATGGGTCGACATCCTCATGATCCCTGGACATCTGCATCTCTGTTGTAGCTTCTTCCCCATATTCTGATGTCTTGCTATGGCAGCTGCCTCATGGGAGTACTACTGGGCATGGCTACACTGGGTTGGCCTTCATCATGTTCCTTCCATCTCTCATTGTGATGCCATAACTCTATCCTAATATCGACCACAGATGCCTTCCATCCCCCAATATCCCTATCCCTACCCTGAACCTTCCCACCATCCTGATGTATTATCATTGCCTGTTCCTCACTGTGAGGCCACAGGGCATTAGGGTAATTCATTACAATCTATCAGATTTCTTCACTACATCCTAGGGATGTCAGGCCCAATGATGTCCCACACTATCATTGCAATGTTGGAACCCATGATCTTTCACTCTATGATATCATCAAGGTCCCAATCTCAAGGACTGACCAATCCCCTACCCTAATTTTCTACAACATGTACTTTTAGTTGTGTCTATCATTTATTTTCCATTAATTAGTTTCTACATAGAGGTTTCTATGAATAGGTTGCAATGAAATATGTTATAATATTCTCCATACCATTCAACTATCCTCGATGCAGAATACTTACCCAAGACAACAGTTGTTGCCCAACTATGTGATTGCATGATTGCTCAATCAATCTTGTTAAATGTCCTTAAATGAATATTGCTGTTAACAAGCCATCACCGTTCTGTCTCTATGATGAGGTACACTAGGCCTAGGATGTTCCTATATCTACTATAGTAAACTCTTGTGCAATTTCCCTGATCTGTACTGTGACAAGCTCATGGACGTTGGATACATATCCCAAGTTAAAAGTGTTCAATATTTGGACACATGCTAGTCTATGAACTGTGTTCTCATGCATGTAGTCTCTGATTTTGAAGAGAGCCAGGTACTGTCTAGAGAGACTGCCCCAGAGTGCATCATACATACATTTTTTTTTCTTTTTTTTTCTTTTTTTTTAATTCATTATTGTTATTTTATTTAAAGGTACAAAATCCACATGAAGCTTGCAGAGCTATGGCATTAAAAACCTCCACCCCGGACCGGTCCTTGAAAAGCTATAGAAAGACCATGGCCCAAAGACCTGGCCGAAAAAACTATCCTAACAAGCAACCCCCTGTAAACTACAAAAGTATGAAATCCCACCAAAGTCATGCAGTAACTGAGAAGAAACCCAACTCCCAACTGTGTACCTAACAAGAAATCCCAAAACCCAAAACCTAAGGTGTACCAAACTGGCAATGTTGCAGCCAGCCCTAGCTAAAGTTGGATAATAAGATCCATGGATGAAAAGGTGCAAGCTGAGGGGTCGAGGGGGAGCCAGGTACCTGATAGGGGTGTGGCAGATGTGAGAACCCGAGAAACCTACCTGAGTAGAGGAGGTGGAGTTGGCAGTAGGTTGCCAGCTGAGGATGAGTGGATAGGTGGTAGTGAGATACCAGCTAGAGTAGTATCAAAGTCAATTGACCATATTCCCATGTCTCTCATGTAGTCCATTGTGATATGAGAGATGTCATCACTTCTGGAAGGGATCCCAGGGGCAGGAAGGCATCGGGGAAGAGAATAGGGGGGCTGTAGGATACTAGCCGAACATCCAAAGGTGGCGTGGTCTAAGAGAGGAGTGTTTACATGGTGGGACAGACTATTGATTATCGAGTTTGTGTCTGACAAGCGAGCCTCCTGTGAAAACGGAGAATGGAGAAATTGACTGTGGCCTGTTGAAATGTTTCCTCCTACTGCTAACTGTGTTTCCAGCTGTCTGTAGAAAGATTGAATGAAAAAACATAACCGTAGGAATCACTAAGTGAGGTGAAGGAAAAGTGGGGTAAGGTAGGTGACCAACATGATGAGATGCTGGGTGAAGGTGAAGAACAACCTCAAGAGTATAGACCTCAAGAGGCAACTGAGGAGGGGATGCCTGAATGCAAACAAGAGATGGAAAGTGTTCTTCCTAACCCCCCCTAGATGGGGGGCAGGAGAGAAAAAGTGGTGACGATTTTGCTCACAGTCATGGTGTTGAGTTGTTCCCAAATAGGTAATAAATTTCAATGACTGGAGGTGTAGTGGAGATGGAAGATGGTGCATCATACATATCCTCCTACCTATCTGTACCTAAACACAATCATTACAACTCGCCTGGTTCCTGAAGAGTCGGGTACCATTGTAGTGTGTCCTGGTGATGTCATAAATGTCAGTTTCCTGGAATGCTTGAATGGGGATTTCAAGTTGCATTAGTAGTTGAACTGGAAGGAATCGAAGTATGGTAGGATCTTCAGGAAGGTGGCATTTGGTGGGCAGGCTATTCTGGCTATATCAAATCAATTGACAACAGATGCTCTCCAGTGAGATACCCAAGACCTTGCAAAAATACATCACCTTAGAGATATGATTGTGATGCCCCTTCAGGATCCTACGATTCGTAACAGTCATAGATGTGGAATTTGTTTTATCTAAATACTTTATGACATAGGTAGGGAGATTAGCCTCATAATATTGAAGGGAATCCAGGTTCAAAAATCTCATTCAGATTGCATACTGGTGACGATAACTGTGCATGATTTGTCTTATGGTATCATTTCTATTTGAACAGTGCTACTCCTCCTGGATTTGTTAATTATGTGCGAGCTCACTAAACTCCATAGAATACATATGAATGTTGTCTAACTAGTATATGTGACCCTGAAAATGACTTAATAGATGGATCTTAATGAAGTTGAAATGAAATTCCACATGGATTAGTTCCAGATATTGGTTCATCTCTTCTTTACTATCCGGCTCCCAGACCTGACATTGGTTGGATTTCATAACACATTGGTTTACTTGTGTTCTCTGATGTCGTAGCTCCCTTCACCGCTCTTCAACCTTTACCCAAGTCCTTTTTGATATTTGAAACTCCAAGAAGATATCTTTTGTATCATGAAACTGATTCAGTTATTGTTCTATTTAATATAAGTTCAAAGGTATATGGCTTTGATATTGGGTCATCAAAGTGAAATCGAGTAATGTCCTGATGTAGCTGAGTGCACCTTTGAATGATAATACTTGCATACTCTCAGGCTGCCACAATGCCACGATGAGAACTCTCAAAAGACAATACCTAAGGTTCCACATCTCCTTTCCTTGCTATTGCATAACCTCACGGTATGTTTTTTTGGGTACAAAGAATCCCGGCTATGGTGGTAAAGATATCCATTTAGTGTCAAAGGTGTGCAGTCATGTGTGTTTCTTGAGGAATCCCAGAACCCAGTCTATCATATACTTGAACAGTTCTAAATAAACTGCAAGTGTATGGAGTAAATCTGGCTCATGCAGATTGGGTACTGAAACCCATTGAAGCTCATGAAAAACATTCCATCCCATCATGATACCAAGTGCATCAAATGTGGCATTCATGTCTCCTGATGCACAGTTTGTCAACCAACGCTCATTTTCTTCTTTAACATATTTGTATATAGCATAATCTTGTGTCCGATATATCTCTTTTGCATTGGTTCCTAATGCATCAGGAGGCACCTCAGATTTCAGACAGGTTTTACATTTTACTCTGTGTAGTACAACATTTTCCATATTGTGCATAACCCAGGTAGACAAGATAGGGAAGCACTGCTAGACCTTCCCATCTGCACACTTAATTGAGACACTGTCAAGCACCCCATCTTGCCAGTGTGATAGTATGAGTTCAAATATACCTTGTAGTGTGTTGGCATTGATTTGTCTCTACAGGTTGTCTACTGAAGAGGATTGTGGAAACTTGGGCAGTATAGGTAATAGTACAAGAAGGAGAACTACCATTGATGCAGGTTTGTTATGCCTAGTCATTAGAAGATTTCCAGTTGTAATATAGATAGGCCATACTTTCTTGTTACCTGAGAAGTTGGTAAGATACATCTAATTGAACATACCAATTATTGGAACAAAAATTGACCTACATGGAAGTGTATCCTATAAATAGTTAGCTAGTGATGTGATGAAAGAGGTTACAAAGCAGGGTGTACAGTACTTGGACATCCTACCACCAGTATACTGTATGCATTTCGGCATATATCCTATGTCTATTCTAGTCATATGCATGCCATGGGGCATAGACTAAGTCATCCCTACATGCTATCTGCTGAAGAAGGTATCTGACACAGTCAAGGATGTTCTGAAGGAAGAAATGCTGTGTTCTCTTGCCATCATTAACTTTACCTTCAAACCATTGTAGATAAGGACTGTAGGGGTCCAATGATCAGAGCTGATTCTCGAGTATGTGCATTAAACTATAGCTGACTGATGCTGAACTACTAAGACAGCTGGACAAGAATTCATTTATTCAAGACTTCAAGACCTTACTCTGAATGAACTAATATGCAAGTTTGAAATCATGAGCATTAACAAATGGAGACCATGCATCCTGGTACAGAGTTTGGTGTTCATCCTCAAACCTGCTCATGTCTCTAGTTGCTTCCCCATTACCTAGGTAATGAGCTTGTCTGCAGACCATCGCTGAGGTGTTGTGGTTGAGTACTTCAGCATCAGACTCATGCCAGATGTCATCATTCAAAGTGTCAGCCTCACATCCAGTAAGGTCCAGATTAGATTCATAGTCTGAATCTGCCTATTTATTCTCATAATTTACCTCTGGGTCAAAGAATAAGTCTGTTTCCATGTCATTAATTGGACAAACAGAAGGTGCGAGTTATATAGCAGAGGCAAGTATGATGTCAAGATTTGCATGAGCAGTTTGTAGGTGTTTCTCATATCTGCCTGCCTACAGGTATCATGGGTGACAAACTGGACATTTGACAGCAATGGTGATAGTCTACCTAGTCGATCTTGGTGGTCCTCTATATATTATCAGGTACAGGAGTATGATATGATATTGATCTTGATACATATTAGTGGAACACTTGGTCAAGGGGTTTGCAAACGGTGAACTGTAACTAGTATCCAAATAGGCTTAGTACCTGTAGCTTGATACCTTGTAGCATACCATCTTATCAGATCACATCATTCTCTCTGTTGTAATATAAGCAATTTCCCCTTTATTGGCCATCACTCAATGTTACTTTGTATCATGACACTTGTGGGAATTAGAAGCTTATTTCACGAATATTAGTTACATATCACAGTAGACTTAGGAACCTTATTTCTGGCTACATTATGAATTGTTCCCATATCATCTTTTTTATTCTGATTAGCTACAAATCTACATATCCAGATATCCCTACAGCCATATGCCCTACAGGGTAATCCAACACAATAGATAGCAGATACATACCATCATAGAAATAAGCTAAGTTAATTTCTCGGAAAGGATTCTAAATTGGAACCCTCATTCCAGAGATCAGGGAGAGCAGTAACATTCATGTAATCATGCTTCCACTTGCAAATCTGCCCCATACTGGCATCTGCCTCTATGTGACTTCCGGAAACATGCCACAGCAAGGACCCATGCATAGTTGAAACCAAGCAGAGTTGGGAACCAGTCCTGAGCCTTGTAAAGTAGATTAGCTTACCACTGCAGATTGCTGCGATCGAACCTACAGGAAAGTGAAAGCACTGTTCCAAATCGAATAGGCAAAGCCCAGTGCCTTTTAACTGTCCTAATGGCACACTCATCATCTAGTCAAGGTTGCCCTGATGCAGGTACAGCTCCATTACCACATTGATGAGTCATTTATGTAGGGAAAAGCACTCATTGTCATAATTGATTCAGAGATTCCAGAAGTAATGGGGTAATAGCCCAATAGCAGACTCGATTTTGTCATGTTGTAGTCTATCAATAGCACCAAGAAGCAACCACTTAAGCTGTGTGACGTTCTGGAATGAGGCAAGGAGTATTTGTACATCTCCAAATGTATTTGAACTGATGTTATTTGTATGCTTAGTCAAAATAGGTCCTAGGTCCTCATGTCTCTGTTGTGCCCAAATGCCCCAATGCAACATGCCACAGTGCGAGTTTAGATAGGTGTAGTACTATTGAGTTTGCAGGAGCCAATCCTTAATATGATTATACCTTATGCAGCTGGAAAGCCTTGGACTCTGAATCTCACAGTACTTGCTAATGTTATCTATAGCATGCTTCACAATGCTTGCTCCAACCTCCTTACAGTAGATAGCAGAGGCTGGATTGTCAAATATAATAACAAGGCAGTGATGGTTGCGATTGAGAGCCACATAGAGCTCGCCTGTGCCAATGTTGACTTGCTGATATGAGGTGCTCAGTGTATCGCATTGGTCCTCAGATAGTACTTACAAGCTAGTCAGGTATGGACATGAATTGTGTATTGCGATATCTATATTGAGGAAGACTTCGATAATGTTTCTTAAGAATGTGTTATTTGAGTATTCCATGACATGTATTACATGACTGCTATTGCATACCTTGCTTGTGCTGAATGACATGGAACACCATCTCACCTCTCTCCTTTGTCTCCTTACAGGCTATCTGATTCTCCTGGGTTAGGGACATTTCCTTATCAACCCAGCATTCCATTGCACCTTCAGTCCTTAACCTTAAGGGTTCTCAAATATGACTGGACTCAAGACCATAGCATGAAAAAAATTTGACAAAATGAGGTTGTTGCTAGGAGGGGTAGCTTAATAAAATCTAGCTGGAAATGGTATCTTTTGGCAACACTATTGGTGCTATGGTATTCTCACATTGCCCGACCAGCACTAGAAGTGTGTGAAATTGTCTCCTCATATCAAGTCAATACATCTGAACACCTGAGATGCCAAGTTCAAGTAATCCAACCTCCTGAGTCATGGATGTGAGTGATAAGACTAACAGGTATTGTAGTCTGGCTGTTCCTTATGAACTTTAAACCCTGGTCAATCTCATCACTAATGTCCATACCCTTGTAAACAATTGACTGAGATTGTCGGCCAATACTAGCTGAGTCAAGGACAAAAAATGTGAGACATGCAGGATACCAAAGCAAGGGGGCTGAATGCTATTACTATTATTACATACTGTAGTATACTGTACTGTACCTGGCACTCTAGATTGAAATAGCAAGCAATCAGAGATGGCAAAGTAAGGGCATCAAATGGTCTTATTAGTATCACATACAAGGCACTTGAGATCTAAACATCTAGCATTAGGAGATGCCCAGGGCATCAAGTGGTATTATTAGTAGCTAAGTACGAGCTTGGTAACAAAAGAAACTGCCCCCCTTACATGCCAAGCCATCAACCATCAATGAACCCCTCCTTACAATGTCGAACACCCCTCTATGCAACCCCCCAAGGGGCCACTGGAATACACCGGTGAGATCTGGAGTCCTCACTATGGCTGACTTTGGTGTCAGTTGTCATGAAATCGAGCAACAAATAGATGTTCCTCGGTCCACCATTGGAGACTGGGCAAGAGATCCTCATGACTGATGTAACACATCTTGCTCTAGCCACCCACCAGCCTGGACAGAAAAGGATGTGGACCATTTGATTATCATCCTTCGAAAGAACTGGGAACATAAAATACTATCCTGGGTCAAATTAGGACGGGATGCAGGATTATCAGTTTCCAGCATGACAGTTAAACAAGCATTTAAATCGAGAGGATATACCCATTGTAAGGCCTGTAAAAGACCATTCATCTCAAAGGAGTACCAGCAAGATCGATATCTGTATGCAATCGAGCATATCGACAACCCTAAACAATGGTGGCAGCTCGACATGTTTTCAGATGAATGCACTTTCAATACGTCCAAACGAGGTTCCCCTTGGGTCACACGATTATCAGATGAACGATACCATGAAGACTGCATCCAGCATACCTTTCATAGTGTATGAGCTTCAGTGAATGTCTGGGGTGCTATCAGTTTTGATTCGAAGTCAGAATTGGTCTTTCTGGAGTTATCAGGTCATGGGGGGACTACGAGTGAGGTTTATCTTGAACAGGCCCTGAGGCCTGTGGTAGCCCCAACCTTTCAATGTAAGAAAGGGTATATGGTATCTACCAGTGGAGAGTATGTGGAAGATGCAACACCGTGGCATGGGACCAAGTGTGTACTGGTAGAGCCCAAAAGAGAGTTGAGTATCCCACTAGATAAAAGACCGGCTAAATCACCTGACCTCAACCTGATTGAGCATGTGTGGAGGATTATGAAACAGCATATAAAGGCACAAGCAAGGTTCCCTGGGACCATTTCTGAGATGCAGCAAGCTATCCAAGAAGAGTGGGATAGGCTACAGCCTTCAGATTGGAACTGATTACTTGATAGCATGCCCGAGAGGATGAAGGAGTTAAAGGAGTGTAAAGGCATGCAAACCCACTGGTAGTTTGTAAGAGAAAACTCTATCATGTAATATTTTCTTTCTATTATTTCAATGTTTTTATCTCCTTTCATCTTATCATTATGGGGGTAGTTGTTGAAGTTGTGAGTGAGTGCCAAGCCAGGGGGGCAGTTTCTTCTGTTACCAGGCTTGTACAGGCTATGCAAATAGCAAAAAATAAAAAAAAAGACTAACTAAATTCTATCTAAGAAAAAATAAAATCTACAGCTAGAAAAATTATTTTAGGGAATTCCAGACCTTTGTGCCATGGTGGGGTTGGGGTGGGTATGATTGAGTCGAAGGAATGATCATGGTAGTTGGGGGATTAGACCTGACCAAAGAAGCATTGGCTACAGGGGATTTCACAGGTGATGGTGGCACCATTGGTACATTGAGGGTATTGGAGCAGTCTAGGGTCCCATCGACCCAAATATGGGTAGTTGGCTGTGATGGAGTTAGGAACTCTGCCAACCAGGGCTATTCTTGGACAAGATCAAGCATCCTTAGATGCTTATTTATGTCCAAGATCCTGGAATGTGCGGTGTCACCTGGGGTTGGTGAGTTCAGGCCTGTCATATATGGAGGGCTTGAGGGGACTGCTTCCTCAACAAATTCTTCTTCCTATATTGGTGATTAGCTGAGGTAATTGAAATGAGGTTAGGTTAGAAACTGACATTGCCACTCATGATTTGTTACTTGCCATAGTCCCTCTCCAACTTGTCCTCCTCATTATCCTCGCCCACGAACTCCTCCGACTGCTCCACCTTAATGGTATTCTCCCCAGAACCTACCACCTACTCCTCCTCTCCTGGACCCTCCCCCTGCTCCTCCTCCTGTTCCACCACATGTATTTTCTACTCCAGCATGGCCTCCCTGATATATCTAATCTACCTACCATGATCCCAAACCTTGGTGTGGAAGAAAGGTTATCTGCCATGTGCAGGCTTGGGGATCTGGTACTCAGTATCTCCCTCACTCAGACATGGCTCCAGGACCATTAGGTCCTCTGGGTGTTTGCCCCAATTTGCCTGGAACCATACCTGGATGTCATCATCTTTATTTAAAAAGAAAATGTCTTTAAGGGGGAGAGGCTCAGAGGTCACCTGATGAAGTGCTTGGGTACCCTCAGCAGTCACCTCAAGGAGATATCAGGGGCACCTGATTACTCCTAAGACCTACTCTCACTTGACTACCCTGAGCAGATTATCTATACTCGATGATGCTAGGACCCCCTAGATGATTCTCTGGTCCAAGTCACTGGTACACTAGGGGTGTCCAAAGAATGGGTATACAAGTTCTACGATACCCATGTGGTGGATGATTTGCAACCTAATTCCTTGCTGGCAATAAGATGAGGACTGATCAGACTGAACTACTAATAAAATATGTTACCTTGAAGATTACAGATGATAGAGAGGATAACAGATAATATATAAGGCAGGAAAATACTTACTCTAAGGTCCCATGACCACACCACCACGAGCCTCCTTCCTATCAGCAAGATGGTGCAAATTTGATATTGGAAGATTCTTAGCAGTGTGTTGGACCAACTTGAAGACCCTTCGATTGTACTTGACTTGCCCTATGTCTTTGGCCCCGTGCTTGACTTGAACCAGTGCAATCTAGGCTGCAACTGGAGTAAAGGAGCAAGCAAAAATGACAGCCGAATCTAGATTGGATTCCGTTCAGTGGCGGAGGTCCAGGGAGTGAGCTGTGTGGTAGGTTCTCATGTCCTCATACTACAAACTGTATGCAATAGTGCTGGCACCAGGCTTTGAGAACTCACATCTGCTTTTCACATATGCGATATCACTATAGCAGCCCCTATAACTATTAGTTTACAATATCTAATAGATCAGAGTTAGAGTATTTCACTTATGAGTTGTCCTCCACTGCTGTCTTGAAGTGGGGGTTCTCCAGGGTACTCTCCTCTATAACACTATTCAAATAGAAGAGTAATTGTGAGCTTGATATCAGTGGACACATGGATATGATGGGTAAGTAGGAGTGTTATACCTATACTCTCTCAGTCCCACCTCCACTTGTACCACAACTATGCAGGGTTCTGCATTTCCCAAACTGTGCTTGGGGGTTAGGAGGCTTGAAAGTGGTACACCTAAGATAAAAAAGAAAAGGTTTAATGATTATAATTGGCTAACAGTCAGAATGGGTGTACTTGCTTCCCCAAGCACACATCACTTGCGTGTGCCAGACACACAGCAACAGAGACAGCCAGATATCTAATTGCAAAAGAAAGGATAGTAATTATCACCAGCTAATATATAAACAGAATGTAGAAAGTACTTACTCCTACAGGCATACACATCAGCAAAATAAAAACCCGCATCTGATGTATGGGCGTCATGTCCTGATGCACGCCGCATTTCTCATGCGCCCGGTGTGCCTGGTGTGTCCTGAGTTCCATTGCAACCCCTTGTTGCACCCTATGTGTCATGATGTGTGTTGCAACACAACATTGCACCTGGTGCATCCTGTATCACATAGCAACATTTTGCGGCGCCAGGACATTACCTGAGATTAGGTCAACATCCTCTCGACCCCTGGACATCTGCATCTCTGTCGCACTTTCTTCCCCATATCCTGATGTCTGGCTATGGCCGCTGCCTCATGGGAGTACCACTGGGCGTGGCCACACAGGGCTGGCCTTTGTCACGTTCCTTCCGTCTCTCATCTCAACACCATAACTCCATCCTAACATCGACCACAGATGCCTTCTATCCCCCGATGTCCCCATCCCGGCCCTGAACCCTACCAGCATCGTGACATGTCACCGTTGTCAGTTCCTCACTGTGAGACCACAGGGCGTTGCGGCGATTTGTCGCAATCTGTCTGATTTCTTCACTGCGTCCTAGCAACGTCAGGACCTACGACGTTTCACTGCGTGGTGTTATCAGGGTCCTAATCTCAAGGACTGACCAATCCCCCACCGTAATTTTCTACATTGTGTACTTTTAGTTGTATCTATTATTTAGTTTCTATTAATTAGTTTCTACATAGAGGTTTCTATATACAGGTTGCAATGAAAGATGCTATAATATTCTCCGTGCCATTCAACCATCCTCGATGCAGAATAAATTTACTTGCCCAAGCCAACAGTTGTCACCCGACTGTCTGATCTCATGACCCCTCAATAAATCTCGTTAAATGTCCTTAAATCAATATGACTGTTAACAAGCCATCACTGGTCTGTCTCCGGGATGAGGTGCGCCAGGCCTAGGATTGTCCCTATGTCTACTATAGTAAACTGTCATGCATTTTCCCTTAGCTGTACCGTGACAAGGCCGTGGACGTCAGATACGCATCCCGAGTTAACCGCATTCAATATTTGGACACATGCAAGCCTGCGAACCGTGTCCTCGTGCGTGTAGTCTCTGATTTTGAAGAGCGCCAGGAGCTTTCCAGGGAGACAGCCCCAGAGCACACCATATATATGCTTGCCACCCATCTGTACCCAAACCCAATCATTGTGACTCGCCTGGTTCCTGAAGAGTTGGGTACCAGTGGAGCATGCCCTGTAGATGTTATAAATGTCGGTTTCCTGGAACGCTAGAACGGGGATTTCAAGTTGCGTTAGTAGATCAACTGGAAGGAATCGAAGTATGGCAGGATCTTCAGGAAGGCGGCGTTCGGTGGGCAGGCTATTCCGGCTATATCGAATCAATTCCCAACAGATGCTCTCCGGTGAGATACCCAAGACCTTGCAAAAATCCATCACATCGGAAACATCATCACGACACCCCTTCAGGATCCTACGATTGGTGACTGGCGCAGATACGGAATTCGTTTTATCCAAATGTTCCATGACATCGGCAGGGAGATCAGTCACGCGACGTCGAAGGGAATCCAGGTTCAAAAGTCTCATTCGGATCGCATGCTGGCGACCATAACTGTACAGGATCAGTCTTGCGGCATCGTTTTTATTCGAACGGTGCCACCTCTCCTTGATTTGTTCCTCATGCGCGAGCTCACCAAACTCCGTAGAATACATTTGGATGTTGCCAAACTGGTATATGTGACCCTGAAAATGACTTAGTAGATGCATCTTAATGAAGTTGAAATGAGATTCCATATGGATTAGTCCCATATGTTGGTCAATCTCTTCTTCATGATCCTGCTCCCGTACCCGACGCTGGTTGGATTTTGCAACACATTGGTTTACCCATGTTCTCTGATGTCATAGCTCTCTTCGCTGCTCGTCAACCTTTGCCTGTGTCCTCTTTGATATTCGAAACTCAAAGAAGATATCATTCGTATCATGAAATAAATTCAGATATTGTTCCATATAATCCAAGGTCTCAGGTGTATGGCTTCTATATTGGGCCATCAAAGTGAAATCGAGCAATGACCTGACGCAGGCAAGTGCGCATTTGAATGGTAATACTTGCGTACTCTCAGGCTGCCTCAATGCCAGGGCGAGAACTCCCAAAAGACAATGCCCCAGGTTCCTCATCTCCTTTCCTTACCACTGCGTAATCTTGTGGTATGATTTTTTTGGCACAAAGAATCCCGGGTATCGTGGTAAAGCCTTCCCGACATCATCAAAAGCTTGCTGTCATGCGTGATTCTTGAGGAATCCCTGAACCCAGTACATCATATGCTTGAATTGTCCCAAATAAACTGTACGGAGCAAATCCGGCTTGTGCAGATCGGGTGCTGAAACCCATTGAAGCCCATGAAAATCATTCTGTCCCATCTTGATACCAAGTGCATCAAACGTGGCATTCATGTCTCCCGACTCAGAGTCTGTCGACCGATGCTCATTTTCTTTTTCGAGACGTTCGTATGTGGCATAATCTCGTGTCTGATACGTCTCCTGTGCATCAGTTCCTAATGCATCAGGAGGCACCTCAAATTTTGGACAGGCCTTAGATTTTACTCCGTGTAGTGCAACGTTTTCCATATGGTCCGCAACCCACGAGGACAAGATAGGGAAGCACCGCCGGACCTTCCCGTCCACACAGTCAATTGAGACACCATCAAGCACCGCATCTTGCAAGGGTGACAGTATGAGTTCAAATACGCCTTGTAGTGTGTCGACATTGATTTGTCTCTGCAGGTTGTCTGCTGAAGAGGACTGTGGGAACTTGGGCAGGATGGGCAATAGTGCAAGAAGGAGAACCGCCATTGATCCAGGTCTGTTACACCTAGTCGATAGGAGATTTCTGGTCGTAATATAGACCGGCCACGCTTTCTTGTCACCCGAGAAGTTGGTAAGATGCATCTGATCGGACATTCCAATTATTGGAACTAGAGTTGCGCCACGTGGAAATGTATCCTATAAACGGTTAGCCAGTGCCCTGATGAAGGAGGTTGCAAAGCAGGGTGTACAGTACTTGGACATCCCACCACCAGTCTGCCGTATGCATTTCGGTATATATGCTATGTCTATTCTGGTCATATTCACACCATAGCGCATAGACCAAGTCATCCCTGTATGCTATCTGCCGAAGAAGGTATCTGACACAGTCAAGGACATTCCGATAGAAGAAATGCTGCGTTCTCTTGCCATCGTCAACTTCACCTTTGAACCATTGTACATAAGCACTGTAGGGGTCCAATGATCGGAGATGATTCTCCAGCGTGTGCATTGAACTATAGCTGACTGAAGCAGAACTACCCAGACTGCTGGAAAAGAATTCATTGATTCGAGACTTCGAAACCTTGCTCTGAATGAACCAAGATGCAAGTTTGAAATTGTGAGCATTAGCAAACGGGGCCCATGGATCCTGGCACAGAGTACAGTGTTCATCCTCAAACCCGCTCATGTCTCCAATCGCTTCCCCGGCGCCTGGGTAATGTGCTTGTCTGCCGGCCATCACTGAGGTATTGTGGTTGAGTACTTCGGCACCAGACTCATGCGAGATGTCATCATTCAATGCGTCGGCGTCACATCCAGCGGGGTCCAGATTGGATTCATAATCTGAATTGGCCTGTTCGTTCTCGTAATTTACCTCCGGGTTGAGGAATAGGTCTGTTTCCGTTTCAATAATAGGACTCACAGAAGGTGCATGTTGTATGGTAGAGGCAAGTACGATGTCCAGATTTGCATGCGCAGTTCGTAGCTGTTTCTCGTATGTGCCTGCCCGCACGTATCTTCGGCGACAAAATGGACATTTGACAACCATGGTGAAAGTCTACCTAGTCAATCTCAGGGGTCCTCTATATATTATGAGGTGCAGGAGTACTGTATAGTATTGATCTTGATGCATGTCAGTGGAACACTGGGTCAAGGGGTTTGCACACAGTGAACGGTAACTAGTATCCAAACAGGCTTAGCACTTGTAGCTTGATGCCTTGTATCACCCCATCTTATCAGATCACCTCATCCTCTCTGTTGTAACACAAGCTACTTCCCCTTCATGGGCCATCATGCAACGTCACTTCATATCACAACAATTGTGCAAATTAGAAGCTTATTTCACGAATATTAGTTACACATCACGGTAGGCTTAGGAACGTTGTTCCTGGCTACATTATCAATTGTTCTTATATTATCTTTTTTATTCTGATCTACCACAAATCCACATATCCACATATCCGTACAGCCACATGCCCTCCGGGGTAATCCAACACAACAGAGGGCAGATACATCCCATCATACAAATAAGGTAAGTTAATTTCTCAGAAACGATTCAGAATCAGAACCCTCGTTCGGGAGATCAAGGAAAGCAGTGCCATGCATGCAATCATGCTTCCGCTTGCGCGTCTGCCCCCTACTGGCACCTTCCTCTGTCTGACTCCCGAAAACATGCCGCAGCAGGGACCCATGCATAGTCAAAACCAAGCAGAGTCGGGAACCAGTCGAGAGCCTTGTAAAGTAGATTAGCTTGCGACCCTGGATGCCTGCCATCGAACCAGCGGGAAAGTAAAAGCATCGTTCCAAATCGAATATGCAAAACCCAGCCCCTTCAAACTGTCCCAATGGCGCACTCATCATCCAGTCAAGGTCACCCTGGTCCAGGTGCAGCTCTGTTACGACATTGATGAGGCACGCACGTAGGGAAAGGCACTCGTTGTCATAATTGGTCCAGAGATTCCGGAAGTGATGGGGTAATAGCTCAATAGTGGACTGCATTGTGTCACGTTGTGTCCTGTCAATAGCCCCAAGAAGGAACCGCTTAAGCTGTGTAATATTCTGGAATGAGGCAAGCAGTGCTTGTAGGTCTCCGCGTGTATTTGAACTGACGTCATTGGTATCCTTAGTCAAAACGGGTCCTAGGTCCTCATGTACCTGTTGCGCCCAAATGCCCCAATGGAACACCCCACAGTGCGAGTTCGGATAGGCATGGTGTCGTGGATTTTGCAGGAGCCAATCCTCAGTATGATTGTGCCTTATGCTGCGTGGAAGCCTCGGAGGCTGAATCTCACAGTACTTAGTAATGTTGTCTGTAGCCTGCTTCACGATCCTTGCCCCAACCTCCTCACCGTAGATAACGGAGGCTGGATTGGCAAATACAACAAGACAGCGATAGTTGCGATCAAGGGCTACATACAGCTCGCCTACACCAATGTTGACTTGCTGATATGAGGCACCGAGTGTATCGCATTGGTCCAGGGATAGCGCTTGCAGGCCGGCCAGGTGTGGACGGGAATTGTGTGTCTCGATATCTATATTGAGGAACACTTCGATAATGTTTCCTAAGAATGTGTTATTTGAGTGTTCCACAACATGTACTACACAACTGCTATTGCATACCTTGCTTGCGCTGAATAACGTGGAATACCTTCTCACCCCTCTCCTTTGCCTCCTCACAGGCTGCCTGGTCCTCCCAGGTCAGGGACATTCCCTTATCAAACCAGCCTTCCATTTCGCTATCGGTCCTTGGCCTGAGCCTTGGTTGCATGCCCTTGGGCTGAGAGAGCTTCATCAAGGCAGACCCCCCATCGACACGGGACTTCACCGTAGGATAAAGCGTAGTATCAATTGTTGCCGGCTCCTTGCTCCCAGGCCTTTGTCTTACACCAGTGGGTATTTGGTGGTAGGGGGGACACATAAGGTTTCCCAGTGTACCATTATTGGTACAATGCCGGGGGAGTTGAGAAAGATGTAGCATGATATGGTGCGTTTACAATCGTGGAGCACAAGGTGGTCTGTTGAGAATACGGTCAGTTCTAGTATCGCGAGTATCTGCACAGAGGAGAGGCTCCACAAACAGATGTAAACCAATCGCAATACCAATTCTCGCAACCTGAGAAATCTCGCACCACGGTCCCAAAGGTATACCAGCCGTGAAGCCCTATATATAGAGATGTACACTGGTTTGTAACTTTCTCCCTCTGCTGCCCCTGAGTGGTTGGTCAGAAATAAGGTTCACAGAGGTTATCCCAAGAGGCTGGTGCATGTAGAAATTGGAACGACTTGATGGAAGGGTTTGGCGGTGGGAGGACATAGCTGGAGTGGGGAGACCCGTAAAAGAGAATATGAAGGTACAAAGGAGAAGTTGTGAGGATCAGGGTACAAGTACCGGTGTCGCGACCGTGACACCATGGGAGGTCGTGCGGTCGCGACGCCATGAGGCGTCAGTAAGGTAGAAACATGTTACCGCTACCTTTTGGTATCGTGTCAACAGTTCGGTGAAAATAAGAAGCTTGTATAGTTTTCTCGTGTTGTATATGACGTGTCAAGTCTAATACACAGGGCTCCGGGGGGGTTGTAGGATCACTGACTATCACTCATTCTTGAAGCAAAAGGTTTTCCTACAAAATGGCGTTTTCAGAGTGTTCAACATTATGTTCGTAATAATCTAAGCATTCTCAACTACGATTGGACTCAAGACTCCGGTATGAAAAAATTAGATGAAATGAGGGTGTTGTTAGGGTAGGTGGCTTAATAAAATCTAGCCACGAACAGTATTGTTTACCAACACTATTGGCACTATGGTATTCTCGCGTTTCCTAACTAGCACTAGAAGTGTCCAAAATCGTCGCCTGGTGTCGAGTCAACACAGCTTGAACACCCGAGAGGCTGAATTCATGCAATATAACCTACTTGTGCATGGATGTTAGTGATGAGAAGGACTGGGGTTGTAGCCTGGCCGTTTCTGACCAACTTCAAACCCTGGTCCGTCTCATCACTAACCTCAATACCCTAGTAGATAATCGGCATACCATGAGCTAACTCTAGGGCAATTAATGATAGACAATACGAGACGTGCCAAATCAAGAAAACACCAGACGCCAAAGTAAGGGGGCATGGAGCTATCACTATTATGACATACCAGGCACTCGAGATCAAAATGGCTAGCAATATGAGACGCCAAAGCAAGGGCATCCCATGGTATCTTTACTATCATATAGAGGGACTCAACATCACAAAAGATCCCGAATTAGTTAGCCAATTTTTAAATTTCTTTTTAAAAACTACCCAACAAAAAGCTACTTAGCAAAAAAAAAGAAAAAACGGTACAAAAAAAAAATGCTACAAAAGGATTATTTACGGGGACCCCGGCATCTTGTTCCTCGCCGAGGCGCAGGGGGGGTCTCCAGGGCCGGAGGAATTGGGTCCAGGGTAGGGGGGCGAGAGGCAGCCTACAGGGGGGCCCAGCGCCATTGGGGCGCTCGGCGCAAAGAGGGGGCCGGGTGCACAGGGGGTGGCGTTGGGGTCCGGACAACTGGTGGAGCCAGGGAGGAGGCAGCAGGGGGAGAGCTGCCGACAGCGCCAGGAGTCGTAAGGAACTCAGCCATCCAAGGCTGCTGTTGGACAAGATCAAGCAACCTTTTGTGCGTGTCTTGCTCCGACAGGCCAGCAGGCTTGCCGGCAGCGACGGGGGGGGAGTCCGGGCTCGAGGGACCCAGTTCCTTGTCCATTTCTTCATCCTCGTCCTATGTGTTTGTGATTAGCTAAGATGGTAACTAAATTATGGTTAGGGTTAGAAACTTACGTCCTCAATCACAATGGCATGTTCGCCAGGATCTTGCCCCTCCTCCTCCTCCTCTGCCTCCTCCGCTTCCTCCTCCTCCTCTGCCTCCTCCGCTTCCTCCTCCTCCTCCTCCTCCTCCTCCTCCTCGTCCACCTCCTCCTCCTCCTCCTCCTCCTCCTCCTCCTCCTCCTCCTCCTCCTCGCCCACCTCATCCACCTCCTCCACCTCCTCCACCTCCTCCACTGCCACCTCCTCCACCTCCTCCTCTTGCATGGCCTCCCTGATATCTCCGGCCTGCCCACAGCGATCCCAGACCTTCCGGTCGAAGAAGGGATATCTGCCATGGGCAGGCGCGGGGGTCTGGTCACGATCCTCTCCCTTACCAAGGCGTGGCTCCAGGACTATCAGGTCCAAGGGGTGTTTGCCATCGTTGGTAAGGAGCCACGCCAGGATGTCCTCATCTTTGCGAAGACAGATGAGTTCCCGGAGTGGGAGAGGATCGGAGGGCGCCAGACTAAGTAACCAGGCGCCCTCACCAGTCACCCCAAGAAGATATCAGGGGCATCGGATTGCCCCCTCCACACGCTGCCGCTTGACTACTCCGAGCACACTTTTGATGCTCGGTGATGCCATGACTCCCCAGGCGATTCCCTGGTCGGAGTCATTGGCACACCAGGGGTAGCCAAGGAACGGGTGCCCAGTTTCTCGGGCACCTGACCGATGAACAATGTGGATCCTTATTGCCCATGGGCAATAAGGGGAGGCCCAATCCGATTGAGCCACTGATGATATGTGTTAGTACGAGGATAGCATATAATATATGGGAGAGGGCAACACTGACTCAGAGGTCCCTCAACCTCACCACCAACCTTCTTTCCCTCCACCAGACGACACCCGTTCAACGTCCTCAGGTTCTTGGCCATCTCACGGACCAAGAGCCTGAGGTGGCACTCCACTTCCCAGATGTCGTCGGCCCAGTGCTTGTCTTTAACAAGCACGAGCCAGTCCACAACTAAGGGAAGGGAGCGAGCATACCCAACGACCGAATCCAATTCGGATTCGGTCAGGCGGCGGAGGTCCAGGGAGTGACCAGCCAAGTGCGCCTTGACATGGTCACGCCAGGCACTATACGCCACAGTGAACTGACGTGGGTGCATGAACCCACAACAGCTTTTGGCATACACTATGTCGCCATGGCGTCCCCTATGAGTATTAGTTTAACTGTTTCTCACAGATGAGGGTAGGTTGGGTTTCACTTACAAGGAATCCTCCACCGCCGGCTCGAAGGGTAGCCTCTCTGACGAAGTCGACTGGCTCCGGCTGTTCGTAACCGTGCGCGCCAGCGCTCTCCGTTTCCCACTCCGCCCATGCGGCTCGACAGGCATGGCAGTGGGACGCTTGAGAAAAAAAAGGAAAGGTTAGTAATTATGACATGATGAAACTTAGATAGACTCTACTTACTTCCCCATCCGGATTTCACTTCCCCTAGGTCGAACCGCAGGAAGGACGGCCGCAGCAGGAACGACAGCGACAGCAGGACATCTAAGAGGAAAAGAAACGTTAATATTGCTCACACCAGACAGTCAATGGTGTTGTGGGGTGTACTTACTTTCCCTTGTTCGCCAGTCGTCTGATCAATGTCCGAAGCGCCATCAGAGTTAGAGGAAGGGGAAAAGAAAAAAAAAAGAACAAAAAGAAAGAAAAACAGACAATTGCCGGACAGGGGGGGGGGGAAGAGGCTCCTGTTAAGAGACGGAAGGAAGAAGGGAAGTAGAGAAGGAGAGAAGGAGAGAAAGGGTCTTCTTCTTATCTTCCCCTGTGGTGGAGAGAAAAGAAGGAAAGGAGGAAAGGAGGGAAGAAGGGCTGGGTTTATATACCCTACATACATAGGGTGCGCACCTCACATGTGCACATGACGTGTGCACCTCACGTGTGCACCTGACGTGTGCACCTCACGAGTGCACCGGATGTGTGCAGGGTATATAGGAAATGATGCGTATGCGTTTCCTGGTTTGTTTGTACACCCCATTGTACCCGCAAACAATGCTCGCACATCTGATGATGTCTGAGCATTGTTTGGGTGTACAATGGGGTGTACAAACAAACCAGGAAACACATACACAGGGGATAAGTATCTATTCTTCTGTATATATAATATATTTAAAAATCAAATGTAATATCTACGAAGTGTAACTAGTCACTAACTTTGGTAAAATAAGCTTTTAAGCCACACTAGTGATGTGACACCAAGGGGTCACTAGTGTGGCTTAAAAGCTTATTTCATGAAACTATATCAAGCACGACGTCTGCGGCGTCACCACAACCGTACAGCGAAAAGCCCATTTTCTTTTTATATTGAAAAGATATTTCTATACCTATTATGGTATAAAATATCCTTTGAATAAAAAAAGAAAATCGACTTATGGCCATACCATTGTCATGATACCAAGAGGTGTTGATAACGTATTTCTATTTTATTGACACCGCTTGGCAGCATCGATGCACGACATCCCAGGCATCACGACAACCGTACTGCAAAAACCCCATTTTCTTTTTACATTGAAAAGATATTTCTCTACCTATTATGGTATAGAAGTATCCTTTGAATAAAAAAAGAAAATCGGCTTTTGGCCATACCATTGTCATGATACCAAGAGGTGTCGATAACATATTTCTGTTTTATTGACACCTCTTGACAGCATCGATGCACGACGTCCCCGGCATCACGACAACGTACGGCGAAAAACGAACTTTCTTTTTTTTTTCAAAAGATATTTCTATACCATAATAGGTATAGAAATATCTTTTCAATATAAAAAGAAAATGAACTTTTCGCCGCACTGTTGTCACGACACCGAAGACGTCATGCTGCATATATAGTTTCATGAAATAAGCTTTTAAGCCGCACTAGTGACCCCTTGGTATCACATCACTAGCGCGGCTTAAAAGCTAATTTTACCAAAGTTAGTGACAAGTTAGACTTCGTAGATATTACAATTGATTTTTAAATATATTATATATACAGAAGAATAGATACTTATCCCCGTGTATGTATTTCCTGGTTTGTTTGTACACCCCATTGTACACCCAAACAATGCTCAGACATCGTCAGATGTGCGAGCATTGTTTGTGGGTACAACGGTGTGTACAAAAAAACCAGGAAACGCATACGCATCATTTCCTATATACCCTGTGCACATCAGGTGCACACGTGCAGTGCGCACGTGAGGTACGCATGTGCGCACCCTATGTGTGTAGGTTATATAAACCCAGCCCTTCTTCCCTCCTTTCCTCCTTTGCTTCTGTTCTCTCCACCACAGGGGAAGATAAGAAGAAGACCCTTTCTCTCCTTCTCTCCGTCTCTACTTCCCTTCTTCCTTCTGTCTCTTAACAGGAGGCTCTTCCCCCCCCCACCCAGCCTGCAATTGACTTTTTTCTTTCTTTTTTTTTCTCTTTTCTTTTTTCCCTTTCTTCTAACTGCAATGGCGCCTCGGACCTTGATCAGACGACCGGCGAATAAGGGAAAGTAAGTACACCCCACAACACCATTGACTGTCTAGAGTGAGCAATATTAACGTTTCTTTTCCTCTTAGACGTCCTGCTGTTTCTGTCATTCCTGTTGCGGCCATCCTTCCTGCGGTTCGACCTCGGGGAAGTGAAGTCCAGATGGGGAAGTAAGCAGAGTGCGTCTAAGTTTCATCATGTGATAATTACTAACCTTTCCTTTTTTTTCTTAGGCGTCCCGCTGCCGAGCCTGTCGAGCAGCATGGGCGGAGTGGGAAACAGAGAGCGCTGGCACGCACAGTTGCGACCAGCTGGAGCCAGTCGACTTCGTCGGAGAGGCTACCCTTCGAGCCGGCGGTGGAGGATTCCGTGTAAGTGAAACCCAACCTATCCTCATCTGTGAGAAACATTTAAACTAATACTCATAGGGGACGCAATGGCGACATAGCATATGCCAAAAGCTGGTGTGGGTTCAAGCACCCACACCAGATCACTGTTGCGTACAGTGCCTGGCACGACCATGTTAAGGCGCACTTGGCTGGTCGCTCCCTGGACCTCCGCCGCCTGACCGAATCCGAATTGGATTCGGTTGTCGGGTATGCTGGCTCCCTGCCCCGGTCGCAGCCCGGCTCGTGCTTGTTAAAGACAAGCACCGGAGCGACGACATCTGGGAAGTGGAGCGCCACCTCAGGCTCTTGGTCTGTGACACAGCCAAGAACCTGAGGACGTCGAACGGGTCTCGTCTGGTGGAGGGAAAGAAGGTTGATGGTGAGGTCAAGGGACCTCTGAGTAAGTGTTGCCTCCTCCCATATATTATAAGCTATCCTCATGCTAACACATATTGTCAGTGGCTCAATCAGATTGGGCCTCCCCTTATTGCCCGTGGGCAATAAGGATCCACATCGTTTGTTGGTCGGGTGCCTGAGAAACTGGGCACCCGTTCCTTGGATACCCCTGGTGTGCCAATGACTCCGACCAGGGAATCACCTGGGGAGTCATGGCATCACTGAGCATCAAAAGTGTGCTCGGGGTAGTTAAGCGGCAGCGTGTGTAGGGGGCAATCCGATGACCCCGATATCTCCTTGAGGTGACTGGTGAGGGTGCCCAGTTACTTAGTCGGGCGCCCTCCGATCCTCTCCCACTCCGGGAACTCATCTTTCTTCGGGAAGATGAGGACATCCTGGCGTGGCTCCTTGCCAACGATGGCAAACACCCCTTGGACCTGATGGTCCTGGAGCCACGCCTCAGTGAGGGAGAGGATCGTGACCAGACCCCCGCGCCTGCCCATGGCAGATATCCCTTCTTTGACCGCAAGGTCTGGGATCGCTGTGGGCGGGCCAGAGATATCAGGGAGGCCATGCAAGAGGAGGAGGTGGAGGAGGTGGTTTAAAAATTTAAAAAGAAAATCTGATTCTCTATTTCGAGGGATAGATTTTTGATGGATTGTTTTTCGATGTCCTTTTTTTTTTTTTTTTTCGATGTTTTTTTTTTCGATGTTTTCCTAATAAATGCCCCTGGGGCCGTAGAACACGGAGCGGCCCCGCGTCCCCCCCAGAGGTCCCGGCCTCCTTAACCCAGCCCCCATCCCCCCGCTCTCCGTCGGACGCCCCCCCGGACCGCGGTAGTCCCCCGAGCCGCGTTTCTCCCCCGAGCCGCGTGTCCCCCCCCGCAGCCCCAGGCCTGTTGACCACCTCGGCCCCTCCTCCGTCGTCCCCCTCTCGACGGCTGTCGCGGCCCTCAGCATTCCTTGAGTCGGTAGGTTCCGACGACAGCCTGTTCTAGTTCGTTGGAAAACACGAACAGAACGAGGCTGTCCGGTCCTCCGAGCGGTCGTCGCTGCCCCCCCCTCAGGCCCGAGTTCCCTGGGCCAAGGAGCAGGTAAAGAAGCAGGAGCAGGATACACAAACACTAATCGATTCTACCATTGATTTTATACCAATCCCAATCTTTGAATGCAGAAGCTAGTGTTACCGCACAAGCGGTCCTAGAACGGGGAGGAGGAGGAGGAGGAGGAGGAGGAGGAGGAGGAGGTGGAGGAGGACGAGGAGGAGGAGGAGGAGGAGGTGGAGGAGGTGGAGGAGGTGGAGGTGGAGGAGGTGGA
>ML120357.1:938178-1074511 GCA_003788595.2 Choiromyces venosus 120613-1
GAGTCTTGAGTCCAATCATAGTTGAGAATGCTTAGAT
This sequence comes from Choiromyces venosus 120613-1, assembly GCA_003788595.2. Classification (NCBI taxonomy): domain Eukaryota; kingdom Fungi; phylum Ascomycota; class Pezizomycetes; order Pezizales; family Tuberaceae; genus Choiromyces; species Choiromyces venosus. The sequence goes on from ML120357.1 coordinate 938,216, forward strand.
TATTACGAACATAATGTTGAACACTCTGAAAACGCCATTTTGGAGGTAAATCTTTTGCTTTAATAACGAGTGATAGTCAGTAATCCTGCACGCCCCCTCCCCCACTGGGGAGCCGTGTATAAGAGCTGACGCGTCGTATACAACACAAGAAAACTATACAAACTTCTCATCTTGACCAAACTGTGCTTGAGATACCTACGATTTTACTCCGGCCTGAATCCTAACTTACCTTACTCTAACTACCCTATTACACCATGAATAAGCAACAGGCCAATACACGCAGTCAGCCAGCGCCCCGAATCGGCAATCTATACAGAGGTAGACGCGACATGCTACCCGGTACCATGTGATCCGGAAAAGGGAGATCCAGAACATGTCAAAACAAATATCAAGACACGTCCTTAACTCCGGATTCTTCTCCACCCCCGATTGCAAGCCTACTAGGAAGAGCACCAAAGCGCCAACGGAAGGGCACAATGCTGACCACAGTGCATGCAGAACCCGAAACGGAACCCAATGATCAACCAAATACCCAAACAGTGCATCTATCGGATGATATTAGTGATGAGTACCAAATCTCACATGGAACAGACAAAACAGAATCAGACACCGAACCTGATGGAGAAGGCATCGATATTGCAGATGGCCCCGGATCAAGAGGTGATCATGGCTCACAAGTAGCTAACAGAAAGGGAGACAATCGGGTGAGAACTATACGCATTTCGACCACATCAGGGTCTCAGGAGATAGGACCTGCTCGGTGTACGACCACGGATCTTGGACACATAATTCGGCGGAGAGCCTACAGTCCTCCAATGTTCCCATCATCGAGTGATGCATGGTTATCATCCCCACTGGGTAGCCTTTGTGGTCCTGCGTCTGGTACCCTGATATCTAGTCCAGCTCCTCACTCTCAGCGAAATCTAGTGATAGGTGTGGAAAGGGCCATATTAGATGATGCGAAGACTCTGATTCTATGGTACACCCTGTTTGAGCACCCACTCCTGAATGTTGTTGCTCTGCTGGCCCAGGTGCACAAAGTTTGGGATGCCGTGCTTGCTAATATTGCAGATGCCGAAAACATCCAACCCTCAGAGCAGTGCATAAGTTTGGTAAGTGGACTCGGGCAGATATGATGCAATGCAGAATGCAATATTAACCTAGAAGGATACGCCAAAAACACTCTGGGGTATGATCCCAGTTTGTACATGAGGTGAAGAAAGAGATTGTGGAGTTATACAGTCTGCTGGACGATCCCACAGTTATGGCGCGCAGAGTCGATTATCTGCTGGAACGGGACAGGTTTATGTGCGACCCGAGAGGGTACAATGTTTGTCTCCACCAGACACCTACCATATACTGTGACCACTACTGACTGTAATTGGATGTAACCCAGGGCCTGACATTACAATTCCTTGCGCCCCAGATTCCTGAGGCGATTTTCCGTAAGTACTTTGCAGGGAAGAAGATGCAAGGTATTGTGGATCCCAGGTTTCTTACGCGCATCAATGGCACTAGGATCTGCTTGATGTGCACCATCATCTGCCATACACTGCATGCATGGCAAATGGGGATATATCAGGAGCCCAGGGACTTCAAGCCTAAGGGAGCCGGGGGTTACTCTCCGAATCATCCAACTGTGCATTCGCGACCGGGGCGGCTAACCTGTTACCAAACATAAAAGACCTTTTTGACTGGCAAAAAGAAACTTGGGGTAAGTGTCCACGGAAGATCCAGGATATGATTGTCGAAAATATTCGAGCAACAATCGATAAGAAAGTTGCGCAAGTTCACATGGTGCAGCGGGACTGCCGTGAACGATACGACGACAATTAGGAAGCCGTAAGCGCTGAGCTCGAGAGTCAGATATCCAACCACACTTCTACACAGCCTGTACCACAACACACTAATCACCGGAACTTGGACCCAGTGGGACATCAGGAACTTCAGAATCCGTCACCCGAAACTGACAGCTGGTGTGACTTGAGCCAGACGTCGGTAGCCTGGGAGCTTCACTTACAAGGTTCAGGTCCTCTGAGTCCAGATGATTCTCAGGAAGCGCAAGCAGCACTAGCGGGAATCCCTTCTCTATCTTGGGAGGTCTCGTTGAGCCTTGGGGATTGTCAGGAATCGCAAGCAACACCAGTGGGGATCCCCTCTCTATCTCGGGGGGTCTCGTTGAGCCTTGGGGATTCTCAGGAGGCGCAAGCAGCACCAGCGGGGATGTCATTGTAAGCCGGACGATGACGAGCGGGGGGGTGGGACCGTCACTGAGGGTGATTAAGGGGAATTAAGAACATGTAAAGATTATGTGTAATAGATTTGATTTATCTTACTATGACCAGACTACAATAGAAACCAAAGGATGTAGTGCAAAGGAATAATCAGGGCGATATTCACCATAGAATCTATGAAAAGCAGCCATTGGGAGGGTGTCAGGGCAATCACAATGTAGTATATCGGATATCAGGAGGGAGTTGGGAAGATTGGGCAATACCGGGCGCAACGTGCAGATGGCGTCAGGGGTAATTCACCACACTTCGGAAGGCATCCTGAGGAGGTCCAGACATGAAGTAGTAGCATCAACATGAGATGTCGTGGTCGAGGTGAAATCTGGGCGCATAGTGTATGCAGGGGGGGATCCAGACGAGAGGAGCGTCACTTAGAAAGAATCTGGATGGAAAAGCCTGATGATAGGCGGCGCCAGGGCGCGCATCGTGAGTATTGTGGAATCCCGATGCACACAGGCGAGGATGCGACGTCAGGGTGGAAGACGCTAGAATTAGGTGTCGCCACAATGTAAGAGCTTAGGATCAAGTAGCATCCGGACGCAACAGGCTAGGATCAGATCGCCTTATGATGCAACACCCGAGAATCAAACATTGTTAGGATGCAACACCCGAGGATCAGATGTTGTTAGGATGCAAGAGCACAGAATCAGACATTGTCAGGGCACACCTGGCATAGGGGTCTGTACCCGGATACTGTCAGGACACACCAGGCGCACGACTCGACATCAGGATGCGATGTCGGCTCGACAGTACGTCCTGGTTAATGGTTATCGTTACGGGCACTCTGTGCGTCAGACGCACAGGATGCACCGGCTGCAAGATAATATCTTTGCTAATGCATGACTTATGTGGGAAGGACTAGCAGAAACAGAGACAGCCAGATGTCTAAGTGCAAAAGGTCAGTAATTATCAAAAGCTAATATATAAATAGAATGTACTTACTTTGGGGTTGGCCTCAGTCATGACCTTGGAGGCACCATCAAACCTCCAAGAAACAATGGAAAAAAAAAATAAAGAAATCAACAAAAAGGGAAAAACAATAAGTAGGTGACAGGCAAAGAGGACAGTTAGGGCAAATAGATTTACTGTGCTAGGAAGAGGATAGAAAGGGAGGGGGGAGAAGGAGGGAAGGGTCTTCTTCTTCTCTTCCTCTGTGGTGGAGAGAAGAGAAGAGAAGAGAAGAGAAGAGAAGAGAAGAGAAGAGAAGAGAAGAGAAGAGAAGAGAAGAGAAGGAAGAAAGGAAGAAAGGAAGAAAGGAAGAAAGGAGGAAAGGAGGGAAGGAGGGAAGGAGGGAAGGAGGGAAGAAGGGCTGGGCTTATATACTCTACACATATGAGGAGTGCAGGCTATATAAGAAATGACACATATCCATTACCTGATTTGTTTGTACACCTCATTGTACATACAAATAAAGCTCAGGCATCATCAAATGTGTGAGCATTGTTTCAGGTACAATGGGTTGTTCAAAGCATATTGATTTCACCAATAGCAGTGTACTAGGATCTGTTCTGTATTTATATATAATGTATTACAAAATCTATCGTGATATTTACAAAGTCTAACTTGTTATTAACAAGCATAAAATAAGCTTTCAAGCTGCAATAATGAGCTCTTGGCATCGTGTCATGAGTGCAGCTTAAAAGCTTATTTCATGAATCTATATAAGATATATTATGGCCACCTCCTGGTGTCGGTAATGCATGAGGTCTCTTTGTTTTAGCAACACTATTTTATTTACACAAATAAAATATTGTCCTGATATACAGAGAGATACTGTGGTGACATATTTATACAGCTATTGTGATTGATAGCTGTATAAATATATATCACAATGTCACCCGGTTCAGGTAAACAAAGACAGATCTTGCAGTCCCGACACAAGGAGATGTCATGTGTTACGATCCGCTATATGATCTCTCCTTTCTTATATCTCGCAACAGGTAATGACACTATTGTTAGCTTTCTTATAGGGATAGTACTTGCCTATCTCCTATTGTATTCTCCTTCCTTCGAGAATTCTGATACTAGTTTTCTTTACACTATGTCTTAGATATTGACCGTTGCCGATACTAAGTCCTTATAGCATTAACTAGTATTCGTTCTGTCTCTTCTTCATGTTGGTTGTTCTTTGTTTGTAAAGAGCGTAAAGGTGTTTTATTGATAACTTATAAGATAGGAAATAACTTAGGTGGTTGCATGAAGAACTAACTATCAGGTCCTAACGACCTCCTTATATAGTTCTTCCAGCAACCCGCTTACAAATCAAATGAGTCACAACTGTGACTCATGCACTTGCGTAACATATAATCTCATGACCATACTTGGTCATGTGCGAAAGTCCCATGACCTTAAAGGGGTCATGTGCAAAACCTCATGACTCGTATAAACAAAGTCATGCCTCTTAATCCTCATAACTCATAGGCGCACCTATGAGTCAACGCTCAACATACCTATCAATTTCAAACATAAACAACTCTGACTCATAACTATGAGTCATGTGAAACCCTATGACTCGTACTTGAGTCATAGTGCAAAAACATATCATCATATGACTCAACTGAGTCATGTGAAAAATCTTTTTAACAAATGAAACCATTACAAACCATGCCGGGTTTGTAATATCATGATACATATCTATACAGCAATCAATCATGGTAGTGGAAGATATATATATCACTCTATGCTCTCTCTATGTATCATGACACTATTTTATTAACATATATAAAATAGTATCATGATATGTAGAGACATTGTATGGTAACATATCTACAGCTATCATGATCGAATGATGTAGAAATATATGTCACTATATGATGGCAATACATATCTCAATACTATATTATATACACCAATAAAATAGTGTTGCAATACCAGGAGATGTCATGACCTATATTGCTATGGCTACCTTGATCACTAGCTGTAGAAATATAAATACTAGTATAGCTATCAGTATGGCAAAAAGCCAATTGTAGTTGTAAATTCAAAATACATTTCTACAACATGATAGGTGTATAAATATATTTTGAACATACAAGTAAAATTGGCTTTTTGCTGTACTGTTGTCATGGTACTAAGAGCCATTGATAACATATATTTCTGTGTTATGGATCCCTGTTGGTAGCCAAGCAGCATAGCATCCCCAATATTGTGACACCAGTATGGTGAAACCCTTATTTTATTTGCATATTCAAAATATATTGTGATACCATGATAACTACATACATATATTTTAAGTATGCAAAGAAAATTGGCTTCTGGCCATACAGTTGTCATGATACCAAGAGGTGTTGATAACATATATTGCGGTCTTATCAACTCCTCTTGGCAGCTGAGCAGCATGACATCTCCAGTATTGTGACACTGGTACAGCGAAAAGCCAATTTTATTTGCACACTCAAAATCTATTTCTATACCATGATAGGTATATAAATATATTTTAAATATAACAATAAAATTGGCTGTTGACCATATGGTTGTCATGATACTAAGAGGCATTGATAATATATATTTCTGTGTTATTGATACCTGTTGGCATCTGAGCAGCATGATGTAATAGTGGTGCTGGGACACTGTCAAGAGGTGTTGATAATACTGAAATATATGTTATTGATACCTATTGGTATCGTGATAACACTATCATGAAAAGCCTATTTTATTTGCATGTTGAAAAGATATTTTTATATGATGATTTGAATAGAAATATTTTTTCAATATACAAATAAAATCAGATTTTGGCTGTACTGTTGTTGTGATACCAAGAGGTGTTGATAACATATATTTCTGTAGTATTGACACCTGTTAGTAGCATCACTGCACAACAGCCCCAGCATTACTACAACAGTATGGTAAGAAGTCATTTTAGTTTTATATCTCCATGCTATTTCTATACCTATTATGGTATAAAATATCTTTTTAATATACCAATAAAATTATCCTTGGGCTGCACTATTGTCATGATACTAAGAGGGGTCTATTACAGATATTTCAGTGTTATCGATCACTCTTGGCAGTATCACTGCATGATGGGACAAGCATCACCACAACAGTATGGCAAAAAGCCAATTTTGTTACTATATTGAAAAAAATATTTCTATATGATGATATGTATACAAATATCTTTTCCATATACAAATAAAATCAGCTTTTAGCCATACAGTGGTCATAATACCAAGAGGTGTCGATAACATATATTTCTGTGGCATCGACACCTCTTCACAGCATTGTTGTACATCATCCTGAGCATCACCCAACAGTATGGTGCAAAGGTAATCTTTATTATATATTTAGAAGATATTTGTATACCTATCATGGTAGTATAGAAAGATCTTTTGTATATAGAAACAAAATTGACTTTTTGCCATACTGTTGTCACGATACTAGGAGGTGTTAATAACATATATTTCTGTGTTATCAACACCTCTTGGTAGTATCATTGTATGATAGCCCCAGCATCACCATAACAGTATAGTGAAAAGGCCATTTTATTTCTATATTGAAAAGATATTTCTATATGATGATATGTATCCAAATATCTTTTGAATATAAAATTAAAATTGACATTTCACAGTACTATTGTCATGATCCCAATAGGCATTGATAACAATATTTCTGTGTTATTGACACCTCTTGGCAGCATTACCCAATATCATCATGAGTGTCACCACAACAGTATACCAAAAAGCAGATTTTGGTAGTATATTCAAAAGATATTTGTATACCTCTCATGGTATAGGAATCCCTTTTGGATATACAAATGAAATCAGCATTTGGCTGTACTGTTGTCATGATACCAAGAGGTGTCGATATCATATATTTCTGTCTTATGGATGCTTGTTGGTAGTAGAGCACCACAACATCACCGCCATTGCCACAACAGTTCAGTGGAAAGCCAATTTTAGTTGTAAATTTGAAAGATATTTCTATACCATGATTGGTGTACAAATATTATTTGAATATAGAAATAAAAGTAGCTTTTAGTCATACTTTGGTCAGGATACTATTTTATTTGTGCATAGAATATTGTATCATGGTATGTAGAGACGTCATACAGTAACATATATTTCTACAACAATCAATCATGATAGCTGTAGATAGTTGTTACTCTATAATGTCTCTACATATCACGACACTATTTTATATATGCAAAATATTTTTCCCCCACTATAGATTATCATTTTTTCTTAGGTAGAATTTTCTTAGACTTTTTGATTTTTTTTTGCTATCTGATTTCAAAAGTTTGGTTTTATTTTTGTTTCTCATTTGGGAATTTGTGTACTAGTTTTAGCTAGTAGTTCTTAGCCTGTACTGGTTAGCTAGTAATAATACCAATTGACACTTCTGGCATCTCCTATTACTCGATGTTTCAATCATGAGTACCTGGTATCTGATACTAATGATACTATTTGACGACCTTGCTTTGGTGTCTCTCATTACTTGCTATTTTGATCTTCAGTGCCTAGTAAAGTAGACTACAGTATGTGATAATAGTAATAGCATTCAGCACCTTGCTTTAGCATCCAGTGTGTTACCTAGTATTGGCTGACCATCTGAGTAGATTGTTTACTAGGGTATGGATGTTAGTGATGAGATTGGACAAGGTTTGAAGTTGGTCAGGAATGACAGCACAACAACCCCTATCCATCTCATTGTTACAAACCTAGCATAGAGAAGGGTTTTCACATGACTCATAGTTATGAGGTCCTTGATTTGTCAGGCTTTTGTGCACATGACCAAATAGATCATGAGAGTTTCACATATGACTCTCATTTATGAGTCATAGTTGTTATATTTGATTTAACTAGGTAATAACTCATTTGAGTTATAACATGTTTTTTGCACACATAACTTAGTTAGTCAAGTTAGTTTCACACATGACCTATTGGAGTTCATGGAGTTATTATATTACACAAAGAATAAGAGTCATGGTTGTGACTTGTAACAAGTTATTGATTGTTAAGTGGGTTGTTGGAAGGACTATATGAGGAGGAGGATATAATGTTGTAGTTAGTTCTTCATGCAACTATGTAAGTTATTTCCAAGATATAACTTTACAACTTTATGAATATAAAACACCTTCACTCTCTTTACTAAAGAAGACAGAAGATATCTTCCTTATAATATAAGCAAAAAGCAAACAAAGAAATGCAGTCTTACAAAGACTAAGGATACAGACAAATAAAAGGATTTCATCTTAGGAAGATTAAGTAAGAATTAATAAATACGACTCTGAGTATTTATTCCCCATCCAGACAAATATTATAATAAAGTTATCATATCATTGCCTGTTGCATGGTTATATAATAGGAGTAATGTTATAGGCAATCCCAACACTCATCACTAACATCCATGTGTGAGAAGGTTGTATTGCATGAATTTAGCCTCTCAGGTGTTCAGCTGTATTGACTGAACAACACCAGGGAACAATTTCAGACACTTCTAGTACTTGTTAGGAAATGTGAGAATACTATAGCACTAATAGTGTCAGTAAGCAATACCATTCAAGACTAGATGCTATTAAGCTACCCCCACTAGCAATGTTCTCTTTTCATATAACTTTTTCATGCTAGAGTATCAAGTCCAATTGTAGTTAAGAATGCTTAGATTATTATGAACATAATATTGAACACTCAGAAAATACCACTTTGCAGGAAAATATTTTACTTCAATAACAAGTGATAGTCAGTGATCTTACATGCCCCCCCTCAGGGGAGCCTTATGTATATGACCTGACATTTCATATACAATACAAGAAAAATATACAAACTTCTCATCTTCACCAAACTGTATTTGAGATACCTATGATTTTACTCAAGCCTGAATCTTAACTAACCTTACTCTAACAAACCTATTATACCATAAATAAGCAACTGGCCAATACACATAGTCAGCCAATGCCCCAAGTGGGTAATCCCTACAGAGTTAGATACGATGTGCAACACAGTGCCATAGGATTGGGAAGAGGGATATCTTGAATGCATCAAAATAAATGTCAAGATGCATCCTCAACACAGGATTGTTCTCCACTCCCAATTGCAATCCTACTAGGAAGAGTACCGAAGTGCTCACAGAAGGGCAAACTACTAACCATGGCCTATGTAAAACCTGAAACCTAACTCAATGATTGACCAAATACCCAAATAGTGCATCTATCAGATGATAGTAGTGATAAGTACCAAATCTCACATGGACCAGAAAAAACAGAATCTGATACTGAACCTGATAGAGAAGGCATCGATATTGTACATGGCCTCAGATCAAGCCTTGATCATAGCTCACAAGTGGCTAAAAGAAAGGGAGACAATTGGGTGAGAACTATATGCATTTTAACCATATTAGGGTCTTAGAAGATTGGTCCTACTTGGCATATGACCACAGATCTTGAATGCACAATTGGGTAGAGAGCCTACAGTCCTCCAATGTTCCCATGATGCAGTGATACATGATTATCATCCCCACTGGGTAGTCTGCATGGTCCTGCATAGACTACCATGATCTGTAGTCCAGCTCCTCACTCTCTGTAAAATATTGTTTCAGGTGTGGCAAACATCATATGAGATGATGTGAAGACTCTGATTCCACAGTATATACTGTTCAAGCAGCCATTCCTGAATATTGTTACTCTGATACCACAGGTGTACAATATAGAGGATATCACGCTTGCTAATATTGTGAATGCCAAAAACATGGAACTCTCAGAGCAGTACACAAGTTTGGTAAGTAGACTCAAGCATATAGAACACAATGCAGAATGTAATACTAACATAGAAAGATATGACAAGAACACTCTGGAATAGGAGCGCATTTGTACATGAGGTGAAGCAAGGGATTGTGGAGTTATACAGTCAGTCAGATGATCCCACAGCTATGGTGGCAGAGTCAATTATCTGCTGGTATTGGACAGGTTTATGTAAGACCTGAAAGGGTATAATGTTTGTCTCAACCAGATGCCTACCATATAGTGACTACTACTGACCATAATTGGACATAATTGAGGGCTTGATATTACCATTCCTTGTGCCTTAGATTCCTGAAGTCATTTTCTGTAAGTACTTTGCAGGGAAGAAGATGCAAGGTATTGTAGATAATAGATTTCTTGTATGCATCAATGGCATGAAGATCTGGTTAACGTGTACCTTAATCTGACATATATTGCATGCATGGCAAACAGGAATATATCAGCAGCCCAGGGACTTCAAGCCTCAGGCAGCTGGTGGTGAGTCACCAAATGATCCAACTGTTCATTCATGACCAATGTGGCTAACCTGTTACCAAACACACATGACCTTTTTGACCAGTAAAAGGAAACTTATAGTAAGTGTCTACAGAGGATTCAGGATATTATTTTGCAAAATATTTGAGAAACACTAAATAAAAGGGTTGGGTAAGTTCACATGTTACAGCAAGACTGCTGTGAAAGATATGACAATGATTGGGAAGCAGTAAGTGCTGAGCTCGAGAGTTGGATATCCAATGATACTTCCCCACAGCCTATACTGTGACACACTAGTCACTGGAACTTCGACCTTGTAGGACATCAGGAATGTCAGAATCTGTCACTGGAAACTGAGAGTTGGTTTGTCTTGAGCTGGATATCAGTAGCCCAAGAGCTTCAGTTACATGATTCAGATCTTCTGAGTCCCAATTATTCACATAATCTGACCATTAGACCAATGGTGGACACAGTAATGATCACCTCTTTATCTTATATGGTCTCATTGAGCCTTAAGGATTCCTAGGAATGGCAAACAGTACCAGAAGAGATCTTATCGTAAGCCAGGATGATGATGACCAGGTGGGGTGGGACCGTTACCATGAGTGATTAAGAGGCATTAAGAACATGTAAAGATTATGAGTAATATATTTAAGTTATCTTACTATGATGACACTACAATAGAAACTGAAGGACATAGTGCAAAGGAATAATCAGGGTGATATTTACCCTAGAATCTATAAGAGGTGTCCATCTGGAGGGTGTCAAGGCAATCACATTGTAGTATATTGGATATTAGAAGGAAGTTGAGAAGATTGGACAATATTGGGTGTAATATGCAGACAGTATCAGAGGTATTTCACTACACTTCGGAAGACATCCTGAGAAGGTCTAGGCATGAAGTAGTAGCATCAAGATGAGATGTTGAGGTCAAGGGGAAATCTGGACGTATTGTGTATGCAGGTTAGAATCCTGATGAGAGGAGCATCATGTAGAAAGAATCAGGATTGAAAAGCCTGATGATAGGTAGTGCTAGGGCAAGTATTGTGAGTATCGTGGAATCCTGATACACACAGGCAATGATGTGATGTCAGTTTGGATGATGCCAGAATTAGGCATGGCCATAATGTAACATCTTAGGATCAACTAGCATTCAGCTGCAATAGGCTATGATCAGATGATATTAGATGCAACATCCAAGAATCAGACATTGAGGTGATGCAACACCCAAGGATCAGATGTTAGGATGCAAGAGTACAAAATAGTACCTTGTCAGGGTGCACCTGGCATAGGTATCCATGTCTAGATACCATAAGGATGTACCAGGCACATGACTCGACATCAGGATATGACCTCAGTTTGACAGTACCTGCTGGTTAACAGTTATCATTATGGGCACCCGGTATGTCAGATGCACAGGACATACTGGGTGCAAAATAATATTTTTACTGATGTATAACCTTATAGCATCCCCAATTAGCTACCATAGTGAACCCAACTATCCTTACCTGTCAACCTCAGGGTCTCTAGTATGGGTGAAAGAATAGTCTACTGTAAGATACCCTCTGGTGGGTCATTACAGCTAGATGGTTTAGTCTTTTAGAGTTGAAGGTAGTGGACAGTGATTTGGGTTCTTACTAAGGATATAAGGATGCATAGTGGTGATTACTGGAAATAGCCTTAGGGGTAAGGGATTGTGTCTAGGCAATGGGTAGGGTGGGGGGAGGAAACTCAGGAAATAGTAGGTCATGATGCTGGTACTGAAGCTGGAAGGGGTGACTTTGCCACATTCCACATCTGATACTAGATAAGGATCTGCCAGTAGGCTTTGGGTACAGTTAGAGAGACTTAGAGATCTACCAGTGACTACAGGCTGGCTTCTATTGGGTACAGATCTTTGTTCACCTTTCTCTATTTGGTCAGGATATACATGCTTTGCTGAGTTGATGGGCCCAAGTTTTTGATTTTTGTCATGTGTTTCTTGATAGGACATGACCTCTAATACCCTCATGGGTTGAAGACATAAGTTCCTTGCATTGCCAAGATGCAAAGAAACTCACACTGCACTTCTTAAGGATATCTTCAATGTTTCTCCTCTGAGTAGCCTTCCTCCTAAGTTTCTTGCTGCCCTTTTTAGTGTTCTTCCCAGGACTTCTAGCTGACATATGAGAAGCATCGCTCTCATCTCCAGAATTACCATGATGGTCTGCATTCTTATCTGTAGCTATTGAAGGCAGACTACTTCTATTAGGAGACTGTTTTAGTTGTGCAGTAGCCTTCTTGTCCTGTTTGATCTTCAGGAGTGGTGCAATCTCACCTTAATGCTATCATGCTACTGGGTTGATCTTGTATCTGGTGATACTTTCTGCATCCAAACATCTACCTTTGGTGTCTGCTTGAGGGGCAGTCATTGAATTGTGAATGATTATCAATTTAGTAAGAGATATTGCCGTCTATTCAGTCTCTGAGACCATTGACCTCATGGAAAAAGTCATGGTATGTGCACAAGTAGTATCTAAAATGATTGACCTGATAAAGGAAGTTATATTTGAACTGATGTTACTAGAGGTAATTGATTACATAGAATAAACTGAATTGCTCTCAATATTCCCCACCCCTCAGCACTACCCACAATCTGGAACACCATAGACTAATCTACAGCCAGTCCCAATGAGCTACTTTCTGGGTATATCTATATTCGTATAGTTCTTATACCCTGATCGTTACCCCTACCTGCCCTAGCTATAGTAGATATTTTATTATGTAATAATACATCAACAAGCAAAAAGAAGTAAATTATCTACCATTTTGTATGCCCACTCTCAGCTGAAATGACAGTTTCTACACAGTTAGGCATACTATCTAGAAGTTGATAAAGAGTGATTTGCTCAATTGCCTCCCATTCTTCCTCATTTGCTGTGTGTAAGTCTTCTTCAGTATGCAGTTGATGTTCAAGTGAGGAAAGAGAAAATTAGTTTCAAAGCTACCTTTTTAATAAATACTAGGCATTCTCAATTGAGTTCAAGTCTGGCAGGTTCACTGGATAGAATAGCCTTTATTTATCATAACCAACTATTATTGTATGGTTCTGGTCCTCTTTATGATATCCAGAATTGTCCTCACTAAGGTGAAGCTTGCAGACTGGTAGGCTGAATTAGAGGAGGTAGGGAAGGAGGAAAAGCTCATTGATTTCACTTGTATGCTGCTAAGTATTGAGGCCTAATCAATCATGCTTTGAAGTTTACTCAGTGGGAGTGTACCTTCTGACATGAATTAATGGTGTACAACTTCTATATATGATTACAGCCCAACAGTCAATGCTAATATAAGCAGAGTAGAAGGTTGGAGCTAGTAAATTTGTACTCTAAAGCTCTTCACCAGTCCTCACTCATATCCTTTGTCCTGGTTGATATACCATATATTCAACCTTATACTCATCAAGTTATACAATTCTTCTCTATTCACAAAGCCTTCAACCAGTCTGCCTATTGCACCAAAATATTCTTCTAATTTTCTTGAAGTCATCTAGGAAGAGCTTTTTGCGAGGAATTAGAAGCCTAAAACTAACCCCCTTGGTTCCTATATTGATCATGGTTCATCTAGCTTCAACCTTTAAAGTATGATGTTGGTCTGTCAGGTCATTGAGCAAGGCATGAGGATTATTTTTCATAGCATGTTTGATTGCTGCAAGGTTGGCTGGGGAGAGCATGGTTGATCTGCCTCAGTGAGGAGCATCATCAATCTGACCAGATATACTACAATGTCATTTGTGAATTCCTTGAACTGTTAGGACTGGAACTCCAGTTTTCCCCTGCTATGATTTTGTATCACCAATCTAGATTTATCAGAACAATAATCTCAGCTTGCTGAATACTTCCTTCCATGTACTTCTGGAAAGGCAGTTGAGTATGTGGTGGTGCCATCTCTCAAGTAGGGATGCAGGTTGTTCACTGAAATTTACTAGTATGAGACTTCTTGTAGTGGGTACGGTTGACAGGTAAATGATGTGGGATCATAATTATCCTAATTACCTACTATGTTACACTACATCATAATACATCTAATATAGCCAAGCCAGGTATTGGTAGCAATCAGGGCATGAGAACTTTATGAATACTACTGTACAAATGTATGGTACCTATTTGGAATGCTCTCCTGTCCCCAACCCCCCCAAACCTCAAACCCAGGTCAACCAGTGGCTATCCTTGACCATTCCCTCTGCTCCTCAAACCAACCCTAGTGTCATCTTCGAACTTCCTCTGCTCCTCAATGGTGGCATTGTCAAAAAATCATAAGACCTTCTCCAAGGCCTCTTGCCATCCAACATCCCATAGTTTGGAACTTCTGCAGGGATTTCCCACCATCATTGCATGCTTGTTAATCATCCTAACCATGATTTCCGAGTCTAGAATCTTTAGTAAATAATAATAATTGCACCAGTAGTTAGGTACATACCAAGGTAAGGTTTGGCCCATTGGGGAGATATCCAATAGAGGTGGCGATACATGGTTGTATCTGTAATATCGCCACGACTAATAAAGATTGTATCATTTACAAGACCGCCATGATTTCCAGCAATGATTTCACTGGGGATGGTGGTGGCAGTGCCCAAAGAAGGCTCGCTGATCAATCCGCGGTAATGGCTGAAGAAACTGCGGTGTATTCTAATTAACATGTGTTCTAGGGGTCGCAATGTCAACTTCAACATCACAAAGGGGTTGTCGCACTCCTCGATATACTTGTCCAACCTGTGTTGTCTCTCCTTGGACAACTTATCGAGGTCCACACAATGCTTGTCAAGCTCCTTGCCATGCTTGTTGAGCACCTTACCACGCTTCTCGGGCTCCTCACCACATGTGTTGCGTACATTAACATGCTGGTCGAGCTCTGCAGCACGCTTGTCGCGCTCCTCACCACGCTTCTCGAGCTCCTCAGTATGCTTATAGAGCTCCTCACGACGCATGTCGAACTCCTCACAAGGCTTGTTGAGCTCCTCACGATGCTTGTCGAGCTCCTCTATACGCTTGTTGACCTCCTCACCATGCTTGTTGAGCTCCATACCATGCTTGTTGAGCTTATCGCAATCCTTGTTGAGCTCCCCACCATGCTTATTCATCTCCACATCGTGCTTGCTGACCTCACCACAACGCTTGTTGAGCAGCTCGAGATGCTTGACGAGCTCCTCACGACACTTGTCGGCCTCCTTGCCATGGTTGCCGAGCTCCTCACAATGCTTGTTGAGCTCCTCACCATGCTTGTCCAGCTCCTCACCATGCTTGTCACCATACTTGTCGTGTTCCTCACCATGCTTGTCAAGCTCCTCACAATGCTTATTCAGCTCCTCACAATGCTTGTTGAGCTCGTCACGACGCTTGTTGAGCTCGTCACGACGCTTGTTGAGCTCGTCACGACGCTTGTTGAGCTCCTCACGATGCTTGTTGAGCTCCTCATGATGCTTGTCGAGCTCCTCACGACGCTTGTGGACCTCCTCATAATGCTTATCGAGTTCCACACAATGCTTGTTACTATATTCGTCGGACTCCTCACGTTGCTTGACGAGCTCTGGAAAAAACTTGTCGCGCTCCTCACAATGCTTGTCGAGCTCCTTATAATGCTTGTCCCACCCGCGTTGTATCTCCTTGGACCTCCTGTTGTGCTTTTTGAACATCTTTTCGAATGCCTTGATCATCTTCTCAGACTCCTGTAGCCCCTCAGAAAACCTCTTATTGGAACCATTGCCAGACTCTTTTTGCATCTCAGCAACCATCCTATTGCACTCTTTTGGAGCCTCAGTGATTTCTGATCTCATCCGCTCGACACTACCCAGGATGCTTTCCCCAGCAGGGTTAACATATGCAAATTTTGTGTTTGCTCTGTTCCCCAACCATTTTTTCGTCACCTCCATTGCAACTCTCCCTAGTCCAATTACTACACATGCTCTTTCGAGCTCCAGATCCTGGTCCTTTGTGACTTGGCATCTGATTTCTGCTTCCATGCCCCTGCGATCGATAGGCAGTTTGCTCGGTGGCCGGGGAGTTATGGGAGGGCCGGATGATTAGGTTTGGTGAGAGGGTATTGTAGAGTAGGAACTGCAGTGAGGTATTGGTGTTGGCGAGACAGAAGTAGCTCGCACAAAGCTATGAGTTACAAGATTTTGAGTTGGCTGATTGGTGAGGAATTTGATTATTTTTGGAGGCATTCTGAGGTAACTGCAGAGGTGGCGAAAGCGACGAACTCTCTTTTGCTGCTATCATGTGTGATCCCTCTTGTGTGAGGCCTCTTGTGTGAGGTGTTGATAAGATACAGGAGAACACAGGGGCATTAAATACATTCTCAATATTCATATTGTGTGTCCTATAAGTAGTCCAAGCACTTTCGTGGTAACCTATAGTGTGACTGTTGATGAGGTCAACAGTATTGGACTACTCCTTATACATTATGACACACTAAGGTTTAAAATAACTAAGAGCATATTAGGTTGGTCAATTAGAAATCAAGAGATTAGATATCTTAGCCCTAATACAAAGCATGTTCAATAAAATAGTGACTGACTCCATGCTAGAGATTCTAAAGGGGTATTTGGCATGCCATGATTATGATTTTGAAAGTGGGAAATTATATCGAACCTGATTCTGTAATAAGTAATATTTAGCATACCTTATTTTGAGTCTGATTTTAAAATCAAGTACCATCCAGAATTTTGATTCTTGATTTGCAGCATACCAAGTACAGTAGTACTTAGTAATTGTAAATATTGACAAATAATGCAAATATGATTCTTTCTTTCTTCTATCTTCTCCACCAACCACCTTTATTGCCCTTACTATTATCCTTCCACCAACTACTTAAAAATTGTAATTATAGCTTATGTGAGCATAACTAAAAGTTATTGTTTTTATTGAGTGCAATAGTTTACCATTTAGGGAACAAGAATAGGGAAAAGAAAATTTTGAATATTTATACAGGTGGGAAAAACTAGCACAGCAAAGATATTACTAGAGGGGGCAAATATTAACATAAGTCCAGTCGAGAATGATGGTTGGACACCACTGGATCAGGTGAGAGTTCATAGATACAATGATATGATGTAATTTACTGTGAAATAGATCAGGTTGTAGATCTCACTCAGACCCAAATGACTCAATTTGACTGTCTCAAATTTATGCTCTCCATGAGGAAAGAACTTTTCCTGACCTTTGTGGTTGTCAATATTCATTATCTATTTGATCCAGAAAGCTTTTGAAAATCACAATGCTTCCATAATGCTTTAATATTAATAACCACTTCATGGAGAAGGAGAAAGTTTGCAGAAGAAGTATGAGTATATAAGGATAGGGTTTAGCTGTAGTAGGATTGTTTGGATAGTTTCAGGAATTAGAACTAAGAAATGTAGGGGACAGAGATTAGAGTTTGTAAGAGGCTGAGATCAATTACTTACCAAATTCAAAAGTATTGGGAAATCCTAGTACCAGGAGATTACAATTAGGAAAGTAAATGAGAAAGTGATGAGCAGAGATAAAGGAATACTAAGAGAAGGAAATGATTAAACATCCAAATAACTTAGGCCTGAAATTTGTTTCCCCCATTGATGGTATGATAATATACCATAGTATAATATCTGGTCACTTAACAATTTCCTGATTGATTTCTTCAATTATAATCTTTTTGAATTCTCCTTTGGGAATAAGCTCTATGGCTGCCAGTAAACAAATTCTTTCCATACTCCAGTGGCAAAGTGATTTTCAATTCATTATTCGCCATATATGCACAATGGTGTTAAAGTCTGGTGAGTTTAGTCACCAATCTACCTTTGATATACCTTCTCTCATCTACTCTTAATTTGTGAAATCAGAAGTGTAAGATCCAGCATTATCCTCTGAGTTGGAATTGTGGGTTAAGAGTCAAGCAGGTCTGCCAGGTTAGTCAAAGTAGAGGACTACATAAGGCAGTAACATATCTCCAAGAGTAAATTCCTTTGACATCCTTTCTAATAGCTCATGCTATTTTAAACATTTTGCTCACTATGATTCAATGACTTTCAACTTACTTATTTCCCTCCTGCTCTTTTGCTGACCTCTGAAGCCTTTTTTCTCCCTATAGTGCTACTGGCTCCACCTCCCTTAGTTTTTGCCACTCTTCTATACCTCCCCATACCCTATTAAGCTTCTCTTCTTCCTTTCCTGCCTTTTTATTCCATTCCTGCATATCATTCATAGCCTTTACTTTCTCCTCTTTTGATTCTTTTGACCAAGTATAGAAAGGATCTTTCTCATTTCACCCAATTGCCCCTCAGTACATTATAGATATAGTATACTTTTTTTTTGTTCTTACACAATACTCCTCTCATTGCTCTCCTTGTTCTCTCTAAATCAGTTTTACTCCAAAGCCTACCCCAATCTCAATAGACATCTCATATCTAAACCTAATATTCTCCCACTCCTTACTTGTAAGCCAAAGCTCTTCTTCCTCACAATATTTCTAACATGTCAATTAGTACTAATCTCAGTATTTGAAACATATTTAGATATAGAGTAGAATCATGTATACTAATTGCTTTTTCTTATTTTCAAGATTAAGAATTGACTTGAATTCTTCTTGATAAGCATGAATCTCAAGCGCCTTCAAGGCTTGAAGATATACTGTCAAACTAACAAGTGAAAAGCTACCCTCAGAGTGGATATTGATGACCTTCATTCACTGAGTATCAAAATTTCTTTTCATAAAACAAAGCTAATCAATCCTTATACTTCTTGCTAAGCAGATCTAGCATTCTAGAACATATTTTTCAATTCAAGGCAGAACTTATAATTAATTCTGCTAATGAAAGCAGAGTATCAATTGGACCAGGAATCTCAGCTATTTGAGGTGCTTCACCAGTAATTCTTTTTGCAGGTCTCCAATTGTTATTTGCTGTCAAGACTGGAATACCACTAACTTCTTTTATGTTTTCAAAGGTAATCAGCTTATTGAAGCTGCGGAAAGCAATAGTCACTGCTTTGCTGTAGGGAGATATTTCCTTTGATCCTTTCATTGTAGCAAATATGGGTTAAGTTGATCACAGTATGACGAGACAGGTGTATGCATGTGAGCAGATAAATCTTCTGAGGCATATTTCCTAGACACTTAGTGTCAAGGTCACTGACCAAATTTCCCAATACTTTTAAATGTGACAAGTGGTGCCAGACCATGACACTTAGGAAATGCAAAAGAGAATAGAAATGTATCAGAACTGTTAGAGACCATTAGTGTGAAGGGAAACTATTTTAGGAAAAGTTTCAAGGAGTTGATCAGAGGGAAGGTATAGAGTATCAGAGAAAGTGGTAGCTATTATGGATAAGGCTGAGAAAGGTCTTGTTGCTTAAGAAAATTTGTGTATATATAGGACACCTCTGATAATATAGAAAGAATAATTATGATACAGCAAACATTTCCTCTATCATAATAGCTAAATTTATTAGGTTAGGAGCCTAGATTATACCATGAAATGAAAACAGTCTTCTTCCTGTACAAGCAAATCTTTTATCCTTCTTTCCTCTCATCTTCTCTTCACCATCAAACTTCAACTACTGATACCAGAACTAAATTCAAGTCTCTTGATCCACCATGACCAGCACACAGTTACCCAACTCTACCTTCACCTCACTTACCCATTCAATAGAGAAATTAGATAGATCCTTTGTCATCAGATTAGAAAAGAGTAAATGGAAAAAATAAAACTGCCCGAAGAAAACAGTGCATAAAGAAAATAAAAATAATGAAATTTCGTGAATCATAATACATCCTACCTTGTGACCAATCCATTGTTTACCAGATTCCTCCAGATATCCTTATCACGTACAAACAAAAAAATGCCTACAATTGTGTAAGACTATGAACTTCGAGAGCTTTTAAAGAACTTTCCATCTATGTAGTTTCGAACCCATTCCCGGCAGATCAGGATCCAGCTAGAGACTATGACTGCAGGTACTCGACGCCATCAATAATGTCATCTCCCAGACGCCTCCGATGATCAGAAATAAGAGTTTTGAACTATTAGTGAAAATATAGTTAGTCAATAGATAGATAATAAAGAAAAGCTTAACAGAGCATGTATACCTGCTAAAGAGTCTCTCTGGATCTGCAGACATTGCAGGAATACTGAATATCTTTATTTCCATTTTCACCAAATTTTTCTGGTGTGGATCACTTTCTCAGTCAAGCTAATATTATAACAGTCCGTCCCCTGCTGTCACTCACCATGCCCTGCAGTCCCTACCATCCTATGTCCTACACTGAGAGCAGCTGCCTCAACCTGTAGGGCCCACTGTCTGGCCTAAAGACGACTGTGAGGCACAGTTTGACTGCCCTAGATGGACTTCTGACAGCCATCCAGTCCTGAATAGGGCTCTTGGCAGCCCCTCCCAGAAGGCCCCACCAGGCCTCTGGCCCATTGCGTACACTGCTGCCCTCTCTTAGATTAGAGATGAGGACATACCCTATTGACTCTCAAAATTCAACCGGGTGCTAGAAGACACTGGGGCTGGAAAAGTACTGGTTAGAACTATTGATTATAAGGGAAGTTTTGATGTTGTTTCTCCTGATATAGTGATGGATGGGTTGAACTGCAAATGTAGCACATCATTTCGCAACAGTAGGATTCGTGCTTGCGAAAGCTCTGTTCAATCGCTGTTTGACCTTTGCTTGAAGTCTGGTAATTCGGGGGTCTTCTCGCTCTCTTGTTGGCTCCATTGCCCCTAGCTCCCATCTGACTTTTATGAAAGTATACGCTGTCTGCCTTTAGTGCATTGTTCATTGCCCGAAAAGCGTTACCTATCTCATGCAGATTGGGTGGACCAACGATTGGTGCATTGCTCGCTGACCTCATTTATGCCTCTCACTTGACATTGCACCGGTAATACAAGTACACTATGGTCATCCACACATCCTCCCCCGATGCTAGCAATTCATGGGAAAAGTCCCAATTACAGTAACCAACAATCGAGCGCATTTCAAGGAACCACCTTCAATCCGGGAAATCTTCAGAGATATTGTCATTATATTATTATCCTACGGCACTGTATTTCAAACGCGCCATCAATAATCTAATCCACCCCACTAATCCAAATTCTTTTCAATCCTGCCCCTCTCCTACAAATTCCTCCTCTCAGCCTCTTCCCCTGCCCTCTTTGTGGCCACAGGCTGCCTCACCCTCGCTTTACTCCCACTCCCCTCCCCCTTACTCTCATAACTGAGCAGTATGATCTTATTATCCACCATCATTTCTTCCTCTTCCTCTTCAAACTTCCCCTGCTCTTCAAGTGCTTTTAACTCCTCCATGTGATAAGGGAGGATGGGGATGTTTGGGGGTTGTGGGCAGAAATGAAGTTAAGTTAATCATGGGTTGCATAAAATACTCGAGATGTGGTAAACTGGGAAAGCTTTTTAGAAGACAAAGTTTATACTACTCTGAGATGTACACTTTAAGCTACTGGTCCAGCAAATACACGAGGACATAATGTAACCTATGAGAAATAAAAAAAAAGGGAAGACTACATGGTCAATCTGTCACAATTGATGCATGGACAATTCTTGTTCTTATGTTAGTATAATTATGGATATCTTATGGGACCAAGAGTTCATACCTTCACGGCGATTGAAGACACCCCTGAGTGGAGTCAAATGCTCTGCAAGAAGGGTATTGACCTTTGCAAGCTTGTTGTGGACATTCGCAAGCAGGTTGTCGATCTTCACAAACAGATCCTCGACCTTCACAAACAGTCTGTCCGCCTCTGCAGACCCATTGGCAAGCTCATTGTTGAGCTCCACAAAATGCTTGTGCATCTCCGCAAACTCCTCGTGGATCTCCGCAAAGTGCTTGTTGACCTCTGTCTCGAACTAGCGGTGGCGACGGTCATGGTCATGCATGATCTTATGAAACCTTCTGACTTTGGAGTCCAAATCAGCTTGCAAGGTGTTGATCTCGGCGTCCAAATCAGGCAGTGTTGGTTCTCCACCCATGGACGATGGTGGGTGACCTGATGGGATAGTTGACATAATGGTGAGATCTAATACCATTTACGTTACTCATGCTGAAGGAAGTGATCTGTAGAGAATTAGCTGTTTCTCTATTCTCGTGAATTAGTATGTCAAGTCTTCAATAATCTATTCATAGAGAGATATTGTGATATCAAACAGGCAAAGCTTTTCGTTCGTGTACTCTGGTCATTCAATTGCTACTTCTGGAATGGTGGGGGGTTGAAGGAGAGTGAAAGACTTCATCTCTACACCCCGTGTGTATGGAAACGCCTCCCTTTTATACATATTATTCTGTGCCCTACACCACAGATTATTACCTTTGCACCTCACCTTGTTCTGCCAAGCCCAACGTGCAATGTTCCTGACTAATCCCAGCATGCGGAATGTTCTAAACTTTGCCACGTAAAATCTAAAGGTCACTGCCAGATTTCCGCATTCAAGCAACTAAAGATAGAGCTGCAAAGGGTACGAGCAAGAACCTCTTGTTATCCCAAAAAAGTCATCTTTATGGCACTGAAATGTACATTTATAAAAAGTTCAACACCTATGGTGCAATTCTCTTGCTAAAGATAGTGGGCACAAGAAGAGAGGATGAAAAGAATAGGTTCTCTAATGGTAAAGAAAAATGCTATAGATAACATAACTGGGAATGAGATGAAAAACATTCCAAAGCAGAAAATACATCAAGAAATAGAGATATAAGAAATGAGAAAGTATTAATTATCTATGATGGATAGGCACAAAACTCTCAGCAGTACACTCAAGGGACCATCCAATTCATATCTTGTCCATAGTATCCATGCTTGTGACAGTTTTTCTCTGTAATTGCTCCCCAAATAGCACCCACCTGCTAAATGAAAATAACATGGTTGACAGGGACAAAAGGTTACAAAGCAAGAAAAAGTAAAGAAAACTGAAAAGAAAAATAAAAAACAGTTAATGCAAACATACATCGCCCAGAGGGGAGCGAGGAAAAAAAGGATACTGACCATCAATCTAGAACCTAAGCCCACGCCAACCATGAATCAAAGGAAAAGGAAAAGTGTGATTGAAAGTATAGAAAAGAAGAAAATGGACAAAGAATTGGTCTTCCGGAAACCCAGGAGAAAAAAATGAGTGAACATCAAGCCAGTTACTAAGCACCTACAGTACGGTCCGCATAGTGCCAGGAAAGAATCATGGAATACAAACTGCGGTGGTGGAATACATCTATCACCCGGAATTGTGTCTACCCCAACAGATACAGGGTCCGAATAAGGCTTTCAGAGGTGATCGAGAATCAGGGGAGGTGGTGTCAGAATCCGTAGGTGGACTGGCTCTTGGAGGAATTGGCTGAGGGGTGGGTTGAGGGAGGTTTAACGGCTCGGGTGATGGGAGTTGGAGTGTGGAGATCAAGATCACGACGTGCCAAAAGCATCTCTACTACCTTATCATTCCCAGCCTCTGCGGCACCCATAAGTGAAGTGCAGCCATCATCAATCTTTGCTGGATTCTGATTGTGGTCCTCTCGTTCCTGAAGCAGGGTTACGACTACCACGCGCCCGCTCCCTACAGCCTAGCAGAGAGATCTTTGGTTATACTTGGTGTCTGCTGTATTATGATCGACATCACCTGGCTCCAAATGGATCTCCACTACTTCCTCATGGTCTCTTCTAACTGCCCATATTAGTGCCCTCATATCCATATAATCAGTTGCACTAAAGATCCTATTTGTTGATATCCAACAGCACAGTAACAATCTCGGGAATCCCACTATATACTCCTCTATGAAGTCCCGTAGATCCCTTTGAGCCATTCCCCCATAAAATTGCCGGTCAATGTGGACCTTCTCCTTATTACAAAGCATCAAAATGAGCCAAGAGGATATATATGTCGATTGAAGTTACCGAAAAGTCCCATTGCTAATAATTTTATATTCTGAGATTTTCCTTCTTGCATGAATTCCTCGAAAGCAAGAAGCATATTTCACAAGGGGGGCTGCTGTTGGGGGTGCGGCAAGTATTGGTGAAAGACCCTTTTCCATTGAAAATTGTAGTAGGTGAGGCAAACCTCCATGATCAGAGAGTGAGGGCTTTGAAAAAGTATCCGATTGTTGAGCAGATACTCGTGCAGAATGTACTGGACGAACTGGACAGTGGATGAAGCTTTCCTAAACGTGAGCAGCCTGCGCGCACATCCCAAGAGTTTTGGTATTGTAGGAACCTTCTCAGGATTCAGATCTGGAGATCCTATCTTCACACCTAAGGCATGGCAAAGCTCACCGGCTTCTAAAGAGTGTTCAGCATTCAATATCCAGATCCAGCTTCGAGTCCAAGTCTAGGTCAACTCCTGCTCTGCGCCTTCATTCATGCAAGGGCTATTGTGTAGGCATCACCCAGACCTTTGCCTGTTGTCATTCCTTCAACCTTTGACTCTCGTTCGAGATGCTTATTTCCACTAGGATAGCATGTACGATGAGCGAAACAGGGAGGAAACTACACAAAAATGGATTAGTTAAAATACAACGAAGCATTTCTATGTCTGTACCAAATTTCAGGCACTTGTAGCAGTGTAATAAGCTAGACTATCACCCGGATTAGATCGAATATCACCTATTACAGTAAAGGAAGAGGCTCACACACACAAGTTCGACTTGGCCAATCAACAAATTTGAGCTTTGTCGAATTGATGATAAATTACCATTACTGCTTCCAAGAGTTAGGGATCGAAAAAATCGGTGGATGGATAGGTGGTCGGTTGGAGAACTTTCCCTGTCAATGTTGGGAAAAACATAGTGAATTGTTTGGGGTGAGGGGGGGGGTTATACTCACTTTCAAAATTACATGGCCCCCATCTTTTAAAGCAAACATTGATGGGATGATGTATCCAAGATGATGCGGCCAAGGTGGTGGTGGAGGTTGAGTGGAAAATCTCATGAAAATTGAAGATAAACCTGCACTTTCGGATACTACAACCAGGTTAAGTATATTGCACCCTTGCAAACATTAGAAATATAGACCGAGTGCATCTCACACCTGTACAATGGATTCAATATGAGGTGCAATGGTTAGAATTGAAGTGATAGGATGATAGCCCAGTTGATGCCCCTTCGAGTAATGCCAGATGATGGATGTCAAGCGGATAGAAGCTTAGCTGTAGTGGTAGTGGTGGTTTGGTAGTCGCTTTGGCTTCGGACTTCAGCGTAGGGAGGCGGATGTGTGGCCGCAGGCCACCAGCTTTGATTTATGGAACATGGATTATGCGGCTGTAGGCCCTTGCTCCAAGTGATGGGAGAGGGATTGAGTGGCCGAAGGCCACTAGCTTCTTCTTTGCAGTATGCTAGTATTCAGTCTGGTAGACTAGAGGTGATGTCTTGAAAAATGTGGCCTTGTAGGATATATGGAACCTTAACCCTATATATCACGAGTACCCACAAATCTATTGCCAAACTTGGATATTATGACAGTTTACACTCGTTACACTGCTGTGGAAAAAAATGAAAAATACAATCTAGATACTCGACGAGCTCAGCTCTCTATTGGTTTAGCTCATGTGCCCGTTATGCTTTTCTAGTTGTAGGCATTTGCGTTATAGAAGACTGGTTGTGCGGCCTAGGCCGCTGGCTTCAAGTAACAGCCAGTACCGCCCACAAGAGCACTGACCATGGTCATTAACTCACCAACACCTTGGAACATCAAGACACACTACAAACGCTCATGAGTGAGCAGTGTTGCGCTAAATCTACTTCTTCAATCCTTTGACTGGGTGTGGGTTGTGGGCATGCATGATCTTACTCTACAAAGTTAATTGTTACAACAGGTGATTACAGTTAATCCGTTACCCAAACGTGCAGACATGATAGCCTGGATGGATAGATGGATGAAGGGAAACTTTAACCATCTAATGCAGGAACCGAGGATGGGAGAAGATGCTTCCTCAATTTAATGAAAGAAGGAACTGTTTTCAGGGGATTATACTATTTCCAAAACCACATAACCCCCCTATATAAAAGCAAACATTCATCTGATGATGTGTCCACCATGATGTGTTCATGATCAGGCGTCAATGATAATGTATTGAATGCACCAATGTTTGCCTCCCATCAAAATCCTTCCTGTACGAGCGTGAGATGTACAATCTAGTTCAGAACATGGAAGTTTGCGCCAATCACGTATGTGACCCGGCAGAAAGACCTGTCTGAAAACGTTCATTGCTTCTCAGACAATGTCTGTTGTATTGGAAACCAGGTTGCTGAATCGCATCGCATGCTGGGCATGTTGGAACTCGCAAATGCGAGGGAGGAGATAACCTACCGGCAGAAAAATAGGCAGAACGGCAGGAGGAAAATCGTATAAAAGTTTTAGATCAATAGATAGAATAGATAAAGTTGTGGAATTCACGAGGGCACAAGATAGATGTTCAAGTCCGCATAATATTTCTATCTAGCTAACTAGGCCCTATTTATCATGGAACTTTCTTTCCTCTCATGCCGTGCCTGTGTGAGTGAAAACTTTCACCGTAAGTAAGGGGGAAGAAAATTTTCTCCACCGAAACAATAAGGAAAACTTTAACAGCAAGGAGAAATATAAACTGTTTGAAAACAACACAGAAAGTGCAGTAAGGAGTTCATTGAAAATCTAGACGAGAGAGAAAGATGCAGAATGAAATCAAAAGTAATACTTCGGGATAATTTCAAACACTCCCACTTCCCTGAGGTATTGACAAAAACAAAAGTGAGAACTAAAGAGTAAACACTAACTAGACCATGACCTCATTAAAAACAGGGTGAGCAAAAACCCTGTGGGAAAAAAATACTCTGCCAGGGAAAAAGAGTGCCAAATGTAAATGAAGAAATAAAAACAAAAGATAAAAACAAAATTTCTCTGACGCCTTCTCACTCTAGCTCAATCATCCCCATACCCCTCACTCATGTGGTTCCAATGCTTTTCTCACACAGGTGCTTTAGTGAGAATAGCAGCTGTCATGTCAGCTATTAGTATTTAGGCAATAGAGACTTCTTCTGGTTCTCATGTAGTTCAAATATAATGGTAATGAATATTGATATGTTTTATTCTCACATGAAAATGAGGGTTGTCAGAGAGCTTGATAGCTCCCTAATTGTTAGTATAGATTATCAGGGATTTAGTAGAAGACCATGAGAGTTCTGAAACACTTTCTGTAGTGTAGACTTGAGTACTTAGAGACTCCTACTTTTTGTCATGCCCATGAAAATAATTGTTTGTGATACATCAACAAAAATATCATCTTGCACCCAGTCCATCCTATGCATCTGATGCACACAGTACCCATAATGATAATTGTTAACCAGGATGTGCTGTCAAACTGATATTGAGTCATGCACCTGATGGGTCCTGATGGTATCCGGACATGGATCCCTACAGTAGGTGCAACCTGCCAACATCTGATTCTGCACTCTAGTGTCCTAACAATGTCTGATCCTCGGGTGTTGCATCATAGCAATGTCTGATTCCCAGTTGTTGCATCGTAATACCATCTAATCCTAGCCTGTTGCAACCAGATACTACTTGATCCTAAGCTCTTACATCATGGGGATGCCTAATTCTGGTGTCTCCTGCCCTGACATCGCATCCTCACCTGTCTGCATCAAGATTCTACAATACTCACAATGCATGCTCTAGTGCTGCCTATCATCATGCTTTTCCATCCAGATTGTTTCAATGTGATGCTCCTCTTGTCTGGATCGCTGCCTGCATACACAATGTGTCCAGATTTCAACTCAACTGTGACGTCTCATCTTGATGCGACTACTTCATGTCTCGACCTCCTCAAGATGCCTTCTAAAATGTTGTCAATTACCCCTGATGCCATCTGCATGTTCCATCCAGTATTGTCTAATCTTCCCAACATCCTCCTGATATCTGATATATTATATTGTGCATACCCTGACGCCCTCTAGATGTCTACCTTTCATTGATTCTATGGTGAATACCGACCTGATTATTCCATTGCACTACGTCCTTAAGTTTCTATTGTAGTATCATCATGGTAAGCTAAACTAAATTGATTACTCATAATATTTCTATGTTCATAATTTCCCTTAATCACCCTCGGTGACAGTCACAACCCCTCTCACTTGTCATTATATGGCTGATGATGACATCCCCATGGGTGCTGCATACCCTTCCTGAGAATCCTCAAGGCTCATAGATAGCCCACAAGATAAAGATGTGCTCAACACTCTATCCCCCATCAGTCCTAGAGTTGGATCATCTGAGTCATCTGGACTCAGAGTATCTGAATCTTGTAACTGAAGCTCCTTGGCTACCAATGTCTCGCTCAAGTCAAACCATCTTTCAGTTTCCAGCAATGGATTCTAATATTCCTCATGGCCCACTAGGTCCAAGTTCCAGTGATTTGTGTGTTACGGTACAGGCTGTGTAGAAGTATTGTTAGATATCCAACTCTCAAGCTCAGCACTTACAGATTCCCAATCGTCATCATATCCTTCACGGCAGTGCAGTTGCACTCCGTGAACTTGCCCAAACCTCCTATTGATTGTTTCACAAATATTTTGAACAATCATATTGTGGATCCTCCATGATGACTTACACCAAGTTTCTTTTTGGCAGTCAAAAAGGTCTTGTGTTTGGTAACAAGTTTACCACCATGGTCGCAATTGAACAGTTGGATGATTCAGTGACTTACTCTTAGCTGACTCAGGCTTGAAGGCCCTGAGCTCCTAATATATCCCTATTTGCCATGCATGCAGTGCATAGCAGATCATGGTGCATGTCAAACAGATCATAGTGCCATTGATGTGTTCAAGAAACTGGAGATCCATAATACCTTGCATCATCTTCCCTGCAAAGTACCTGTGCAAAATCGACTCAAGAATCTGGGGTGCAAGGAATCTTAATGTCACACCCTAGGTTACATCAAATTATAGTCAGTAGTAGTCACTATATGGTAGGCAACTGGTGGAGACAAATATCGTAACCTCTCAGGTCACACAAGAGGCTGAATTCAAGTAATCTAACCTACTCACATATGAATATTACTGATGAGACAGACAGGGATTATAGCCCAACTATTCCTGACCAACTTCAAACTCCAGTCTGTCTCATCACTAACCTCTATACCCTATTAAATAATCAACATACCATGAGCTGACTCGAGGCCAGTTAATGATAGACAATACGAGATGCGTATGCCAAATGCAGAAAATACTAGACACCAAAGTAAGAGGGCATAGTACTATCACTATTATCACATGCCAGGCATGCAAAATCAAAATGGCTAGCAATATGAGATGCCAAAGGAAGGGCATCTGACTGTATCTTTACTATCATATAGAGGCACTCAACATCATAGAAGATGCTGTATTAGTTAGCAAATCATTATTTTTTTTGTACACTAAGAAATAAAGCTTCCTATCTAAAAACTACCTAACAAGAAGCTATGTAGCAAAAAAAAGAAAAAAATACTGTGGAAAAAAAAGATACAAAGGGATTATTTTCGGGGACCTCAGTGTCATGTTCCTCACTAGGGCAAAGGGTGGGTCTCCAGTGCCGGAGGAATTTGGTCGAGAGTGGGAGGCCCTGGTGCCATCAGGGGTCTTGAGGCAAAGAGAGGACTTGGAGCAAAGGGGAGGTTGTGGGAGTCTGAACAACTGGTGGAGCTGGGGAGGAGGTAACAGGATTGTTGTTGCCATGCTAAGACATGGTGGTGGGAGAGCTGCCAACTACACTGGGAGTTGTAAGGAATGCAGTCCTCCCAGACCACTGTTACACAACATCAAGCAACCTTCTATACTTGTCTTGCTGCAACAGGCCAGGAGGCTCGCCTGCAGTGATATGGGGAGTCCAGTGTCATGGTAGAAGGAGGCCTCAAGGGATCTGGTTCCTTGTCTATTTCTTTGTCCTAGTCCTATGTGTTGTGGTTAGCTAAGATCGTAACTAAAATATGGTTAGGGTTGGAAACTTACATCTTTGATAATAATGTCGTGTTTGACAGGATCTTGCTCTGATTCATTCTCCTCCAGCTCTTCCTCCTCCTCCTCTTGCATGGCTGCCATGATATCTCCGGGCTGCCCACAGTGATCGCTGACCTTGCAGTGGAAGAAGGGATATCTGCTATTGGCAGGTTTGGGGGTCTGGTCACGATCCTCTTCCTCACCAAGGGGTGCCTCCAGGACCATCATGTCCAACATATGTTTGCCATCACTGGCAAGGAGCCATGCCAGGATGTCCTCATCTTCACAGTGAAAGATGAGTTCCTGGAGTGGGAGAGGATCAGAGGGCACCCGACTAAGTAACTGAGAGCCATCATCAGTCACCCTGAGGTGTTATCAGGGGCATCAGATTGCCCCCTCCACACATTGCCCCTTGACCACCCTGAGCAAACCTTCAATGCTCGGTGATGCCATGACTCCCCATGTGATTCCCTGGTGTAGTCATTAGCACATCAGGAGTAGCCAAGCAATGGGTGCACAGTTTCTTGGGCACTCAACGGATGAACAATATAGATCATTACTGCCTTTGGGCAATAATGGGAGGCCCAATCTGATTGAGCCACTAACAATATGTGTTAGCATGAGGATAACATATAATAGATGGCAGGGGGTGGCACTTACTCTGAGGTCCCTCAATCTTACCACCAACCTTCTTCCCCTACACCATACAACACTCATTCAACATCCTCAGGTTCTTGGCCATGTTAGGGACCAAGAACCTGAGGTTGTGCTCTATTCCCCAGATATTATTGGCTCTGTCCTTGTCTTTAACAAGTGCAAGCCAGGCCACGAACAGGGGAAGCGAGCTGGCATACACAATGACCGAATCCAATTAGGATTTGGTCAGGTCACAAAGGTCCATGAAGCAGTCAATCAAGTATACCTTGACATGTTCACACCAGCCACTGTACACAACAGTGAACTAGCATGGGAGTGTCAACCCACACCAGCTTTTGGCATATGTGATGTCACCCTAGCATCTCTTATGAGTGTTAGTTTAAATATTTCTCACAGAGGAGTGCAGGTTGGCTTTCACTTACAAGGAATCCTCAACCACTGGGTTGAAAGGTGGCCTCTCCGATGAAGTGAACTAGCTCAGGCTGCCCAAAACGGTATGCACCAGTGCTCTACATTTCTCACTTAACCCATGTAGTTCAAGAGGCTCAACAGTGGGATGCCTAATAAAAAAAAGGAAAGATTAGTAATTATCACATGATAAAACTTAGACAGACTGTACTTACTTCCCTATCGACACTTCACTTCCTCAAGGTCAAACAACAGGAAGGACAGTGGCAGCAGGAATGACT
Source organism: Choiromyces venosus 120613-1 (assembly GCA_003788595.2). Taxonomy (NCBI): domain Eukaryota; kingdom Fungi; phylum Ascomycota; class Pezizomycetes; order Pezizales; family Tuberaceae; genus Choiromyces; species Choiromyces venosus. The sequence goes on from ML120357.1 coordinate 970,010, forward strand.
GAGACAGTTGTATGTCTAAGAAGAACAGAAACATTAATATTGGTCACTCCAGATAGTGAATGGTATGTTAGGGTATACTTACTTGACCTTGTTCACTGGTCATCTGATCAACATCTGATGGGCCATCGAAGTTAGAGGAAGGAGAAAAACAAAAAAGAAAAAAATGAAGCAAGAAAAAAGACAATTGCAGGTAGGGGGGGGAAGAGCCTCCAGTTAAGAGAAAGAAAGAAGAAGGGAAGTAGAGAAGGAGGGAAGGAGAGAAGGAGAGAATGAGGGAAGGGGTCTTCTTCTTATATTCCCTTATGGTGGAGAGAAGAGAAGGGAAGGAGGAAAGGAGGGAAGAAGGGCTGGGTTTATATACCTGGCACACATGAGGTGCACCCATGCATACCTCACGTGAGCACCTCAAGTGTGCACCTCACGTGTGCACCTCATGTGTGCAGGGTATATAAGAAACAATACATATACATTTCCTAATTGGTTTGTACACCTCATTGTACCTGCAAACAATGCTCGCACATCTGATGATCTCTGAGCATTGTTTGGGTGTACAATGGGGTGTACAAACAAACCAGGAAACACATACATGAAGGATAAGGATTGATTATTTTGTATATATAACATATATTTCTGTATTAATGATGCCTCTTGGTAGTAGAGCAGCACATCATCCCCTGCATCACTACAACAGTACAGTGAAAAGCTGATTTTAGTTGCATATTCCAAGGATATTTCTATACCATGATAGGTACACAAATATGTTTTCAGTATAGCAATAAAATTGGCTTTTGGTCATACTGTTGTCACAATACTATTTTATTTGTGCATAGAAAATAGTATCATAATATGTAGAGATGTTGTAGAGTGACATATATTTCTATGATGATTGATTGTGATAGCTGTAGATATATGTCACCATACAATGTCCTTACATATCATGATACCATTTTATATATGCAAAACAATTTTCCCCCACTTTACATTATATTTTTTTCTTAGGTAGAATTTTCTTAGTCTTTTTTTCTTTTCTTGTGGTATTTGATTTCAGAAGTTTGGTTTTATTTTTATTTCCAATTTGAGGATTTATTTACTAGGTTTAGCTCGTAGTTCTCAGCCTGTACTTGTTAGCTACTAATGATACCAATTGACACCACCAGCATCTCCTATTGATAGATGTTTCAATCTCAAATGCCTAGTTTGATAGTAAAGATACCATTTGATGCCCTTGCTTTGGCATCTCTCATTGCTTGCCATTTTGATCTTGAGTGCCTTGTACAATAGACTACAGTATGTGATAATATAATAGCATTCAGCCCCCTTGCTTTGGCATCTGGTGTGTCAACTAGCATTGGCTGACCATCTGAGTAGATTGTCTACTAGGGTATAAATATTAGTGATGAAACACACTGGGGTTTGAAGTTGGTCAGGAATGGCTGCACAACAACCCTGATCTGTCTCATCAATAACATCCATGCGTTAGTAACTTGGATTGCTTGAATTTAGCCTCTCCAGTGTTGATCTCTGTTGATTTAACATCAGGAGATGATTTCTGACACTTCTAGTGCTAGTTAAGCAACCTGTTAGGATCGCCTACACGATCACTCCTATTGTATAACTGTGCAACAGGTAACAATAATATAGAGTTAATATTGTATGGGATAAAAGGGAATAAATACTCAGAATCGTATTTATTAATCTCTACTTAATCTTCCTAAGACCAAGTTCATATAACTGTTTTATATCTACTCACCCTTCCTAAGACTAGGCTATTTATTTTCACTTTCCTTATCCTATAAGGAAGATATTGCAATGTGTCCTCCTTAGTGCAGAGTGTAAAGGTGTTTTATATTCTTAAAGCCGCAAAGTTATATGTAGGAAATAACTTAGGTGGCTGCATGAAGAACTAACTACCGCGTCGTATCCTACTCCTTATATAGTCCTTCCCACAACTTGCTTACAAATCAATAACTATTATGAGTCACAACTGTGACTCATCTACTTGTATAACATAATAACTACATGACCTCAAATAGATCATGTGTGAAACTCACATGACTTCTAAATAAGTCATGTATGCAAAACAACTAATAACTTTAAAGAAATTATTATACAATTAAATCAAATATAATAACTATGACTCACAAGTGAGAGTCATGTGTGAAACTCACATGACCTAATTAGTCATGTGTACAAAACCATTACACACCTATGACCTCATAACTATGCATCACGTGAAAACCCTTTTTCCTGCTAGGTTTGTAACACAACCTGAGAATACCATAGTGCCAATTGTGTCCATGAACAATACTGTTCATGTGTAGATTTTATTAAGCCACTGAGACTAGCATAGAAACAACTTCATTTCATCTCACCTTTTCATGCCAGAGTCTTTAGTACAATCCTAGCTGAAAATTCTTAGCTTATTACAAACATAATGTTGACCACTCTGAAAATGCTATTTTGCAGGAAAATCTTTTCCTTCTATAATGAGTGATAGTCAGTAATCCTGCACATCCCCCCCCTCAGGAAGCCCTGTGTATAACACCTGATGTGTTGCATACAACATAAGAAATGTATACAAACTTCTCATCCTCACCAAACCTTGCTTGAGATACCTGTGATTTTACTCTGGCCTGAATCCTAACTTACCTTACTCTAACTAACCTATCACACCATGAATAAGGAACAGGCTAATATATGCAGTGAGTCAGTGGCCCAAGTCAACAATCTATACAGAGGTAGATATGATGAGCAACCTGGTACTTTGGGATTGGGAAAAGTGAGATCAAGAATGCATCAAAATGAATCTCAATATCAGTAAAAAAAAAAAAAACCTCTTGTCTGATGTATGGGCATCTCATTCTAACACATGCTGCATATCTCATACAGTCAGTGTGCCTGGTGCATCCTGAGTTACATTGAAACCCCCTGTTGCACCCTACGCGTCATGATGTATTTTGCAATACAATAATGCACCTGGTGTATCCTTTGTCACATACCAATGCTTTACAGCATCAGGAGACTACCTGATATTGGGTCGACATTCTCACAACCTCTTGACATGTGCATCTTTGTTGCAGCTTCCTCCCCATATTCTGATGTCTGGCTATGCTGGCTGCCTCATGAGAGTACCACTGGTCATAGCCACACAGGACTGGCCTTCATTATGTTCTTTCCATCTCTCATTGTGATGCCATAACTTCATCCTAACATCGACCACAGATGCCTTCCATCCATCCATGTCCCCATCCCTGCCCCGAACCTTTCCTGCATCCTGACATGTCACCATTATTGGTTCCTAACTATGAGGCCACAGGGTATTACGGCGATGTGTCGCAATCTATGTGGTTTCTTCTCTGCATCCTAGCAATGTCGGGACCTATGACGTTTCACTGTATGGTGTCATCAGGGTCTTAATCTCAAGGACTGACCAATTCCTCACTGTAACTTTCTACATCATGTACTCTTAGTTGTATCTATTATTTAGTTTCTATTAATTAGTTTCTACATAGAGGTTTCTATATACAGGTTGCAATGAAAGATTCTATAATATTTTCTGGACCATTCAACAATTCTCGATGGAGAATACTTACCCAAGTCAACAGTTGTCACCCAAATGTCAGATCTCATGACCCCTAAATAAATCTAATTAAATGTCCTTAAATCAGTATGGCTGTTAATAAGCCATTGCTGGTCTGTCTCCAGGATGAGGTGCACTAGGGCTAAGGTTGTCCCTATCTCTACTATAGTAAACTATCATGCATTTTCACTTAGCTGTAGTGTGACAAGGCCACGGATATCAGATACATATCCTGAGTTAACCATGTTCAATATTTAGACACATGTAAGCCTGCAAAGTTTGTACTTTTGTGTGTAGCCTGTGATTTTGAAGAGCGCTAGGAGCTTTCTGGGGAGACAGGCCCGGAGTACACAATATATATGCTCGCCACCCATCTGTACCCAACCCCAATCATTGCGACTGGCCTGGGTCCTGAAGAGTCGGGTACCAGTAGAGTGTGTCCTGTGGATGTCGTAAATGTCGGTTTCCTGAAACAATAGAATGGGGATTTCAAGTTGTGTTTGTAGTTCTACTGGAAGGAATTGAAGTATGGCAAGATCTTCAGGAAGGCGGTGCTCATTGTGGAGGGTATTCCAGCTATATCGAATCAATTCTCGAGATGCTCTCCAGTGAGATACCAAAGACCTTGCAAAAATCCATCACATCGAAAACATCATCACAATGCCCCTTCAGTATCCTACAATTGGTAACTTTCATAGATATGGAATTCATTTTATCTAAATGTTCCATGATATCAGTTGGGAGATCAGCCCCACCACATCGAAGGGAATCCAGGCTCAAAAGTCTCATTCGGATCATATGCTGGCAGCCATAACTGTGCAGGATTTGCCTTGGGGCATCATTTTCATTTGAACACTACCACCCTACCTTGATTTGTTCCTTATGCACCAGCTTACTCAAATCCATGGAATACATCTGAATGTTGCCAAACTGGTATATGTGATCCTGAAAATGACTTAGTAGATGCGTCTTAATGAAGTTGAAATGGGATTCTGTATAGATTAATTCTATAGGTAGATCGATCTCTTCTTCACGATTCTGCTCCTGTAGCCAACACCAGTTCGATTTCCCAACACATTGGTTTACTCGTATTCTCTGATATTGTAGCTCTCTTTGCTGCTCATCAACCTTTGCCCATGTCCGCTTCGATATTTGAAACTCCAAGAAGATATCTTTTGTATTATGAAACCAATTTAAATATTGTTCCATGTAATCCAAGGTCTCAGGTGTATGACTTTGATATTTAGCCATCAAAGTAAAATCGAGTAATGACCTGATGCAAGCAAGTACGCATTTGAATGGCAATACTTCTATACTCTGAGGTTGCCTCAATGTCATGCTAAGAACTCCTGAAAGACAAAGCCCCAGGTTCCACATCTCCTTTCATTGCTACTGCATAACCTCACAGTATACTTTTTGGGGCCCAAATAATCCTGGGTATAGTGGTAGAGCCTTCCAAGCATCATCAAAAGCCTGCAGTTGGCCATATTTCTTCAGGAACCCCTGAACCCAGTCCATCATATGCTTGAATAGTCCCAAATAAACTGTATGGAGCAAATCCAACTTGTACAGATTGGGTGCTGAAACCCATTGAAACCCATGAAAAACATTCCCTCCCATCTTGATACTAAGTGCATCAAACGTGGTATTCATGTCTCCCGACCCAGAGTCTGTTGACCAATGCTTGTTTTCTTGTTTGAGACATTCGTATGGGGCATAATCCTGCATCTGATACATCTCCTGTGCATTGGCTCCTAATGCCTCAGGAGGCACCTCACATTTTGGACAGGCATTAGATTTTACTCTATGGAGTGCAAAGTTTACCATATGGTCTACAACTCATGAAGATAAGAAAGGGAAGCACCACCGGACCTTCCCATCCACAAAGTCAATTGAGACACCGGCAGGCACCTCATCTTACAAGGATGACAGTATGGGTTCAGATACACCTTGAAGTTTGTAGGCATTGATTTGTCCCAGCAGGTTGTCTGCTGAAGAGAACTGTTGGAAATTGGATGGGACAGGCAATAGTGTAAGAAGGAGAACTGCCATTGATCCCAGTCTGTTACGCCTAGTTGATAGGAGATTTCCTGTCATAATATAGATAGTTCACACTTTCTTGTCACCCCAGAAGTTGGTAAGATCCATCTGATTGGACATTCCAATTATTGGAACCAGAGTTACACCATGTGGAACTGTATCCTATAAATGGTTAGCCAGTACCCTGATGAAGGAGGTGGCAAAGCAGGGTGTACCATACTTGGACTTCCCACCACCAGTCCACCATATGCATTTTGGCATATATTCTATCTCTATTGTGGTCATATTCATGCCACAGTGTGTAGACCATGTCATCACTATATGCTATCTGTCGAAGCAGGTATCTGACATAGTCAAAGACGTTCTGATAGAAGAAATGCTGCATTCTCTTGTCATCATCAACATCACCTTCAAAGCATTGTGAATATGGACTGTAGGGGTCCAATGATTGGAGATAATTGTCCAGCATATGCATTGAACTATAGCCGACTGATGCAGAACTACCCAGAGCACTGGAAAAGAATTCCTTGATTTGAGACTTTGAGACTTTGCTCAGAATGAACCACAATGCAAGTTTGAAATAGTGAGCATTGGTAAACAGAGCCTATGGATCCTGGCACAAAGTACAGTATTCATCCTCTAACTTGCTCATCTCTTCAATCGCTTCCCTGGCACTTGGGTAATGCTATTATCTGCCAGCTGTCACTGAGGTGTCATGGTTGAGTACTTCAGTATGAAACTTGTGCATGATGTCATCATTATTCAGTCAAGGTCACCCTGGTCCAGGTGCTGCTCCGTTACGACATTCATGAGGCATGCACATAGGGAAAAGCACTTATTGTCATAATTGGTTAAGGGATTCCAGAATTGATGGGGTAATAGCTCAGTAGTGGACTGCACTGTGTCACATTGTGGCCTGTCAATAGCCCTGAGAAGCAACTGCTTAAGCTGTGTGATATTCTAGAATGAGGCAAGCAGTGCTTGTGGGTCTCTGCATGTATTTGAACTGATGTCATTTGTATCCTTAGTGAAAATGTGTCTTATATCCTCATGTCGCTGTTATGCCCAAATGCCCCGGTGAAATACCCCACAGTGGGAGTTTGGATTGGTATAGTGTCATGGATTTTGTAGGAGCCAATTCTCGGTATCATTGTAACTTATGCTACCAGGAAGCCTTGGAGGCTAAATCTTACAGTACTTGGTAATGTTGTCTGTAGCCTGCTTCATGATCCTTACCCCAACGTGCTCATGATAGATAGTGGATGCTGGATTGGCAAATAAAACAAGAAGGTGGTGAAAGTTGCAATCGAGGTCCACATCCACTTCACCTGTACCAATGTTTACTTGCTGATAGGATGCGACGAGTGCATCGCATTGGTCGAGAGATAGTGCTTGTAGGCCGACCAGGTTTGGATGGGAATTGTGCATCTCGATATCTATATTGAGGAAGACTTTGATAACATTCCCCAAGGATATATTTTTTGACAATTTCACGACATGTACTACATTACTGCTATTGCATACCTTGCTTGTGATGAATAACACACAACACCTTCTCACCCCTCTCCTTTGCCTCCTCACAGGCCACCTGGTCCACCCAGGTCAGGGACATTCCCTTATCAAACAAGCTTTCTATTTCACTATTGGTCCTTGGTCTGAACCTTGGTTGCTTCCCCTTAGGCTGAGAGAGCTTCATTGAGGTACAACCTCCATCACTACAGCACTTCACCATAGGATAAAGCATAGTATCACTTGTTATTAGCTCTTTGCTCCCAGCCCTTTGCCTTATATGGGTGGGTGTTTTGTGGTAGGAGGTACACATAAGGTTTCCCGATGTGCCATTATAGGTACAATGCCGGGGGAGTTGAGAAAGATGTAGCATGGTATGGTACGTTTACAATCCTGGAGCAAAAGGCAGTCTGTTGAGAATAGGATCAGTTCTTGTATCGTAATTATCTGCATATAGGAGAGGCTCCACAAACAGATCTAAGCCAATTGGAATGCTAATTCTCCTGACCTGAGAAATCTCACAACACACCGTCCTCAAGGTATACCAGCTGTGAAGCCCTATATAGATAGATGTAGACTGGTTTGTAACTTTCTCCCTCTGCTGGCCTTGAGTGGTTGGTCAGAAATAAGGTTCACAGAAGTTATCCCAAGAGGCTGGTGTATATAGAAATTGGAACCACTTGATGTGATGGTTTGGCAGTAGGAGGAGGTAGCCAGAGTGGAGACCCATAGAAGAGAATATATGGTAGAAAGCTTGAAGATACAGTGAAGAGATGCAAGGATCGAGGTATGAGTACTGGTGTCACGAGAGTGATGCCCTGAGACATAGTACTGCTGGAATCATGATGCCGTAGTACATTGTACTGTCACGATGCCAAGAGGCCTCGGTAATTTAGAAATGTTACCGATGCCTTTTGGTATTGTGATAACAGTTTAGTGAAGATGAGATGTTTGTATAGTCTTCTTGTGTTGTATCCAATGTGTCATGTCAAATACCCAGGGCTGCAAGGGGGGTGTACATGATCACTGACTATAACTCGTTATTGAAGCAAAAGATTTGCTTCCAAAAATGGCATTTTCAGAGTGTTCAACATGATGTTTGTAATAATCTAATCATTCTCAACTGCGATTGCACTCAAGACTCCAGCATGAAAAAATTAGACAAAATGAGGTTGTCATTAGGGTGGGTGGCTTAACAAAATCTAGCCAAGAATGGTATCTTTTGCCAACACTATTGGTGTTACGGTATTCTTGTATTGCCTAACTAGCACTAGAAGTGTCTGAAATCGTCACCTGGTGTTGAGTCAATATAGCTGAATACCTGACAGGCTGAATTCAAGCAATCTGACCTACTCAGGCATAGATATTAGTAATGAGACAGAAGGGGGTTGTTGCCCAGCTGTCCCAGACCAATGTCAAACCCTGATCCATCTCATCACTAATGTCAATACCATAGTAGATAATTGACTCAGATGGTCAGCCAATGTTAGGTGACATACTGGATGCCAAAGCAAGGGGGCTGAATGCTATTACAATTGTCATGTACTCTAGCCAACTGTACTGTACAAGGCACAGGAGATTGAAACATCTAGCAATAAGACTTCGGGGGTATCAATGGGTATCATTACTAGCGAACAAGTACAGGCTATGACCTACTAGCTAAACCTAGCAAACAAAACCTAAAATAGGAAACAAAAATAAAACCTGCAATCCAATAGCAAAAGAAAAAAAAGAAAAAAAACAACTAAGAAAATTCTACCTAAGAAAAAATAAAATCAACAGCCAGGGAGCTGTTCAGGGCTCCATTGACCCAACTATAGTTGGTTGGCTGCGATGGAGTCAGGAACTCCACCAACTAGGGCTGCTCTCAGACAAGGTCAAACATTATTCGATGCTTGTCCATGTCCGAGTGCCTGGAAGGCCCAGTGTCACCTGTGGGTGGGGAGTCCTGGCTCTTCAAGCAGCCCACTTCCGCAAGCAGTTCTTCATCCCACATTGGTGATTATCTGAGTTAATTGAAATGTGGTTACGTTAGAAACTTACATCATGAATCACGATTGGTCACTCACTAGAGTCACCCTCAGGCTCGTCCTCCTCATTATCATCCCCCACAACCCCCTCCAACTCCTCTACCTCACCTGTATCCTCCCAGAACCCACTACCTGCTCCTGCTCCTCCTCCTCTACCTCAGTATCCTCCTCTATGATGGCCTCCCTGATATCTCCAGCCTGCCCACAGTGATCCCACACCTTACAGTCAAAGAAATGTTGGAAATGGATGCTGCTTGGCATGCTCACCATACCCTATTCATTCAGCAATTCATCCATTCATTCAGTTGTTCTTTTATTTGTTTATTCGCCCATCCATTTGTTTGCTTTTCTTCTGTTTGTTATTTTTTTACGATTTATCTTTTCGCTGTTTGCCTTTTCGCCATTCACTCGCTGCACGATAGGAGGAAAGCATGGGAGCTATCTGGGTGGGGGAGGGAACTGCAGGAGCTGTTCCAGTATGGGAATGGTATGGGCACAGGAATGGTATGGGGGTGGGGATGGTATGGGAACAGGAATGTTGTGGGCTTAGAAATAGTATGGGCACAGAAATGGGACTAGTGCAGCAGTCAATGTGACTGCCTGGAGCTATGGGAGTCTTTGTGAAGTTTGTTATTCATTTCTTTGTTAGCATGAGAGTTGTGCAGAGGAAAGGGAGACTTATCAGAAGAGGGTGTGTGAGAGTGGGCAACTAGATGTTTGCAGTATGATGGGCGGATTTCCTTATCATAATTTATATATACTACTATCTTTACTGTTATGTTAGTTAGTAAGAGGGTATTTGAGAGAATAGTGAGAGTATTGTTGAATGAGAGAGAGAACTTCCCTACTTTACCCAGCGATCAGAGTTTTCAACCAGCCAAGTGACTAATCTCTGTTTTAGTTATGTCACAGGCTATCATTCATAGGTCTAAAGTCTTTGCCATTCAAAAAGAAAAGGTATCTGCTATGAGCAGCGTCAGGGGTCCAGTGCTTACTGTCTCCCTCACACAGATGTGGCTCCAGGACCATTAGGTCCTGGGAGTGTCTGCCCCAATTGGCAAGGAGCCACGCCTGGATGTCATCATATTTATTTAAAAAGATGATTTCAGCAAGTGGGAGCTGCTTGGAGGTCGCCTGACGAAGTGCTCAGGTGGCCTCACTGGTCACGCCCCTGAGATATTAGGGGCACCCAATTGCTCCTGACACCTGCACTCGCTTGATCACCCTGAGCAGGTTATCCATACCTGATGATTCCAGGACCCCCCAGGCAATTCCTTGGTCCAAGTCACTGGCACACCAGGGGTGGACAAGGAATGCGTGCACCAGTTCTAGGACAGCCATCCAGTGGATGATATGCATCCTTATTGCCCTTTGGCCATAAGAAGAGTCCCAATCAGGCTAAACCACTAATAACATTTGTTAGCATGAGGATCAAAGATGATAGATAGGATAACAGATAATAGATGGGGTAGGGGAATACCTACTCTGAGGTCCTGCGGCCTTACCACCACCAGCCTCCTTCCCCTTAGCTAGACAGCAACCATTCAATATCATAAGGTTCTTGGCAGTATCTCGCACCAAGATCCTGAGATGGTACTTGACTTCCCCTACATCTTCAGCCTGGTGCTTGTCTTGAACAAGAATTATCAGTGCCATGACTGGGGGAAGGGAGCATGGGAAAACAACTGCCGAATCCAGATCGAATTCCATTGGGTGGCTAAATTTGAGGGAGCAACCTGTCATGTAGGTTCTTATCTCCACATGCTATGCACTGTATGCAACAGTACTAGCATAAGGTTCTGAGAACCCCGACCAGCTTTTCACATAGGCGATTTCATCATAGCACCCCCTATGAGTATAAGTTTAGAATATGTGACGGATTGGAGTAGGAGTGTTTCACTTACAAGTTGTCCTCCACTGCCAGCTCCAAGGAGGGGTTCTCCCGTGTACTCTCCTAGATGAGACTACTAAAATAAAAGAATAATTGTTAGCTCGATATCAGGGGATGCATAGACATGATAGGTAAGTGGGGGTATTATGCTTATGCTCTCTCCATTCCCCCTGTACTTGTAACATGACCACACAGGGCTCTACATTTCCCACCCCACTCTTGTGGGTCAGGAGGCTCAACAGCCGTCCGTCTAAGTGCAAAAGAAAGATTAGTAATTATCAACAGCTAATATATAAATGGGAAACAGGATGTACTTACTTTCCTGGGTGCATGTAACTTGTGCGGGAAGGACTCGCAAAAACAGGGACATCTGAACATCTAAGTGCAAAATAAAGGTTAGTAATTATCACCAGCTAATATATAAATAGGAAACAGGATGTACTTACTTCCCCAGGCACATGTCACTTGCATGGGAAAGACCAACAGGAACAGAGACAATCAGACCTCAAGTGCAAAAGAAAGGTTAGTAATTATCACCAGCTAATATATAAATAGAATGTACTTACTTTTGCAGTTTGCCCTGGTCATGGCCTTAGAGGCACCATTAAGCCTCCAACAATCAATGGAAAGAAAAAAAGAAAAAAAGGTAAAAACACTAAGCCGGAGAGGGGCAAAGAGGAGGTTTAGGGGAAACAGATGTGCTAGGAGGAGGATGGGAAGGGAGGGGGAAGGAAGAGGTCTTCTTCTTATCTTCCTCTATGGTGGAGAGAAGAAAAAGAAAGGAGGGAAGGAGGGAAGAAGGGTTAGGCTTATATACTCTTCATACATAAGGTGCACACCTCATGTGTATAGGGTATATAAGAAACAATGCATATCCATTTCCTGGTTTGTTTGTACACCTCATTGTACACTCAAACAATGCTCAGACAGCGTCAGATGTGCGAGCACTGTTTGCAGTACAATTGAGTATACAAAGCATATTGATTTCACCAATTGCAGTGCATGAGGATCAATTTAATAGGCATATAAAATATATTTTAAAATCTATGGTGATATCTACAGAGTTTAACTTGTCACTAACTATCATAAAATAAGCTTTTAAGCTGCAATAAGGATCTCTTGGTGTCAATTCACTAGTGCAGTGTAAAAGCTTATTTCATGAAATGATATAAGATAAATTACCTACATTTCTTGGCAGCATTGATGCACAATGTCCTCAGCATCACCACAACCATATGGCAAAAAGCCAATTTTCTTTTCATATTCAAAAGATATTTCTATACCATAATAGGTATAGAAATATCTTTTAAATATAAAAAGAAAATCAGCTTTTGACCGTACTATTGTCATGATACCAAGAGGTGTTGATAATATATATTTGGTATTATTGACACCTCTTGGCAGCATCGATGCATGATGTCCCTGGCATCACAACAACAGCACAGCAAAATGCTGACATTAATTTTATATTGAAAAGATATTTATATACCTATCATGGTATACAAATATCCTTTGAATATAAAAAGAATATCTGCTTTTGGCTGTAGTGTTGTCACAATACTAAGACAGGTCGATAACATATATTTCTATGTTATTGACACCTCTTGGCAGCATTGATACACAATGGCCCCGGCATCATGACAACACTATTGTGAAAAGCAGAGTTGATTTTTTTAATTGAAAAGAATTTCTATACCTATTGTGGTATAGAAATATCTTTTAAATATAAAAACAAAATCAGCTTTTGTCTGTACTGTTATCGTGATACCAACAGGCATTGATAACATATATTTCCATGTTATCAACACCTCATGGCAGCCAAGCAGTACAAAGTCCCCAGCATCATGACAACAGTATGGCGAAAAGCTGACTTTGTTTTTTTATTCAAAATATATTTCTATACCATAATAGCTATAGAAATATCTTTTGAATGGAAAAAGAAAATCGACTTTTAGCTGTACTATTGTTGTGATACCAACAGGTATCGATAACATATATTTCTGTATTATCGACACCTCTTGGCAACATTGATGCTCAATATCCATGGTGTCCTGACAACTGTATGGAGAAAAGCGCATTTTCTTTTTATATTGAAAAGATAATTCTCTACCCATCATGGTATACAAATATCCTTTGAATATAAAAAGAAAATTCGCTTTTGGCTGCAGTGTTGTCGTGATATCAAGAGGTGTTGATAATATATATTTCTATGTTATTGACACCTCTTGGCAGCATCACTGCACAACATCCCCACCATCACCACAACAGTATGGCGAAAAGCCAATTTGTGTTGTATATTTAAAAGATATTTGTATACCTATCATGGTATAGAAATATATATAAATATAGAAATAAAATTAGCTTTTGGCCTTACTATTATTGTGATACTATCTTGTTTTCATATATAAAATTGTGTGGTGATATGTACCAATGTCATCCGGTGACATATATTTTATATATGCAAACTAATTTTCCCCCACCGTCGATTCTATGTTTTCTTAGGTGCAATTTTCTTAGTCTCTTTTTTTTTTTTTGCCATCTGATTTCAGAAGTTTGGTTTTATTTTTGTTTCCCATTTTTTGATTTATCTACTAGGTTTAACTAGTAGTTCTTTGCCTGTACTTATTAGCTACTAATGATACCAATTGACACCACCAGTATCACCAATTTCTAGATGTTTCGATCTCGAGTGCCTGATATGTAATACTAATGATACCATTTGATGCCCTTGGTTTGGCATCTCTCATTGCTTGCTATTTTGATATTGAATGCCTAGTACAGTACAGTAGACTACAGTATGTGATAATTGTAATTGTATTTAGCATCCTTGCTTTGGTATCTGGTATGTCGCCTAGTATTGGTTGACCATCTGAGTCAATTATCTACTATGGTATTGACATTAGTGGTGAGATGGACTGGAGTTTGACGTTAGTCTAGAACGACCATGCTACAACCCCTATCCGTCACATTACTAATTTCCAGGCCTGAGTAGGTTGGATTGATTGAATTCAGACTCACATGTGTTCAGGTATATTGAATAAATGGCAGGAGACAATATCAGACACTTCTACTGCTAGTTAGGCAATGCGAGAATATAGTAGCGCCAGTAGTGTCAGTACACAATACCCTTCATGGCTAGATTTTATGAAGGCACCCACCCTAACAAGACCCTCATTTCATCTAATTTTTTCATGTGGGAGTTTTTAGTCCAATCATAGTTGAGAATGCTTAGATTATTACAAACATAATGTTGAATACTCTGAAAATGCCATTTTGGAGGCAAATCTTTTGCTTCAATAATGAGTGATAGTCAGTACATCAACAAAAGAAAAACCAGGATCTGATGTATAGGCATCACGTCCTGACACATGCCACATTTCTCATGCTCCCAGTACCCCTGGTGCATCCAGAGTTCCATTGCAACCCCCTGTTGCGCACTGTTCATCATGATGTGTATTGTAACACAAAATTGTGCCTGGTACATCCTGTGTCATATAGCAACATTTTGCGCCATCAGGATACAACCCAATAGTAGGTCAACATCCTCACAACCCCTGGACATCTGCATCTCCATCGTACCTTCTTCCCCATATCCTGATGTCTGGCTATGGCCACTGCCTCATGGGAGTACCACACAGTGTGGCCATACAGGGCTGGCCTTTATCACCTTCCTTCTGTCTCTCATTGCAACACCATAACTCCATTCTAATATTGACCACAGATGCATTCCATCCCTCGATGTCCCCATTCCTGCCGTGAACCTTTCCAGCATCCTGATACATCAGTGTTGTCGGTTCCTCACTGTGAGGCCACAGGGCATTGCAGTGATTTATCGCAACCTCTCAGGTTTCTTCACTGCATCCTTGCGATATGGGGATGCATGATGTCCCATGGCATCATCGCGACATTGGGACCCATGACATTTTACTACGTGGTGTTGTCAGGGTCCTAATCTTGAGGACTGACCAATCCCCCACTGTAATTTTCTACATTGTATACTTTTAGTTGTATCTATTATTTAGTTTCTATTAATTGGTTTCTACATTGAGGTTTCTATATACAGAATACAGTGAAAGATACTATAATATTCTCCATGCCATTCAACCATCCTCAATGAAGAATATGTGCCCAAGCCAACAGTTGTCACCAGACTGTCTGAACTCATGACCCCTCAATAAATCTTGTTAAATGTCCTTAAATCAATATGGCAATTAACAACCCATTGCTAGTCTCTCTCCGGGATGAGGTACACCAGGTCTAGGATTGTCCCTATGTCTAGAATAGTAAACTCTCATGAATTTTCCCTTAGGTGTACCATGATAAGCCCATGGACATCGGATGTGCATCCTGAGTTAACTACATTCAATATTTGGAAACATGCAAGACTCCGAACCATATCCTTGTATGTGTTGTCTCTGATTTTGAAGAGAGCCTGGAGCTTTTCATGGAGATGGACCCAGAGAATACCATACATATGCTGGCCACCAATCTGTACCTAAACCCAATCATTGCCACTCACCTAGTTCCTAAAGAGTCACGTACTAGGGGAGCATGCCCTGTGGATGTCATGAATATAGGTTTCCTGGAACACTAGAAAGGGGATTTCAAGTTACGTTGGTAGTTCAACCAGAAGGAATGACAGTATGGCAAGATCTTGAGGAAGGCCGCATTTTGTGGGCAGGCTATTCCAGATATATGGAATCAATTCTTGCCAGAAGCTCTGCAGTGAGATACCCAAGACCTTGCAAAAATCTATCACATCGGAAATATAATCAAGATGCCCCTTTAGAATCCTACATTTAGTGACAGGCATGGATAGAGAATTTGTTTTATCCAAATGTTCCATGACATTGGCAGGGAGATCAGTCCTGTGATGTTGAAGAGAATCCATATTCAAAAGTATCATTCGGATTACATGCTGGCGACCATGACTGTGCAGCATCTGTTTTGTGGTATCATTTTTATTCAAACAGCACCACCCCTCCTTGATTTGTTCCTTATACGCAAGCTCACCAAACTCTGTAGAATACATCAAAATATTGCCAAACTGGTATATGTGACACTGAAAATGACTTAGTAGATGCATCTTAATGAAGATGAAATGAAATTCTGTATGGATTAGTTCCATATCTTGGTCGATCTCTTCTTCACAATCCTGCTCCTGTACTGAACCCTGGTTGGATTTGGCAACATATTGGTTAACCCATGTTCTCTCATGTCATCACTTCCTTTGCTGTTCATCAACTATTGCCTGTGTCATCTGCAATATTCCAAACTCCAAGAAGATATCTTGCGTATCTTAAAACTGATTCAGATATTGTTCCATATAATCCAAGGTCTCAGGTATATGGCTTCTATATTGGGTCATCAAAGTGAAATTAAGCAATGACCTGATGCAGGGGAGCACACGTTTGAATGGTAATACTTGCATACTCTCAGGCTGCCTCAATGCTAGGGTGAGTACTCCCAAAAGACAATGCTCCAGGTTCCTCATCTCCTTTCCTTGCTACTGCGTAACCTTGCGGTATGCTTTTTTGGGTCCAAAGCATCCCCAGTATAGTGCTAAAGCCTCTCAGGCATCGTCAAAAGCCTGCAGTTGTGGGTGTTTCTTGAGGAATCCCTGTCCCTATTCCATCATATGCTTGAATAGTCCCAAATAAACTGTATGGAGCAAATCCAGCTTATGCAGATTGGGTGCTGAAATCCATTGAAGCCCATGAAAAACATTCCATCCCATCTTGATACCAAGTGCATCCAATGTGGCATTCATGTCCCCTGACCCAGAGTCTTTTGACCAATGCTCATTTTCTTGTTTGAGACATTCATATGTGGCATAATCTCACATCCGACATGTCTCCTGCATATCGGTTCCTAATGCATCATGAAGCACCTCAAATTTTGGACAGGTATTAGGTTCTACTCCATGTCGTGCAATGTTTTCCATATGGTCCGCAACCCATGCAGACAAGATAGGGAAGCACCACCAGACCTTCCCATCCGCACAGTCAATTGAGATACCATGAAGCAGAGCATCTTGCAATGGTGACAGTGTGAGTTCAAATATGCCTTGTAGTGTGTCAGCATTGATTTGTCTCTGCAAGTTGTCTGCTTAAGAAGACTAGGGGAACTTAGGCGGGATGGGCAATAGTGCAAGAAGAAGAACCGCCATTGATCCACGGCTAGTATAGCTAGTCAATAGAAGATTTCTGATCGTAATATACATAGGCTACCCTTTCTTGTCACCCAAGAAGTTGGTAAGATGCATTTGATCAGACATTCTAATTATTAAAACTAGAGTTGTACCACATGTAAGTGTATCCTATAAATGGTTAGCCAGTTCCCTGATGAAGGATGTTGTAAAGCAGGTTGTACAGTACTTGGATGTCCCACCACCAGTCTACCGGACGCATTTCAGCATATATCCTATGTTCAATATGGTCATATTCATGCTACGGAGAGTAGACCAAGTCATCCCTGTATGCTATCTGCAAAAGAAGGTGCCTGACACAGTCAAGGATGTTCCGATAGAAGAAATGCTGTGTTCTCTTACCATTGTCAACTTCACCTTCGAACCATTGTAGATAAGCACTGTAGGGGTCCAATGATCGGAGATGATTCACCAACTTGTAGATTGAACTTTAGCTGACTGAAGCAGAACTACCCAGACTGCTGGAAAAGAATTCAGTGATTTAAGACTTTGAGACCTTGCTCTGAATGAACCAAGATGGAAGTTTGAAATTGTGAGCATTGATAAACGGGGCCAATGGATCCTGGCACAGAATATAGTATTCATCCTCAAACCCACTCAGAACTCCAATCTCTTCCCCAGTGCCTGAGCAATGTGCTTGTCTACCAACCATCGCTGAGGTATTGCGGTTGAGTACTTCAGCATCAGACTTGTGCGAGATGTCATCATTCAATGCATCGGTGTCACATCCAGGAGGATCCACATTAGATTCATAGTCTGAATCAGCCCATTCATTCTCGTAATATACCTCAGGGTCAAGGAATAGATCTGTTTCCATATCATTAATAGGACTCGTGGAAGCAGCATGTCATATGGTAGAGGCAAGTACGATATCCAGATTTTCATGCGCAGTTTTTAGGTATTACTCTTATGCGCCTACCTGCATGTATCTTTGGCCACAAAATGGACATTTGACAGCAATGGTGAAAGTCTACCTAGTCAATCTCGGGGCTCTCTACATATTATCAGGTGCAAGAGTACTCTATAGTGTTAATCTTGACATATGTTAGTGGAGCACTGGGTCAAGGAGTTTGCTCACAGTGAACTGTAACTAGTATCCAAATAGGCTTAGTACTTGTAGCTTGATACCTTGTATCACCCCATCTGGTCAGATCACCTCATCCTCTTTGTTGTAACATAAGCTACTTCCCCTTTATGGGCCATCATACAATGTCACTTTGTATCACCACACTTGTGCAAATTAGAAGCTTATTTCACTAATATTAGTTACACATCATGGTAGGCTTAGGAACATTGTTCCTGGCTATATTATCAATTGTTCTCATATTATATTTTTTATTCTGATCTGCCACAAATCTACATATCCACATATCTGTACAGCCACATGCACTGCGGGGTAAGTGAACACAACAGAGGGCAGATAGATCCTATCATACAAATAAGGTATGTTAATTTCTCAGAAAGAATGCAGAATCAGAACCCTGATTCTGGAGATCAGGGAGAGCAGTGCCATACATGCAATCATGCTTCTGCTTCCCCATCTGCCACCTCCCAGCACATACCTATGTCTGACTCCTGATAACATGCTGCAGCAGGAACCCATGCATAGTCGAAACCAAGTAGAGTCGAGAAATGGTCCAGAGCCTTGCAAAGTCAATTAGCTTATGACTGCGGATACCTCAGATCAAACCCACAGGAAAGTGAAAGCACCATTCCAAATCAGATATGCAAAATCCGTCCTATTCAAACTGTCCTGATGGTGTACTCAGCATTTAGTCAAGGTCAACCTGGTCCAGCTGTGGCTCTGTTATGGCGTTGATGAGGTATGCACATAGAGAAAAGCACTTATTGTCATAATTGGTCCAGAGATTCTGGAAGTGATAGGGTAATAGCTCAATAGTAGACTGCATTGTGTCATGTTGTGGCCTGTCAATAGCCCCGAGAAGCAATCTCTTAAGAGGTGTGATATTCTGGAATGAGGCAAGGAGCTCTTGTAGGTCTCTGTATGTATTTGAACCAACGTCATTGGTATCCTTAGTCAAAAGGGGTCCAAGGTTCTCATGTCCCTATTGTGCCCAAATACCCTAATGGAACACCCCACAGTACAAGTTCAGATAGGCATAGTGTCGTGGATTTTACCAAAGCCAATCCACAGTATGATTATTCCTTATACTACGTGGAAGCCTTGGAGGCTGAATCTCACAGTACTTGCTAATGGTGTCTGTAGCCCGCTTCATGATCCTTGCCCCAACCTCCTTACCATAGATAGTGGAGCCAGGATTGGTAAATACAACAAGAAGGTGGTGATAGTTGCGATCGAGGTTCATATATAGCTCACCTATGCCAATGTTGACTTGCTGATATGAGGTGCCAAGCACATCACATTGGTCCAGTTATAGAACTTGCATGCTCGGCAGGTGTGGACAGGAATTGTGTGTCTCGATCACTATATTGAGGAAGACTTCAATAATGTTGCCTAAGAATATGTTATTAGAGTATTCCATGACATGTACTACATGACTGCTATTGCATACCATGCTTGCACTGAATAAAGCACAATACCTTCTCACCCCTCTCATTTGCCTCCTCACAGGCCACCTCATCCTACTGGGTCAGGGACATTCCCTTATCAAACCAACCTTCCATTTCACTATTGGTCCTTGGCTCCAACCTTGGTTGCTTACCTTTTGGGTGAGAGAGCTTCATTGAGGCAGACCACACATCAACATGGGACTTCACCGTACGATAAAGCATTGTATCAATTGTTACTGGCTCCTAACTCCCAGTCCTTTATCTCATACGAGTGGGTGTTTGGTGGTAGGGGGGACGCATAAGGTTTCCCAGTGTCCCATTATTGGTATGATGCTGGGGCAGTTGAAAAGGATGTAGCATGATATGGTGCATTAGAATCGTGTAGCACAAGGTGGTCTGTTGAGAATATGGTCAGTTCTAGTATCACGAGTATGCACACAGAGGAGAGGCTACACAAACAGATGTAAACCGATCAGAATACCAATTCTTGCAATGTGAGAAATCTTGCACCACAGTTCCAAAGGTATACCAACCGTGAAGCCCTATATAGAGAGATAGACAGTGGTTTGTAACTTTATCCCTCTGCCACCCATGAGTGGTTGGTCAGAAATAACTTTCACAGAGGTTATCCTAAGAGGCTGGTCCATGTAGAAGTTGGAACAACTTGATGAAAAGGTTTGGCAGGGGCAGGATATAGCTGGAGTGGGGAGACCCATAGATGTAAATATAGATGTACACAGGAGAAGGTTTAAGTGAGGATCAGGGTACAAGTGCTAGTATTGTGGCTGTGATACTATGTGACATTATGTTGTCATGACCGTGGCATAGTAGGGTATTGTGCTGTCCCAAGCGTGATGCCATAGGACTTCATGCAGTCACAATGCCACCAGGTATCAGTAATGTAGAAATATGTTACCGCTGCCTTTTGGTATCACGTTAACCGTTCGGTGAAGATGAGAAGTTTGTATAGTTTTCTCATGTTGTATCTGATGTGTCAAGTTTAATACACAGGGTTCCATGGAGGGTATAAGATCACTGACTATCACACATTATTGAAACAAAAGGTTTTCCTGCAAAATGGCATTTCCAGAGTATTCAACATTATGTTGGTAATAATCTAAGCATTCTCAACTACCATTGGACTCAAGAGTCTGGCATGATAAAATTTGACAAGATGAGGGTATTGTTAGGGTGGGTGGCTTAATAAAATCTAGCCATGAATGGTATTGTTTACCAATACTATTGGCACTCTGGTATTCTTGCATTGCCAAACTACCACTAGAAGTGTCCCAAATTGTCTCCTGGCATTGAGTCAACACAGCTTGAACACCCAGGAGGCTGAATTCAAGCAATCTAACCTACTCACACATGGATATTAGTGATGAGATGGACAGGGGTTGTAGCCTGACCATTTCTGACCAACTTCAAACCCCAGTCCATTGCATCACTAACCTCAATACCCTATTAGATAATCAACATACCATGAGCTGACTCTAGACCAGTTAACAATTGACAATATGAGATATGGCAACTGAAGAAAACACCAGACAACAAAGTAAGGGTGCATGGTGCTATCACTATTATTACATACCAGGCACTTGAGATCAAAACAGCTAGCAATATGAGACACCAAAGCAAGGTCATCCCACAGTATCTCAACTATCATATAGAGGCACTCAATATTACAAAAGATCCCACATTAGTTAGCAAATTTTTAAATTTTTCTTTTAGACTAAGAGATAAAGCTCCCTATCTAAAAACTACCTCCCAAAAAGCTATTTAGAAAAAAAAAAACAAAAATGCTAGGAAAAAAAATCTACAAAAGAATTATTAACGGGGACACTAGCATCTTGTTCTGCCCTGCGGTGCAGAGGGGGTTTCCAGGGCTGGAGGTATTGGGTCGAGGTTAAGGTGTCGAGAGGCAGCCTGCAGGGGAGCTTGGCACTATTGGAGGGCTTGGTGCAGAGAGGGGGCTCAGCGCACAGGGGGGGGTGTCAGAGTCTGGATAATTGTTAGAGCCAGAGAGGAGGTAGTCGGGGGAGAGCTGATGACAGCGCCAGGAGTCATAAGGAACTCAGCCATCCCAGGCTGCTGTCAGACAAGATCAAGCAACCTTCTGTGGTTGTCTTGCTCTGACAGGCCAGGAGGCTTGGCGGTGGTGACTGGAGGTAGTCTGGGCTTGTGGTGGGAGGAGGGTTTAAGGAACTCAGTTCCGAATCCATTTCTTTGTCCTCGTACTATGTGTTTGTGATTAGCTAAGATGGTAACTAAAATATAGTTAGAGTGAGTAACTTACATCTTCGATCACAATAGTGTGTTCGCCAGGATCTTCCCCCTCCACCTCCTCCTCTGCCTCCTGCTCCTCCTACTCCTCCACCTCCTGCTCCTCCTCCACCTCCTCCACCTCCTCCATGTCCTCTATCTCCACCTCCTGTACCTCCACCTTCACCTCCAACACCTCTACTACCTCTACCTCCTCCTCTTACATAACCTCCCTGATATCTCCGACCTGCCCACAGGGATCCCAGACCTTGCGGTCGAAGAAGGAATATCTGCTATGGGCAGTTGTGGTGGTCTGGTCATGATCCTCTCCCTCACAGAGGTGTGGCTGTAGGACCATCAGGTCTAAGGGGTGTTTGCCATCATTGGCAAGGAGCCATGCTGGGATGTCCTCATCTTCATGAAGAAAGATGAGTTCCCAGAGTAGGAGAGGATTGGAGGGTGCCTGACTAATTAACTGCGTGCCCTCACCAGTCACCCTGAAGAGAAATTGGGGGCATCAGATTGCCCCCTTCACATACTGTCACTAGACTACCCCAAGCACACTTTCGATGCTCAGTGATGCCATGACTCCCCCAGAGATTCCCTGGTAAGACTCATTGGAACATGTGGGGTAGCCAAGGAATGGGTGCTCAGTTTCTGAGGCACCTGACAGATGAATGATATGGATCCTTATTGCACGTGGGCAATGAGGGGAGGCCCAATCCGATTGAGCCACTGACAATATATGTTAGTATGAGGATAGCATATAATAGATGGGAGGGGGCGACACTTACTTGGAGGTCCCTCAACCTCATCACCAACCTTCTTTCCCTATACCAGATGATGCCCGTTCAACATCCTCAGGTTCTTGGCTATGTCACAGACCAAGACCCTGAGGTGATGCTCCACTTCCAAGATATCATCAGCCCAGTGCATCTCTTTATGAAGTGCAAGCCAGGCTGCGACTGGGGGATGGGAGAGAGCATACCCAATGAGTCAATCTAATTCGAATTTGGTCAGGTGGTAGATATCCAGGGAGTAACCAGTCAAGTGCACCTTGATATGATCGTTTAAGGCACTGTATGCAACAGTGAACTGTCATGGGCACGTGAACACACACCCGCTTTTGGCATATACTATGTCACTAAAGCATCCCCTATGAGTATTAGTTTAAATGTTTCTGATAGATGAGTGTAGGTTGGGTTTCACTTACAAGGAATCCTCCACTGCTAGCTTGAAGGGTAGTCTCTGTGATGAAGTCGACTAGCTCAGGCTGCTTGTAACTGTACCTGCCAGCACTCTCTGTTTCTCACTACACCTATGCAACTCGAGAGGCTCAGCAGCTGGTCACCTAAGAAACAAAAGGGAAGGTTCGTAATTATCACATGATAAAACATGGATGGACTCCACTTACTTCCACATCCATACTTCATTTCCCCGAGGTTGAACCACAGGAAGGACAGGGGCAGCAGGACCAATGGAGACAGCAGGATGTCTAAAAGGAAAAGAAACATTAATATTACTCACTCCAGACAGTCAATGGTGTTGTAGGTTGTACTTACTTTCCCTTGTTCACTAGCTATCTGATCAACATCCAAGGTGCTATCAGAGTTAGAGGAAGGGCAAAAACAAAAAAAAAAAAAAAGAAACAAAAAAGACAATTGGTAGCAGAGGGGGGGGAAGAGCCTCCTGTTAAGAGATGGAAGGAAGAAGTGAAGTAGAGAAGGAGAGAAAGAGAGAAAGGGTCTTCTTCTTATCTTCCCCTCTGGTGGAGAGAAGAGAAGGAAAGGAGGAAAGAAGGGAAGAAGGGCTGGGTTTATATACCTTACACATATAGGGTGTGCATATGCGTACCTCATGTGTGTATCTGTTGTGCGCAGGGTATATAAGAAACGATGCATATGCATTTCCTGGTTTGTTTGTGCACCCCATTGTACCCCCAAATAATTCTCGCATATCTGATGATGTCTGAGCATTATTTGGGTGTACAATTGGGTGTGCAAACAAACTAGGAAATACATACATACAGGATAAGTATCTATTCTTCTGTATATATAATATATTTAAAAATCAATTGCAATATCTAGGAAGTCTAACTTGTTACTAACTTTGGTAAAATAAGCTTTTAAGCCACACTAGTTATGTGACACCAAAGGGTCACTAGTGAGCTTAAAAGCTTATTTTATGAAACTATATATGTAGCACGATGTCCCTGCCATTGTGACAACAGTGCAGTGAAAATTTTATTTTCTATTTATATTGAAAAGGTATTTCTATACATATTATGGTATACAAATATGTTTTGAATAAAAAAAGAAAATCACCTTTTAGCCATACTGTTGTCATGATGCGGGGGATATCATGCATCAATGCTCCTAAGAGGCATCGATCACAAAGAAATATGGATTATTGAAGCCTCTTGGTATCATGACAATGGTACAGGCAAAAGCCAAGTTAATCTTTTTTATTGAAAGGATATTTCAATACCATAATAGGTATACAAATATCTGTTCCATATAAAAAGAAAGTGGGGTTTTCACTGTAAGGTTCTCATGATGCAGGGGATGTCGTACATCGATGCTGCCAAGAGGTGTCAATAACACAGAAATATATGTTATCAATGCTGCCAAGAGGTGTCAATAACACAGAAATACACTTTATCGATGCCTTTTGGTATCACAAAAACAGTATAGCCAAAAGCTGATTTTCTTTTTTTATTCAAACAATATTTCTATACCACAATAGGTATACAAATATATTTTCAATAAAAAAAGAAAATGCAGTTTTCGCCATATTGTTGTCATGATGCCAGGGATATCGTGCATCGATGCTGCCAAGAGGTGTTGATAACACAGAAATATATATTATCGACACCTCTTGGTATCATGACAACACTGTGGCCAAAAGCCGATTTTGTTTTTTTATTCAAAAGATATTTGTATACCATGATAGGTATACAAATATCTTTCCGATATAAAAAGAAAATGGGTGTTTCACTGTACTGTTGTGGTGATGCCACAGACATCATGCTACATATATAGTTTCATGAAATAAGCTTTTAAGCCACAATAGTGACCCTTTTGTGTCACATCACTAGTGTGGCTTAAAAGCTTGTTTTACCAAAGTTAGTGACAAGTTAGACTTCATAGATATTAACATCGATTTTTAAATATATTATATATACAGAAGAATAGATACTTATCCTCCATGTATGTGTTTTCTAGTTTGTTTATTCACCCTATTGTACACCCAATCAATGCTCAGACATCGTCAGATGTGCAAGCATTGTTTGCAGGTACAATGGGGTGTCCAGACAAACCAGAAAATGCATACATATCATTTCTTATATACACTGCATACATCAGGTGCACACCCTATGTATATAGGATATATAAACCAAGCCCTTCTTCCCTGCTTTCCACCTTCCATTCTCCTCTCTCTACCATAGAGGAAGATAAGAACAAGATGCTTCCTCTCCTTCTCTCCTTCTCTCCTTCTCTCCTTCTCTCCTTCTCTACTTCTCTTCTTCCTTCCGTCTCTTAATAGGAGGCTCTTCCCCGCCTCACCTCCAACTGTCTTTTTTTGTTTTTTTTTTTCCTTTTTTGTTTTTCCCCTCCCTCTAACTGTGATGGCACCTCAGACATTGATCAGAAGACCAGTGAACAAGGGAAAGTAAGTACACCACACAACACCATTGATTGTCTGTAGTGAGTAATATTAATGTTTCTTTTCCTCATAGACATCCCACTGTCTCTGTCATTCCTGCTGCCAGTATCCTTCCTGCTATTCGACCTCGAGGAAGTGAAGTGCGGATAGGGAAGTAACTTGAGTCCATCTAAGCTTCATCATGTGATAATTACTAACTTTTCCTTTTTTTTCTTAGACGTCCTGCTGCTGAGCCTGTCAAGCCAGATGGGCAGAGTGGCAAATGGAGAGCACTGGCATACATGGTTACAAGTATTCCAAGCCAGTCGACTTCGTCAGAGCAGCCAACTTTGGAGCCAGCAGCCGAAGATTCCTTGTAAGTGAATCCCAACCTACTCTCATCTGTCAGAAACATTTAAACTAATACTGATAGGGGACGTTATAGTGACATAGCATATGCCAAAAGCTAGGGTGGGTTCACATACCCATGTCAGATCACTGTTGCATACAGGGCCTGACGCGACCATGTCAAGGTGCACTTGACTGGTCACTCCCTGGACCTCCACTGTGTGACTGAATCCGAATTAGATTCAGTTGTTGGTTATGTTCGCTCACATCCCCCAGTCACGGCCCCACTTATACCTGTTAAACACAAGCACCGAGCTGATGATGTCTTGCAAGTGAAGCACCACCTCAGACTCTTAGTCTGGGACATGGTCAAGAACCTGAGGACGTCAAAGAGGAGTCATCTGGTGGAGGGAAAGAAGGTTGGTGGTGAGGTCGAGGTATCTCTGAGTATGTGTCGCCCCCTCACATATATTGTATGCTATCCTTGTACTAACATATATTGTCAGTGGCTCAATTGGATTGGACCTTCCATTATTGCCCATGGGCAATAAGGGAAGGTTCCGGAATAATATCGCAACAAGATAAGGAAGGGCTATGGAAACCAATAGCCTACGTGTCAAAAACAATGACCAAGGCGGAATGCAACTACGACATACACGACAAAGAACTCCTGGCAATCATGCAAGCCCTCAAGGAATGGAGAAAATATGCATAAGGAAGGCCTCATACCGTCAAAATCCTCACGGACCACAAAAACCTTGTCCCATTTACAACTATCAAGGCTCTGAATGGAAGACAAATAAGATGGAGCAAAGAGTTAAGCCAAAACAATATCAAAAACCGAATATCAACCAGGCAAGGAAGGGGCAAAACCGGATGCCCTCACAAGAAGAACAAATGACATACCAATGGAAGGAGGCGATCGCATTATGCAACAATAAAGGATTCTGTTACGAAAAGAACAATTCTTTGTGGATGAAGGATATGCCTCGGGCTCAGAAGAAATCAATACTATGGAACTATGGACGATAGAAGACCAAGGAAATGAAAAGAATATCAAAGAAAAAACATCACAGGATGTGTTGCTCCAAGATATTCGAAAAGCCATAGAAAGAAAGGATAAAGAATACCCGAAAGTGGCACTAGGATCATGCGACTGGAAGGAAGGATACATGTAGTATGAAGGAAAAATCTGGTTACCAGAAGATGAACCAATAAGGACCGCAGTGATAAGAAGGAATCACGACACACCACAAAACAGACATTATGGAACAGCCAAAACATTTGAATTGACACAACGAATATACTATTGGCCAGGTATGCACCAAGATGTTAAGCAATATGTCAAAAATTGTGATAAGTGTCAACTTATAAAACCAAGTTGTCACATGCCCTATGGACTATTGCAACCACTACAAATACCAGAAAAACCATAGAAATCCATCAGTATAGATTTCATCACAGACTTGCCACTATTGAACAACCATGACGCAATATGGGTCGTGGTGGATTGATTAACCAAGATGGCTCATTTCATACCCTGTCGAAAGGATATGAAAACCAAACAATTTATGCAATTGTTTATGAAAAATGTTTTCAAACTACATAGATTACCGAAAGATATTATCAGCGATAGGGGATCAATATTCACATTGGACCTATGGAAAGAGATGACCAGGGGATTGGACATCACCAGGAAGATAAGCACAGCATTCCACCCCCAAACCGATGGTCAGACAGAGCAAACAAATGCCTCACTGGAACAGTTCCTAAGGGCATATGTGGAATACTCCCAACAAGACTGGGAAGGATGGCTATCATTTGCAGAATTTGCATACAACAACACAAGACAAGACATCATTAAGACAACACCCTTCTATGCAAACTATGGACATCACTCCATCAATGAACCTATGGGACACACAGGTTTACCAGAAATATTAGAAAAGGACGATATCAGTCGACTACACAGACTCATCAAAACAGAAATAAGAATAGCACAAGATAAAATGAAGGAAAATAACGATCATCACAGAAAACCCGATCCAAGACTGGAAACAGGAGATAAAGTCTGGTTCATCACAAAAGACATCCAGACCACAAGGCCATCAAAGAAACTGGATTATCGCAAAATGGAACAATACAAGATCATCGAAAAAATTGGTGAAAAAGCTTATAAGCTAGACCTCCCAGCCTCAATGAAAACAAAACATCCAGTCTTCCACATCAGCAAACTCGAACTTAATTCACACAATCCTCTACCGTCACAAAAGAAACCTCCCCCTCCTCCTATCAAGATAGAAGGAGAAGACGAATACGAACTTTATCAAATAGTCGATTCAAGACTCCATTACGGAAAACTACAATACCGAGCCAAGTGCACCAGTCACTCTACACAATACGACCAAGAGTGGTACCCAGCAGAAAATTTTAATAACGCCAAACATGCAATCCAACACTTTCACCAAGAAAAACCAGGGAAACCTGGTCCAAGAGGAGGAACAAATGAGTGTCAAGGACTGGATCAACATAGCTGATCTCCCCGCATCCACGCTAATTACACAAGAACATGAAAAACACAACCAGAAAAACTGGACTGGTTGCTTTGACAATGGATGCCAAGTACACTTTACAGAAAAAGAAGGGGCAGATTACTGGTCGAAGGAGCACAGAACCCCCCTACCACCACTCCAACCACCCATGACGACATGGGAAGAAATGTCACCGTCCCCACGTATGCCACCCCAGTCACCATGCGACAACAAGATCCTCTTAATGGCAAAGCAAGAAAGGTTTTCAGGGACGAACATGATGAGAAGGTGGGGCAAAAAATCTTGGCCCAAGGTCAAGAAAGGTGGAGAACAGTTGGAAAAGTGTCCAACAATAACCCATACCAATTCCTTCGAGACGAAGGAAACCTTGAAGAGAAAGGTCAAAGAAAAGGAGGAGCAAATTGCAAAGCTGGAGGCGGATAAGAGATGGTCAAAAGGAGAGATAGCAGGCAAGGATATCAGGATCCGAGCCCTGGAAAGAGAGCTAGCAAGAGAACCCTATGCGAGGAATGAGGAAGAAAAAAGGTTCAGTAGGACTGCGGGGGATATGGCACACATCTGCAGAAACATAAGAAAGGATGTGTACTATGAAGGATACCATCATGAATCCTCAAGGGACTGAGGACTTAGGGAGAGGGGAGCTAGTATTACAAACCCGGTATGGTTTGTAATGGTTTCACATGACATACAATTGTATGTCATAAGTATTTCATTTGTTAAAGGTTTTTCGCACATGACTCAGTTGAGTCATATGATATTGTGTTTTGTACTACAACTCACATAGGAGTCATAGGGTCTCACATGATTCACAGTTGTGAATCATAGTTGTTTATGTTTAAGTTTGATCGGTACGTTGAGCATTGACTCATAGGTGTGCCTATGAGTTATGAGGATTAAGAGGCATGACTTCATTTATACGAGTCATGAGGTTACGCACATGACCCCTTTAAGGTCATGGGACTTTCGCGCATGATCAAGTATGGTCATGAGGTTATATGTTACGCGAGTGCATGAGTCACAGTTGTGACTCATTTGATTTGTAAGCAGGTTGCTGGAAGAACTATTTAAGGAGGTCAATAGGACCTGATAGTTAGTTCTTAACGCAACCACCTAAGTTATTTCCTATCTTATAAGTTATCAATAAAACACCTTTACGCTCTTTACTACAAAGGCCAACAATCACGAAGAAGAATAGAATTAATACTAATTAAGCACTATAAGGACTTAGTATTGGCAACAGTCAATATCTAAGATGTAGCATGAGATAACAAGTATTGAGAATTCTCGAAGGAAAGAGAATACAATAAGAGATAGGTGAGTATTATCTCTAAGAAAAAAGCTAACGATAGGATCGTTGCCTGTTACGAGATATAAGAAAGGAGAGATCTTATAGCCGATCGTAACAGTTGGAAAGTTGCCAGTGCATTGGCTAATCCAAATGGTATGAGTATTTATTCATCTTGTCCGTATCGTGTTCTAAATGCTGTCTTCCATTTTTCTCCTTTCGCAATCCATATATGTTGATATGCATTCTTGATGTTGAGTTTGGTGAAATATTTCACCATTTGCAGTCAATCCAAGGCTTCACATATCAATGGTAACAGATATCAGTCCGTTTTTGACACTGTATTTAGGTCTCTGTAGTCCACACAGAGCCTTAAGCCCAGATCCTTTTTCTTAATGAAGAGTATGGGTGCTCCTACTGATGAGGACAAAGGTTTTATCCATCATCTTTCTCAATTCTTTTCTAGGTATTCTCTGAGTTCCTTAAGTTCTTCCCCTCTTAAGGGGTAGAGCTTCATGAATGGTGATGGTGCTTCCATTTCTATCTTGTGGTCCGCCGCCTGATGTGGTGGTAGTTCGGTTCTTTCTTTTCCTTCACATATGTCCAAGAAGGTGTCATATTCCTTAGGTACTATTTGCTTCAAAGTTTCTTTTCCACCCTTTCTTTTCTTTTGCAAGGCTAGCTCAGTGCTGATTGTCATAGCTGCTAGCATGAGTCCTGCATCATCCCATTTAAGGATTCCAGTGATTTCTCCTTTTTCATACATCCTGCCGAATGCTTGTACTGAGATAAAAGCTATTGATAGTTTTTTCTTGTCCTGAGTTGGTTCTTCCTTTTGGTGATCTGTACTGCCTGATCCTTATTCAAATCTTTTCGTGTGTTGAAGTTGCTGTACCTCCTGGAAGGGTGTTGAGACTATCTTCTCAATAATTATCTGGGCAATCCTATCTGCTTTGTGGACCTTGTAATCTACTTCTGACAGGTTTGCCAGTAGGACCCAGATTTCCCCTGTATAGTCCCCATCTATAACTCTAGCATTAATGGTAAGGATCTTTTTGCTTGCCCAACTACTTCTGGGTGTGATGCAGGCATAGGTGTTCTCCGGAAGTCTGATTGAGATTCCTGTTCCAATGAGCTTTTGTCCCCTTGCTGGGACAATGGCTCCTTCTATACTAAACAGGTCACTGCCTGCTGCCTTTTGTGAGCCTTTTGCGGGTATTCTCACATCTTCTCTCAGTTCTTTGACCATTATTTCCTGATTTAATCCATCTTGAGTGCTGAGTCTTAGAGTCCAACTTTTCAGATTCTCCTGAATTGCTTTCTTTTCTGGTAGTGTGTATACTATTTGGGAGGCATCAAGGCATACTGCCTTGCACCTATCACTATCAAAGGTAATTTCTTCTTTTCTCCAGTCAATCCTTAGGTTATGATCTTTTAACCATGTCATGCCAAGGATGACTTCGTGTTTGACAAGGTTTGCTCCTAGGAAAGTTGCTTTCTCTTTGTGGCTTCTGATGTCCATAGGAATTTCTGTGACATGGGTGATTGGTCCTACATCTGATAAAGTTCCATCCACCATGTATATATCTCTTGGTTTTTCAATTTTTGTTAAGGGTACCTGATAATTTATAGCCAAGTTGCAATCTATAAAATCTTTAATTGCCCCTGTGTCAATCATTGCATTTGTCAATATTTGTTGTTGCTTATTGTGGAGTCATACTTTGACCATGATGTGGTCCAATTTGAGGTTCCTTAGTTCTTTGTTGGTTATTGCAGCATTGAGGTGTGTGATCTTGATGGTTTCTATCTTGTTGTCCCCTGGCCTATCATTTCCTGGGGACGTTTTCTTTCTTTTGATGGGTTTTGTTCTGTTGTCCCCAGGACCACCTATTCCTGGGGACTTTTGTTGTTTAAAGTTTCTTCTTGTTCTTTTTCCATGTACCTTTTTCGGATTTTTGGCCTATTGATGTTGGCATTCTTGACTCGGTAGTTCTTTCCGAGGTGACACTTTCTTGCACATTGGTAGCATAATCCTTCTTTTCTGTGCTTCTTCCATTCTTTGTCAGATAGTCTTTGGGATCTCTTTCAGTTTGTCACATCTAGGTCCATAGGTTCTCCTAAGGGTGGGGTCTGTTTGAATGTTCCATCCTTGTTTAGTGGGGCTACCCCTATCTTGTTTCCTTTCTGAATATGTTTAACCTTAGCCAGTTTGGTTTCGTTGGTGATTGCCCACTGGGCAAGCTGTTCCATATTTTTGAATCCTGTTGTATCTATTCCCCAGGTATCCTGTAATGTGGGGTCTATTCCTATCAATAGCCATTCTCCTTTTATTGCTTCATCCAATACTGCTTTGGTAGCAGTCATTTTGAAACTCTTCCAGTATTCTGTCATGAGTTTATTCCCTTGTCTTAGTCCTTTGAGTTTCATCCAAGCTTCTCCTCTTGGATCTATTGTTCCAAATCGCTCCCTGATGGCTGTCTGAATGAGTGCCCAGGATCTATCTCAGGGTTGTATCAGACTCCCTTCTACATAAGGAGTGATCCAGGTAGCTCCATCCTCTCTTAGCAGACTTGTTATATACACTATTTTGTCCATGTCATGGTTCTAATGTCATACTACTACCTGGAAGTAGACCTTTAGGTTGGCTAGCCATGTTTGTAGTTTACTTCATTCTCGGTCGAAGGTTTCTGGTTTTTCTGTTTTGGGTCTCCTTTCCCTGTGTTGTCCAGCCAGGATTTGTGTTAGCTGTTCTGCCGTTAGTGCCAGGGGTTGTCCTTCCTCCTGTTCTTCTCCATGGTCTCCAAAGAGGTTCATTTGTTGATCTCCTGCTGCTTCCGCCATTGTTGTCATTGGGTGTTGCATTTGTGAGGATGCAACCAAATGTTATGATTAGATATAAGATCTCTCCTATGTTATATCTCACAACAGGCAATGATTCTAGAGTTAGCGTTTCTTGGGGTAATCTTACTTATCTTCTATTGTATTCTCCTTCCTTCAAGAATTCTAATACTTGTTGTCTTACACTATGTCTTAGATATCAACCTTTGTCAATACTAAGTCCTTATAGTGCCAACTTGTATTAGTCTTAGTTCCTTTCTCTGGGTGTTTGATATGTGTATAAAGAGTGTGAAGGTGTTTTATTTGTAATATAATAGATAGGAAATAACTTAGATGGTTGTGTGAAGAACTAACTATCAGGTCCTATTGACCTCCTTATATACAGCTACTAGTCAGAAGTGTTCGTGAAACATGTTTTTTGGCTTAATAAGCTACCTCGCCAAAAATGCCAGATCGCGACCATGTATGTGAATGGTATGACCTTTATGATCATAATATACCCAAACAATTTATACTCCGGCCATGACTACCACCCTTTTATCTTTTAATTATGGTTTACCAATCTGGATATACAAAGCACTTGGTACCAAAAAAAAAAGAACTCCTAAAACCTCACAAAGAGAGATGTCGAATGTGGAAAAAGGCATGATTATTGCTTTTTTCTACTGCCTCCGGAATATTGCCCTTGTTGCTCATCTCATTGGCCGGCCTTGGACAACAGTTAAAAGCTTCCTTGTCTGGGCATGTGAGCACCAGTCAGTGGAAAACATCCCTCGCCCCGGTCGCACCCCTGTTCTTAGCCATCAGCAAGGTCGCACAATCATTCAGACAGCCAAATCCAATCGGAAAATAACCAGATCTGATTTCAGAGATAGATATGCACCTGGTGTATCACTTTTTACTGGTAAAGCCCCCTACACTGGTACTACTCTGAGTGATAGGACATGATTCACTAATAAATAAACTGTATATAAAATAGTGGATAGAGTCCTCAGACAGGCCAATGTCAAGGAATGGCTAGCCAAATCAAGACCCAAGTTCAAGCCTGAGCATGTGGTAAAGAGATTGAAATGGGCTATAGTTCATAAGGATTGGACAGTGGAGGATTTTGAAGGAGTTTTTTGGAGTGATGAGTGCAGTGTGGAGAAATCCAAGGATCCAAGGCAGCAATGAGTTTTTAGAGAACCTGGAGAGAAGTGGCTAGCTGATTGTATCCATCCAAGGGAGAAGGATAAGGGAATTTCTCTCATGGTTTGGGGCTGCTTTTGGGGTAAGAGAAAAGGCCCTTTGGTTTCTATTACCCAAAATGTCAACAAGACCAGGTATGTTAGGCTCTTGAGAAGACATCTTTTTCCTGTTATTCATCAAATGATCTCTTTTGGTATGCAAGATATCCTCTTTCAGCAGGATAATTCTCCTGTTCACAAAGCTTATAGTGTTATGGATTGGTTGGAGAGAAACTGTATTGAAGTGGAGGAACACCCCCCCTACTCCCCTGATTTAAATCCTATTGAGCATGCATGGGTTGAGCTTAAAAAGTGATTGCATGAGCAGCACCCTAGGATTACAGATACCCCAGGAGGAAAGGAAGTTGTAAAGAAGAGATTGGCCCAGGTCTTACCCGTAGTTTGGGAGACAATTCCTGATGAGCTTTTTGAGAAGTTGTGGAAATCAATGCCTAGTAGAGTGGCTTCAGTTTTGGAAGCAAGGGGAGGCTATACAAAGTATTAGATAGTATCAAGGTTCTTTATTTCAAATTTCTATAATTAAATTTACAGTGAGTTATTTGGTGGTTGGCTTGCCCATTCATTCCTTTGCTCATTCACTTGTGTGCATGCGTCCTTGTTGCCATTGACACCACAACCCCACTACCCACTACTGGCCCTACTATGGCGCAATCACAATTAAACACATGTCTCAGATCATGAACACTTCTGACTAGTGGCTGTAGTTCTTCCAGCAATCTGCTTACAAATGAAATAAGTCACAACTGTGACTCATACACTCACATAACATAGAACCTCATGACCATACTTTGTCATGTGTGAAAGTCCCATGACCTTAAAGGGGTCATATGCAAAACCTCATAACTTGTATAAACAAAGTCATGCCTCTTGATCCTTATAACTCATATGTGTACATATGAGTCAATGCTTAACATACCAATCAAATTCACACATAAATAACTATGACTCACAACTGTGAATCATGTGAGACACTATGACTCGTATGTGAGTCATAGTGCAAAAGTATACCATCATATGACTCAACTGAGTCATGTGCAAAACCTTTAACAAATGAAATACTATGACATACAATTGTATGTCATGTGAAACTATTACAAACCATGCCAGGTTTGTAATAAGAAGACTCTCTTCAGTCTTGGAATCTTTTCGAGACTGACACTGTGAATCTTCAAATCTATTTGAGACTGACAGTCAGAATCTTTGATGGAGCTCAGGCATGAAAGGGGAGCTAATATCACAGATAGTTATTTTTACATACCAAATGCTAGTATTTTCAGTAGTAGTCATGTTCCTTGTATACCTCTATGTAAAGTTGAGACAAATAGTATCTCCACTAAGATCACTCAAGAGTTCAATCATATGACACATAAATATGTGCAGCTACTGCTCTACTAGTTTCAATGACTCTTTAGTATCCTGGAAGAAGCAGAGGAATAGGTTTGCTTTGTTATAGGGTTTTATTTATTATATGATTATGCAATATGATAGAGTTATTATGACAACCAGGTTAACGACAGGAGGTAGGAGGATTTCCTCAAGTATGATTAGGTTATTTGTTGTTTATACCATGCATTGTATTAATAGTGTTTTCGCAAAGGAAGCCAGGAGGTTGGGAAATGGCTGAGAAATGCTTATGTATGCATTTGAATAATCAGGAGTCTGTTGATGGTTATATAAAGCCTGGGCCATTCATGTTATTTAGTTTGCTTCCACAATCACTTATACATATAAGCTGCTACTTGGTTCCCATCCTATAGTCCTACATGCATCCAACCTATATCTTGAAGGGTGAGAAGAAGGCACTGATTGGCATTAGGTGATCTTGTGAACAGTTATATCATTCTACCACAATCAGTGCTTGATTGAAATATCTGAAACCTGAACCAGTAAGATCAAAAGCGATAGAGTAGATGTTCCCTATAGTATTAAGAAGTAGTAGTTTGTTACAGGGAGTGGCAAGAGCTTGAGGGAAATGAACAGAGAATAGGGGAGCCAGGAAATATCGACAGTAGACCCTAACACAATCAAAACTCTGATAAGTGAAGTAAAGGAAGTGGGGGAAAGAATTATGATGTTGGAGGCAGTATTAAACATGATAAGAAAAACAATATTAGGACTATCTAGAGAGACAATGATGACTTTATACTCCATGAAGGAAAATAGTGCAAACAATGAGAGGCTCATGATTAAGAATGAAGAGCTGAGAAAGAACATAGAAATGGAAAAAAGGTTGAACATATTGATGACAGGAGTAGTAAGGAGGGTGGTCAAAATATTGACTCAAATACACTGATAAATGGAGAAGGATGTTTTTGATTTTGTAATAGAATATGCATTAAGAGATGGAGATTCACAGATGGAAGACTAATGGCACTTAGACTAGTAAGGAGTGAAGCTAACATTACAAACCAACTAGTGGAAGAGCTACTTAGAGAAACATTAAGCAAGGATAAGGTTTCACATGATGGATAGGTATATGAGTCATATATAATTAGTTAGGCTAATCACCAACATAGAGGGGGATTTTGCATTATGACTCATAGTTATGGGTTGAAGTGTTTTGCAAGACTACATACTTGTGAGTTATAATTATTATTGGTATGATTATTGTTTGAATGACTCATGGTTGCGAGTTGTAGGATGTATTTATGAAATAATATGATTGTGAGTCATACAAGGTGTTTGATTGGTTATTTATGATATGACTCATGGTTATAAGTTATAGGTGATTTCACACTTATGACTTAGTCAAGTCATAAGGGTTTCTACATGACTCATAATTATGCATTATAGAGGTTAAGGTTTGTGGAAAGACAATTATAAAATGAGGTGGGTTCTCTCAAGTTGTTCATTCTTCATGTAAACACTCTAGTTATTTCCTATCTGTATACTTTATGAATAAAACACTGTTATGCTCTGCCAATACATAAGTACCTTTGAAGACTGGAGACTCATAGATATTATTGAACCTTATACATTCAGACTGTTAAGACAGTTACTGAGTAACATAATGTATACTTGTAATAGTATAAGAATCAATAGGACTAGAACTATATTGTTGCCTGTTGCAAGATATAAAGAGTCAAGAGTTAATAATACCTACCAACTCTTGGTATATATAGTTGACTACACAGAATAGTTTTAAAAATATATCTTATTAAGGAAGCAATAATATAGTATATATAAAGTCCACTACACAAGTACTTCCAAATATTCTACTCCTATTCTTCTTCTCCCTCCTCAAATTCCTCCTCCAATGCCTTCCCATCTATTATTTCCTTCATATACTTTTCCCATATTTTTGGAAGCCTGTTAGGAGTAACTATACTGAGTCCTACTTGTCCTCTACCCTAATCAGAATCTACACTATCAAGATTTGCCAAACTTGTACAATAAAATACTTTCATCCACCAGATCACCGTGCAGTTCCTTTTGCTCCTTGAATT
Source organism: Choiromyces venosus 120613-1 (assembly GCA_003788595.2). Classification (NCBI taxonomy): domain Eukaryota; kingdom Fungi; phylum Ascomycota; class Pezizomycetes; order Pezizales; family Tuberaceae; genus Choiromyces; species Choiromyces venosus. The sequence goes on from ML120357.1 coordinate 1,007,423, forward strand.
CTGATTCCACAATCAGCAATTAAAAAGTCACTCTTTCCTTCTCACCTACACTCTTCTCTATCATCCAAAATAAACCATATTTATAAGGTCCTCCTTTCTTATAAATTGATCTAATATTTCTTATTAATAATATTTCTTCATAAACTATGTACTTTATAATACTAACATACTTTGAGTAACCACTATTAAAGAAGCTGACTGCATGGACTAATACTCCTTGCCCAAACTCATACATCTCCCCACTACACTTAATAGTATAAGTATTGTTCCCTCTTTATTTACACTTATTATCTATTCTCACAATACCCCTTCTCAGACATCCTTCTATATCCTGACTAATATTACCATGAATAATCTTTCTCATCATATTCCAAAATAGGGCAAAAACATTACTTTTCATGTACTCAATTCCCTTTAGCTCCTCCTTATTGTAACCTTTAGATATGAGATCTTTTGCTCAATCAAATCTGAACTGGCTTCAAGAACCTGCTAAATACTCTGCTGGAATAATCATACCTAGATCTTCTAACTGCAATAGCCATTTTGAATTTGTTTAATTTTAATTCTATAATAATATTAATTAAGAGTTTGTAAATGGGAACTCATTCTTGTACTTCTTTTTCTTCCAATACTTCTGAGAATAATTCTATTAACCAATATCAGAATAGTCCCATATTAGCTAGGTATAAAGTTTCTGTAAAATATCACTTAGTAACTATCTCACCAGTATTCTTATCTTGAATAATTGCACTTTGTGACCCAGAAATATCAAGTTTCAACCCACTCATCTCTAGCATCAGTAGAGGGTGTCTTTTTAACATACTATCAAGTTACTTTCCCAACATAAGATGTTCTTCTCAGAGTGCTTGGATTTGCTCAGTTTCATGAATCCAGGGATTTGAAGGTGGGTATATCTTAGATTTGGGCAATTTCTGAAGTTGAATGGTAGGAATTGATACTAAAAACTGATTGTCCCTGGTTGCAGCCTGTAGACTAAGGTAGAGATTGTAGGCTAAATGAGATCACCTTTGTCTGTATTGTACTTTGTTTTGTTGAAAGGTCTGGGTAGCTTAAAGAAGTAGTGTAAAGGTAGTAACATGTGTTGTGTTATTCCAGGAGGTATTGGCAAGTGAGTTGAGGTCAGAAAAAAACTTCATAGGATATGGACTGCAGGAGGGGAATTGGTTCTTCAACATTACTAAAAGTTCTATATGAGAAGTAGTTTGAAAGCTAAGTGGAAGAAAATTTAAAAAGGGTAAGTGAGTACTGGCTCAGGTTGCAACCTCAAGCAGGGATTGAGCATGTTGCTCTTTGCTAGCAAAATATAATACAAAAATATGACCAATAATATTCTTTAAAGTGAGCAAGAATAAGAGTTTACAGAAAAGATTATTGTAATAGGGGAACTAGTCAAACAAAATTCATTCTTAAAGTCAATAGTTAATACTGCCCGCTCTCACCAAATATTGTAAGTACTTGGATATCAAACTATAGTCGAAAAGAAAAAATTCACATGGTAGAAGTGAAAGTAAAACAAAAGTAAAAATAATATAATGTTTTCCCATAGCTGATATTGGTTTAATAGTTCTGCAAAATAAAGGTTGTTTTTGGAACAAGAGTAGTAAGTAATGATAGAGGCAAGCAAAGAGGAGTCAGGTGAGGAAAATAGAGAGAAAGAGAATAAGAGAGGTAGATAAATAGTGCATGACAACTACATATAGCAACCACTGATGACAACTACATAGGGTAACTATATATAGTAACAGCATATAGTAACCATGGATGGCAATATTATTTCACAACCTTGAAAGGTAACTATTCATGGAAACTACAATTTAAAGACTTACCAAATGAGAGAGTGAAAAAAAGAAGAAAAGAATTAATAAATCTTAGCTGTTAAAAAAAAAAGGAAAAAAACTGAATAATAAAAAGGGAAAGTACAAAAGTATATTAAAATTAGAAAGAAGTAAGGAGAAAATAAATGTCTTTATTGAGAGTAGATAAACTTGAAGGACTTTTCAAGTAATAAGTTATTATTAGTAAATACCTTCAAGTTTACATGATCATGAATATCTGGCTAAAACATAAGACTAGTTTTATTAGTACTCAAGGTACCCTACAAATAAAATAGTCTATTGAATAATAAGTTTAATTACTTTTACTCAAGTCTATCTCATAGTAGTAAATCTTTATATATCTTCTATCTTACCAGTCAAGTAAATAACTTTATAAAGACTATATGTTCTTGATAAAGTAAGCTACTTTGTGAGGGAGATATACTACAGAGCAAGTACATGTATCTGCCATCTCTTTGGTAAAATATGAACTCTAAATCAAGTTTTTTCAAGAGACAACAAGGTGGTAAGAATTATCTTATTATATTTGAATAGTAACTCAGGTGTCAGCTTTATTCATCCTGGATCTTGGAAGTTTTTTATGCCATAATATATTATCTACTTATATATCAGTGGTGAGGTTTAGAGTTTTTCAAGAGTGGTTATAATATATAAATACCAATTAATAGAGAATTAGTACTTAGTATAAGGTAACTTTAATGTACTAGAAGATCCCCCCCCAGACCTGGAAGGGTGCTCCTAGTTGAAACCATTACATTTCCAGTTTTCATAAATCACCTACACATTTATAAACAATTGTAGGATGGATGAGAGGGGTTGAAATTTTATTATCATTAGAATAAAGAACAAAGAATTATAAATCAAAATAAGTATTAGATAAAAAAGAGGTGGAATAGGAGATAGAACAGGATAGAGGATAAAAAAGAATGATAAAAGTGAAGAAGGAAGAAAAGAATTAAAGAACAGGAAAAGGGAAAGTTAAGAGAGAGGAAAAGAAAGAAATAAGAACATGAAAGGAAGAAATAGTAAAAAGAGAAATAGTTAGAAACATAGAAAAAATGAAATGAAAAAATAAAGAGAAAAAGAGGAAGAAGGGGAGTGTGAAAGTGAGGAGGAAAGTGAGAAAAAGAGAGGGGGGGGGAAAGGACACAGAGTAGAGGGAAGGTGGGAAATAGGAGGTGAAGTATATGAGAGGTAGTAGAAATGTGCAGTAGTGAGAAAACAATAATCTCAAAGAAGGACCTCAGGAAAGACAACATTTGGTGTGATTGATGGCTGATCATCTGAAGTCAATAGAGTAAGTCCATTTATAGAGGTGACTCTAGAAAGAGCAACATAGATTTGACCATGAGTGAAGGTGCCACTTCGAAGATCTACACCAACTTTCTGAAGTGACTGTCCTTGTGATTTATTAACAGTCATAGCAAAGCATAACTGAACTGGAAACTGTTTACGAATCAGAATGAAGGGAAGATCATCTTCATTTGTTGTCAGATGTATACGGGGCAGTAATCGTACTTCACCATTCCAGTGACCACCAAGAATAGCAACTTTAAGGTAATTGCGACCAACTGCAAGAACACGCATTCTGGTCCCATTACATAATTCTTCCTTGGGACTCAGATTCCGCAATAAAATAATTGGACATCCAATTTTTAGTCTGAGTTGAGACGGTGGAAGTGTGGCGAGATCGATGCTCTGCAAATATTCAGCAGGAAATGGTTCTGCTTCTACTGCCTGCTCATTAAGATCGACAGAGTTCATTGCATGAAAGGTGTATAATTGACCTGGCATATTATTGACAATCTTTTCATTGAACTCTCCAACTGTATCATTCCCATAGGCTAAGATTGACAGCCCACAAACATATCAGGATTGGTAACTGAAGAAGTGAGGAGGTGTGGGGGATATATTGTGTCACATAATTCTTCAATAGTTCCAACCTGTTTAATATATTGTGGAATGTTTAGTTGTCCATAAAACTGTGGACAGTGAGTAATTGATGAAAGAAATAGGAGAAAATTCTGGTTTTGTTGTCCTTGAATCACTCGCATATTCTCTGTAAGTCGAACAATCTGTAAGCAATTCCACGTTGATGCCTTTTGAATACAGGCTTGGATGGTGGCTTGCTTAGAACCTCTTCTAACTACAGGCAGAATTTGTGAAAAATCACCACCTAGGATAGTTGGGATGCCACCAAATATTTTTCCATCAGGCGCATCACAAAGGTCATTCAAGGTCCTATTAACAGCTTCAAAACATGCTTTATGCTGTATTGGCAACTCATCCCAAATAATTAAAGCAGTCTAACAAATGAGTTCAGCCAGTTGTGAGTTTTTGCTGATATTACAAACTGCATTTGTATCTTTACTTAAAGGAATTTTGAACCTTGAATGTGCTGTCCTCCCACCAGGTAATAATTGAGCAGCAATACCAGTTGAGGCTACACAAAGGACAATTTATTTTCGAGATCGAAGATAACTGCAAATGCAATTGTATAAAAATGTCTTTCCTGTTCCAGCTGGTCCATGAAGAAAGAATGCTGGTGAGGTTCCTTGATACTAGTGATCAAAGATGGCCCTCATTACAATATTGTAACATTCTTTCTGGCCTTTATTTAATCTTTCCAACATTTTATGATACCTGAGTTCCTCACTCTCAGTATCATAATCTTGTTCTTCTGAAATAAGAAAATTTCCTCCAATTCTATTATTGATACTCCATTGCTATTGCGGCATAGGAAGCTGAAAATGTGAAAGATTCTTGTTATACTCTTGAAGAAGAATCTGAATGAGATATAGTCCATAGTCAAGATGAATGTCTTGCATACCATTTGGTATGTCAGGAGGTACTGGAATAAATCCCTGTGCTAATTTGTACGGGAGATCATCACAAAATGAGTATTTGTATTGCTCCCAAATCGGAAGTGGATTCACAATGGTCGTTTGATGCAATACAGTACAAAATAGCTGCCTCAATGTATAGCCAGTTGCAAATTGGCATGCTTCTGCAAATGTGGCAATCCATTCTCCATCATCCTCTAGGAAACCTAGAGCCAAACATGCTCCTTTAAAGGTATCATGCAAAGTACCTGCTACCATCCGTGGATCTTCAAAGCTCAGTGGCCCTCTTACTACGGTTAAGAGAAGACATAAGTAGTACTTCTCTCCCATAAAAGGACTACAGGAGAACATTCGACCAATAGTTGAGCTGGCATCTAAGACCCGTGGTTGCCAATGCTTTTTTGAAATATATCAATAATGTGAAGGAAACTCATGGTATAGGTATTGGTGACTCTCAGGATGCAGAGTATTAAAGTCAAAAAATGAAGTTAATGTTGTTCAGCAAGCAGCAATTCGATCTCTGAGTTCAGCGATATCAATTCCCTCTGGAAAGTATACTGGCTGCTCTCCAGGTAAATGTACAGCAAGGTGCATGACAACAGGTAACTCCTCATGTATCTTGAATTCAAAAAGTCTCCAGACTGCTTCAGTTGGACCAACATATCTTCCACTGAGGTATCATTTTACCTTATCCTTTTCAGACTGTATTCCAACAGTTGCTTGATCACTTCCTTTATAAATATATTTATGAATATATTCACTGCCTGCACAGAACCACAAACTTCCACATTGATATGCACTTTGTATTTCCAGGTTAGGTAAGGATTGTAAGGCACGACATATCGATTATCTACAGTGATAGAAATGCCATGAGCAGTCCCTTGGCCAATGATATCAAACTTTCTCCCTAAGTCTCGCCTCCGATAGAGAGGATATCTATTTTGTTGGACTACAGTTTCTTCCTGGAATACCCTTGGATACTTTTTCATGCATTTCTTTGCAGTATGATTTCGACCTTCTTTCATACATATTGCACTTGTATTTTCACCAGCACACATTGTATGAACCATGGAGGTGCGAACAATTTGTAATAACTCTTTTCCTTGGTCTGTGCTGTCGTCTGGAAGCTCAGCAGAAATGATTCTATCAATGTTCTCTGCAGTTAGGAATGATGCATCTGTCTCCAAAAAAACCAAAAGATGCATATGTGGCAATCCTCTCTTTTGGTATTCTATTGTCCACACATCACCTCTGCATTTTCCAAAAATATTTCCTTTCTTGATTTCATCTAACAATGCACATTGTTTCATATAGAATACACGAGCCACCAGATCAGGCCTATCTGCTGCACTCTGGCTTGGTAGCAACTCCTGTGTGATCTCTTCCCATTTCGGATTTGCAGTAAAAGTAATAAATAGTGAAGGCCTTCCAAGATGTCTTACTATTGCCATACCGTCTTGGAATATTTGTTGCATAAATCTGTCACCACCTAAGTAACCTGATGGCAATACCACTTTCTTTCCAACATCTGTAAGATCAACATTAAGGTCATCTCTTTGCAGAATATCAACCAATCTGTTATATAAGTCAGCTCTAAGATTGCATTGGTGATTTTGAATCCATGTCAACTTGCTTTGATCTGATAGAGCCCATGCATCAATGACTAATTGTTGAAACAATTTTTCACATCGAAATATTGTTGTTGGTTCATCTGTTCTGATGTGTAACCTGTATTGATAAAAGGCTCTTTGATGAAGTCTGACCTTTTGCCTTCTCCCATCTGGGTTTCTGAGTTGTAACCCCCAGTGCCATCCAAGTTCTCCATTAGGAAACATTAAGACATAATGAAGTGGTAGCTATGCAGCATGGTTTTGAGTTATTTGCCGAAATTTATTGACATCTTGCATATTTGCTCTATCAGGGAGCAGTCTTTGTTCTGCAAGAATAATATCTTGAAACCCTTTTTCTCCATACTCCTCTGGAATTATTATAGCTACCTCATTGGCTTAGGGCATATTTGCTCTCCTTGGATCAGACTCTCCATTTATTATCAACTCCAATCTTGGATTCAATGCAATCAAATACTCCTCTCCATACCCATCTTGTCTCATGTCTTGAAGTCGCTCAGCAGCAGTTTTGTAAACACCAATCCATGGTAAGCAAGTTTGAAGCATTAACATCAGTTGCTCCAGGATATTACGATCTAATTGTGGAAATCGATTGGCTCTTATTTGTGCGGTGAAAGCTGGATTATAGAGATAAATTTGAGAGTATTTTGCCTCAAGCTCACCAGGTGGCTGCAATGGACTCTGTAAATGATACAGCTCCCCATGGATCTGAAAGTTATATACTCCTTGTCCTTGAATCTCCCATCTTTGATCCATATTATAATTAACAGATGTAAAGGCAAAGGCAGAATTCCATGATCGAAGATTTGTTCAGAACTGTCTTGCCTCTGGAGTAATACCATTCACAAGAGAATGTAACGGTTCTGGTAAGACTTGTAATCTGGGAAGTACAACATCTCCATGTTTGCAGCAGCTCTCAAACTGCGGATTTCGAATACCACGTTGTATAATTCTTTCAGATATCCAGTGCCTTGCTTGACAGTGGGGACAGACTATATCCATCCTGCTACAATCAAGTTCTCACCATAACAAATGATTATTACTATAGGCAAGAGGATATCTTCGATTCTCCAATGGTTGAGGCAGTTGCTCAAGTCCAGCAGGTTGTGCATCTTCATGTATATTATCCTGAACAACCACAGCTGGTAAACATTGCTCTCTCGCCTGTCTTCTTCTGTTTCTTTCTCACATCTAATATTAATTTAATAATGTTAGTATCACAAATGTAAAAGAAAAGTAAAACGATATCACAAAAGAAAAGAACATATGAGCAGTGTAACCAAATAGTTCCAAAACATACCAGACATAGCTTGCAACTTTTTCGCAGCCTCCCTTGATGGTCCTTATCAAACTCTCCTTCATCTTTCTCTTGCCTACATCCACTACAAATCTCATGAGTCATAGTCCTATTTTGACACTGATTAGTTCCTCATTCATGCACACAGTTTTGAATATTTAAAACCCACCTTCTCAAATATAAATACAATATGATCACAAGTCTAATTGTATAAAAGAAAGATACTACTTCAATATTATTGTCTTGAAGTTAGTATTCAATGAACATTAGATTATTTTCAAGACAATTAGAGTTCTCACATACTGTACTATTTGTTTGTTGGTAAAAGGGATCCAACAATACTGCAAGTGACTTTTAAAATCCCATCAAGGGGGAAAAACAAAATAGTTGGAGGTGTGGTCAATATGAATGGTAGTGTGGTGTAGACTTTGATAATGTTATTGACGAATATGATGAAGTGAGAAGGAAATAGAGGGAAGGAGGTTCTTATATAGAGAAAAGTTTAGTACCTATCAAGTTACCAAGTTTGAGTCCACCCTAAACCTAGTTAACCTTTGTGACAACCATTATCTACTCAACCTCCATATTACAAATATCATAAAAGCTACAACTATTTCTTCTACTGGTACTATAGGATCTCCGAACAACATGGGTCAGATGATACCTGTAAGTTAGATGTAGAAAGTAAAATAAATACTTCAAAAATAGTTTATTCAGTTGGTAATTGGTTGTTGACTCCGGGTTAGAGATGAGTTGGAGGTTTACGGGTTTTAGGATATTTTCAGACTTGATAAATCTGATTAGATCCGTTATCAGATGATCAGATCCCACTTTTTGATAAGTATACAGTACAATATAGATATTAAAAAGGCTTACTACTCCCCTCATTGATATTCTGATATATACTGCTTGTTATCACATACTTGTTGGATTATATCAAGCAAAAAGTACATGACTCCAGTAATAAATAGGAATGCATTGCAATCTTGTGATGAAGAATATAATTTCTATTATATGTAGATTCTTTTCAGCTGTCAAGAAAATATAAACTGAGGTAATAAATTTATCATTAGAAATGGATATCTTGCTCATCTTTGTAAACAGAAGAAATTTGTTTTATAGCTGTGATAAGCAAAACATAACTTTACTGGGAGTATATCTTACCACCAAAGTAATCTACTTTACAAAAAGTATATATATTCATTATTATATAAATTTCTTGGTTGGTGATATGGAATATATACAATATTAGTCATTAATTCTTCCTTGTTTACAGTATTAAAAAATGAATAAATGTAATATTAATATCTAACTCTTGAGATACTTGTATACAGTTTCCTATGAGTAAAAGATGGTATTCATAAATTAATAACAGTGTAATATCAGGTTAAACCTTGACAGCTATTAAAAATAGTTGCATACACAAGTTCAAGATAAAACTGTTTTCATTGCATAATATGTAAGTAAAACTTGGGCTGAAATTCAAACATAATTCTTGGACGATAATACTTCTTTCCCTTACTTCTCTTGACTTTCACTACTCCAACTAACTCTACTTCCATAACATTCTCTGAATGTTTTTTTATAACTACCCTTGCATTCTTCACAAGTCTTTCCTCCATTGATAGGTTCAATATAATTACACAAATTGCTAGCTCCTTCAATTAAAGTTCATGTGGTGGCACTCCAGGTTTATGAATTTCATGAAGGGATTCAGCAGTCAAAATCTCACCTCTTGGGGTTGGGATTGATGGTCTTTTACTGCATTCTGTCAGTATACTTTCTCAGTGCTTTTGTAGTGGGGGAACCCTAAGGGAAGATAGATCTTAAGTTCATGACCATACTGAGGTGTCTCAAAGATCAAAAAGGAATAATCAACAGGAGAGTAAGAAGCATCAAAACAGTAAAACTTAATATTGTTAAGTTGTAGCTTCACTCAATAAGTTTCTCGAGAGGCAATTGATTGCCACAGTATAGTGAGACTTGCATGTAGTTTAATTAAAATTATCATATACTGATAGGTCCAACCCCTCACTACTCTAATTTAATTATGAGCACAGCTGTCTCCCACAGGTTGACTGATACATACTATCATGCATATTATTCCTTCATGGATACCAGTCCAGTCTGGCTAAATCCTCTATCAACACAAAGTGTTTTGAGCACTGCATCTCCAATGCAACTGCAGGAGAAAAACTCATCATATTGTTGACATGCTAGTGGTGAACAATCATTCAATTCAGAAGATATATGATTAATAAACTCTCATACCGGTATGTATTTCATTAATATTACAATAAGTCTTTAGTAGACGTAGCTCTTATGATCAAGCTGAACATTCTACTCCCTTCTAATCAAGTCTTCACTTGATATGAAAATCTACTTGGCTCCAATAGTAGGACAACTTAGGGATTAGCTTGTTGGCTGCTACCCACAGCTACCTCCCAGAAGGTACCCCTACTATGATAACAATTATGCTTCTAGAGTTCTCTAATAACCTCAACAGTCTTACAGTAATTGGGCATAAGTTATACCTATGTGCATTTACCTGCCCAAACATGGCTCAAAATCTTCCAGGCTACCCTGTGACTACCCAAAATGCTCTAGACTACCCATTCATTATTACCTGAGTAACTCATTCTGTTCTTGTCCAGTTTGTACAAATCTGGCACCAGAAAATAAACCTCCTTCAGTAGCACACCCTATCATCTCTCATATATCCTATAGACAACATCTAGTCCGATAGATGGTGACAACTTATATAGTGTTACTGGAGTGCCTCCACTCAACCACTTTTGTTAGGAGGGGAGTAACTCAATAACCTTAAGCCTATAATATGTGGTCCTTATACTGAAGCCCCCAGAGTGTGTTGAAAACATCTCTATAAAACCTTGTAGCAATAAGGGCTCTTAAGTTCTTCCTGAGGTCCCCCAATGAGTATATGGTCTAGAGCTGTAGAATTTACCAGAGTGCTCAACCCATACCACTACACCCCTTACCTCAAGTAAGAACCTTTGTACCTAAGGTAGGGTAACTGGGACCTCATCTCAGGATAACTTGGACTTTATGTCAAGGTAACTTGGACCTAATATCAGGGTAACCTAGACCCCTTGTCAGGGTAATATTGGTCTCATTACATATGAGCAGTAACTCTTCAGATATTGTTACAATGTCTGGTTCACCCTTTGTGTCTGCCTATTACTCTCTAGATTGAAAGCTATTAATATGTTAAGCTTAATATGGAGTAGCTTTATCAAGCTGGCCTAAAAAATAGAGGTAAATCAACAGTCTCAGTCTAAGATAATCGAATCTGGGAGCCCATGCAAGTGCCATATACCTTTTTAGAATATTTGTCACAACTTTTCGATAAATACCTCTCTTGCCAATGGTCTAAAGTGGGACATTTTTGAGAATCAATCAATAAGTGATATCTTTGTATACCCCTCAGACTCTGGTAATGCCACAATAAAGTCCATAAAAATCTCATTCCACAGTCCTATTGGCACTTCAATTGGTTCAAGTAACTCCAACTTCTTATGCTGAACTGTCTTGCTCCTCTGACATGTATCATAAGTACACATATACTTCATGATGTGCTCATGCCTTTTTGGTGAAAAAGGTTTGCCTTGATTCATCCAATTGTCTTATATGTCCCAAAGTGACCCACAATATGGGGATTAAATTCTGCCTACCAATACATGATTCTTTGCTTTAACACTTCAGCTTCTGGGATATACTACCAATTCTTATGGAGTAGTAAGTCCCTCTATACTGAAAAACATGGGCCAATATCCTTTTGTCTATTGATGACTGATTTGAAGATACTTATGTACATGTCATCTGCAGTGATCACTTTATTAATTGCTTCCAGAAATGAAGATTGTAACCTATAACCTTGTCAAAACTACAACATCTGTAGTCACAAGATATTCTGCTCCTCATTTATAACCCATTGACTAGGCCAGAAAAAGGTTGTTTCAGGGTTCAGTTGAGAATTACCTGCTCCTTCAAGGTGGTAGTCCCCCTACCTTGACAATGTATCTGCCTTCTTATTCAATCTCTCTTCTCAGTAGATAACCTAGAAATTGTACAGCTGTAAGAACTATACCCACTGGATTTGTCACCTATTGAGTATCTTGTTACTATTAAAGTATTCAAGATTCTTGTGATCAGTATATATAACAATCTGCTAGGCACCAGACCTCAGTAAATGATCCCATTCTTTGAATGCTGTCACAATTGCAGTCTTTTACCATTATGGACATCAAACTTTACCTTTGCTGATATGAACTTCCAACTATGATAGAATAAGGAGTACCACTTATCATCCTTACAGAGCTGGGATAGAACAGCACCTAATGTAAAGTCACTTGCATCAGTCTCCAACTTTGTTGCCCAATGTGGGTCAAAATGTACTACGATAGGACTAGATGTGAACAATTCCTTTAATTGTTCAAATGCTTCTGCACAGGCAAGTCTCCAGTCCCATCTGATATCCTTCTTTGTTATATCAGTCAATGGTCTCACTATCTTGCTAAACCCTTTAATAAACCTTCTGTACAAATCAGCAAAGTTCATGAAGGTTTATACTTTAACAATACTCTTTAGACTTAACCAATTCTTAATTGATTCTAACTTTTCTATTGTTATTGATATCCTATGATCAAAGATATTATAACCTAGAAATTCAACTTCTCTTTGATGAAAGTTTGACTTCTTGATGCTAATGTATAATCCTGCTTTACACAGTTCTTCCATTACTCTTCTAACTACAATGACATGTTCTTCTATAGTCTGACAGTAGATCAGGCTATCATCCATATAAGGGATGACTCTCTGATATAATAGACCTCTAAACACATCATTTATTATTCTCTGGAACATAGATGGTGCATTGTAAACCCAAAGGGCATCACAGTATATTCATACAAGCTATACTAACAATGACTTGGAAAGTTGTCTTCCACTCTTCACCCTTTGCCATTTGCAAAAGGTAGTAGATGTTTTTCAAATTCAATTTGGTAAATACTGTTGCTTTCCAAGTCTGACCCTCAACTCATTCATTAATGGGAGGGGGTAATGCCTTTTCATAGTTATCTTGTTCAAACCTCTGTGATGAATATATAACCATAGTATACTAATCAGTTTAGGTACAAATAGGATAGGAATGGCAGTGAGTGAACTAGGACTTCTAATCTTTCTAGTCACTACCATCTGATAAAGGCACTAATGGAGTACCTTAAGTTTCTTTCCAGTGAGGGGACAGATGGGACCAAAAGGAGGAGTCATATCAGTTTGCAATTCGATCCTATGATCATATTTGGAATGCTACAGCAATGACTCAATCCTCTCTAGACTAAAGATATCACTCAAGTCTTTATATTCTGGAAGGAGCTTTATCATGATATCATTCCCATCTTCATCTGAGAACTTAGCCATTCCAAGGACAGAGACAGACTCTTGATCCTCAACCATTATTTCTACCTTGGTAATGAATTCTAATTACTGGTATCTACACTGAGTCAGATAGTTTGCCTTACAGTATGCCAACTACTATGTCAATATACTCTTTTCCCTATCTATGTATGGGTTCAGCTCATATAATTATGACATCAAAAGATACTCATTGATTTTGCCCTCTGGCATATCCACAATCTCAAAGCTCATTCTATTTGAATCATCACCTATTCTCATCTTCATTGACTTAGTAAAATGAAGACACAATCCAGGAATATTATTGCCACTTGCATCGATTATGAGGGAAGGAGACTTCCTTCAGACACAAGGCATTTGAGTATCTTTTACCCATTTGCTACTCAGTACTCCTCGAGTAGCATCACTATCTAGGAGCAATAATCTCTCAGCACTAATTTTCCTTGCATCCAGTTGCTACTCAAGTCTGACTTTCACTTTGATAGAATTTGTATACCATAGGGGACCTGAGAGTCTCTGCCACTTCCCTGGTTTTCCTTCAGTATGCATTCATAAATCAAATAAATAAACAAGTAAGTATAAGGAGTTTCTTGTCCTTTGATACAGAGTAGTTATAACAGGTCAGTAAGCAGTTAGGTTATAGAAGTTTCTTGTAAACAATTAAGTTAAAAGGCTTTCAAAATTACAAGTCAAAGTATGTAGTGCTGTTTACTATCATGCCAGTATAATTTCAGGTACTGAACCATCCACAGGTAAACTTGAAAATAACTTTCAATTGTATATAATCAAGTCCTGCCTGATGTAAACATAACTAAATCAAATGTAAAACTAACTAAGAAAAACTAGATAGAACATAATAATAGAAACCAAACAGATACATAACAGAAACAAACCCCATACTAAAATCAATAAGAAAACTTTTTCTATCCTTGACTACCTTGCTCCAATGAGCCTAGTCAATTAGCTTTCTTCTGTGTATAGTGCGCAGAAAGTTGACCTACCTTGTCTATTTCCTATCTATCGTGTTCAATTACACCAGCATAACTTTGTCATCCTGGGAAATTATTAGTTACTAACTACAATCTTTTCAGAAGGTTACTTATCTAGTTTAAAGTATCTATATCAAGCTGCATTAGCTGGGGAGATGATTCGTGAACTTTGAGAATTTTTCAAGTAACAGGAGTAGGGGTGTTATTGCACTTAACTTTATTAGTAGGGCCAGAAGTATGGCCTACCTCTTCTACCAATTGCTTAGGTACCTTGGCTAGTTTAGAAGAGCTAACAACAGGGACAACCAAAGTATACTTCTGTCAGAAGTGGCCTAGTTGTCTGCCTTTAGTCCATTGACCTAACTTTCATCCCTTGTCAAGGAGCATGCTGGGAACATTCCTATGAGCTACTGAGTACTCTAAATTTTCCAGCTTTGACTGATGGCTGCCTGAAGAGTTAGCAGGTTGGCAATTTTACCTGAAACTTTTCCCTTCTTCTATTGCTTCTTTGAGGAATACGGGTCTTCACTCTTCAAGGTTTCATTACTGGATTCTTTATCTTTAACTACAGTTCAACTAAAGCATGTATTATCTTGTAGGTCATTGTCAGTTTTCCTCAGGAGATCGAGGTGCTCGTTGGCATCCTCATGATGAGGGTTCTTCTGAGCCCAGGCTATCTGCAATTCTGACCTGATCCAAATATGTACCTTGTCTTTAACTGGCCTTCCATTCATATGCCCTAGTTGAGTCATCAGATCAATGACCCTATCTAAGTACTTATCTACTTGTCCAGGTTTCATCTCCAGTTAGGCTCACTAGACTAAAGAGTGGTCCTGATTGCTATGACCTGCAAAGCTGGTTTCTAAACAATAACAGAATCCTTTCCTGGTATGGAGTTCATTGTCTGGGCTATAGGTCATTGTATTTCATTGGGTAACCTCTTCATTAATGTAATAATAGAGCTCCATATACCAGCTTTTGGCAGATCCTTCCAAGAGAAAGATAAACAAGCTAATCGTATCTATGTCCTCAGTGACAGATTCATGAAAATAATTAAACTTGATTTCCACATCACTAAGAAACCTCAAAGTATTGTTCATGTCCCTGGTAAAAGCCTTAACATCACTAAATTTCTCAAGTTTCTTGGATTTTAACTTGAAAGCTGTCTTGTTTTCTTTCTTACCTGACTGGAACAATTTGGCCAGCTTACCCATTCTGTAGTCATAGTATCTCTTCATTGTGCTTTTCCGGTTTGGCTTCCAGTGCCAAGGAACTGCTCAAGATTAGGGAGAGAGTCAGTATCATCATCTGAACTGCTAGAGGTGTTGTAACCAC
The DNA here is from genome assembly GCA_003788595.2 of Choiromyces venosus 120613-1. NCBI lineage: Eukaryota > Fungi > Ascomycota > Pezizomycetes > Pezizales > Tuberaceae > Choiromyces > Choiromyces venosus. Next base: position 1,022,804 of record ML120357.1, read on the forward strand.
CCAGATCTCTCCCAGCCCCAGTATTTCTACCTGTGCAAGGTCTGTTACCTCTGCTCCCCTCAAGAGTATCATGTCTATCAAAGGATTCCTCTGAACTACCCAGTCCACTCAAGGAGGAACCACCCCTTGATGGTAGAACTGGGTGCAATTTTGGAGGTGGTAATCAAGTACTATCCAGTTGACCTGAAGTTCCCATTGCTTGATCAGGTTTGTACTGGGAGTGTTGGTATTGCAAATGGGTTTCTGGTATGAGTGGAAGTCTTTGGTCATGAAGTGAGTCACAGAAATCACAAGAGGCTTTTTCAACTTCCACTCTTTTTCCCTTCTATGTATCTTCCCCTGTTGGGTGCCTAACTACATAAGATGGTAGTTCAATATACCCATCAACATGGTGATAACATCTAGTGAAAATTGAGTCTCTCTTGATCCAAAAAGTAGGAGAATAATTACTTGCAAGCAACTGTATCCCAGCCCCTTGGAACCTGAAATAAATGCAACTGCTTTATACAGGCTTATGTTATGGGGTTGGCAGAACAACTATAGGAGTACTTCATGCCAGCATCTGTGGTACATGACCTATAGAGATTGGTGTCATACTACCAAAAGGTCTTTCTCCAATGAGAGGTTGAAGAGTAACTGTAGAGGTGTTCCTGGCTCCTGAGAGAGTTATTGATATCTCCTCAATTGGTGGTATCTGCCTTGTTCTTCTTTCTACTCTCTCTCTTGGTATTACTGTAGAGGCCAGTACCCAGAAGGGACTATTGTTGGTCCTCCTTCATGCAGGAGGAGTGGAATAGAATAAAGCCTGTGAGGCTTCCCAAGAGAACTACTCTTCCCAATCATTACTGACTTTTTGTATCATCAAAGAATTGAGAAATGGCCTTTCTTCTGCTTTCCACAACATATTATGGAGCTACTGAGTAAAGTTAGGCACACATCTTTCAGTATGCACTGATGGAAGAGGAGGAGCATCTCTCATAATTGTGTTATTTTCAGATTCTATAGCATATCTTGCTTGGATTGCTTCCCCTTGAGCTCTGCTCCTGGTATTAAGTACGTTGGTGGTTTGGACATGCTCACAAAATGTCGCTTATTGGTACAACATTCAACTTCATACTACCCTCACCATATCCTGACAAAACTAAGCTTACCTTTGCTCATTCCAGAAATATAACTGTTCCTAAGCTGTATGAAATTAATGACTAATTTCTTGGAGGATATATAGTTCAATGTACTCACATGTAAAGTCTACAAAGCTGATACTCTCCTCATTCATGCTCATCATCACAGCAAACTAAGCATCAAGAGAAAAGAATTGCATGAAAGCCTTTGGGTCCACAATAACGAATTCTTGATATACTTGAAGAACTTCAATAAAAGTGGCTTTAAGTAATAGCAGTACAGGTTCCCACTCCAAACCCTATAGATCCTTGTTAATGTTTGCTCTTAGGGTTTGGGTGGCATATCTCTGTACTATGAGGTCATTAAAATCAACTTCAGAACACATAATTCTTTCCACTGAATGTTTCTTGTATGAGACAAGTGACTCATACTTAACTATGTCAATGTAGGAAGGTTTTGTGGCAACAAGTTCAAGAGAGTTAAGTGAGGAAGTCACTTAATAATATACTGTAATGGGAGTACCCTCAAGGAAGCTGGATCCCAAGTTTGCGACCATACTGATATGACTCAAACATCAAAAAGCAATAATCAACAGTAGAGTAAGAAGAATCAAAACAGTAAAACTTAATATTGTTAAGTCACAGCTATACTCAGTAGGTTTCTTGAAAGGTAGTTGATTACCAGAGTAGAGTGAGACTTGCATATGGTTTAACTAGAATTATTATATACTGATGGTTCTTAGCTATTACTACTCTAACTTAATCATGAGTACACCTGTCTCCAATACGTTGATGGACACACACTATTAACAACATTATTCCTTCTGAGATGCCAGCCCACACTGACTAAATCCTTCAACATGAAGTGTTTCGAGTACTACTACATCTCTAATGCAACCACAGGAGAAAAACTCTTCATATTGTTGATATGCTAGTGGTGAACTATCATGCAACTGAGAAGATATACCATTAATAAACTCTCATACATATATGCATTTCATCTATACTACTATAAGCTTTTAGTAGACATAGCTCTTACGATTGAGCTGAATATTCTACACTATTTTAATCAAGTCTTTACTTGATATGAAAGTCTACTTGTCTCCCCAAGTATGATACCTTAGTGATTCATTGGCTTGGTGGGTACTACCCACAGCCACCTCTCTGAAAGTACCCCTACTGTGATAAGAATCATGCTTTTAGAGTTCTCTAACAACCCCAACAGTCTTACAGTGATTGGGCATGAGTTGTACCTATGCACATTTACCTGCCTGAAGATGCCTCAACATCTTCCTGGTCACTCCAGCACTACCCAGGATACTTCAAACTACCTATTGGGCATTACCTGAGTAACTCATTCCGTTCTTATCTGGTTTACACAAATCTAGTACCAGAGGATATCCTTTGTTCTGGAGCACACCCTATGCCCTCACATATATCCTACAAACAGCATCTAGTTGCTCGGACAGTGACAACTTATACGGTATTACAGGAGTGACTCCACTCAACCAATTTTTTTAAGAAGGGAACAACTCAATGACCATAAAGATATGACATGTGGTCCTTATACTGGAGCTGCAAGGGGGTGTTGGAAACATCTCTGTAAAATCTTGTAGTGATCGGAGTTCTTTAGCTCCTCCTGTGGTCCCCCAATAGGTACCTAGTATACAGCTATAGAATTTAGTAGAGTGAACAACCTATACTACTACACCCCTTACCTCAAGTAAACACCTTTGTACCTAAGGTAGTGTAACTGAGGCTTCATGTCAGGGTAACTTGGACTTCATGTTAGGGTAACTCAGAGCAAATATCAGGGTATCATTAGTCTTATTACATGAGCTTTTCCTGAGCCTGCCTAATTAGTCACATCCTTAATACTACAAACTTATAGTATTCTTATATATTCACTGTAGTGAAACCAACTATCCTTATCCAGTAACCTCCTGATCCCCAGCATAGGTGTATGAATAGTCTACTTGTAAGATACTCTCTGGTGGGTCATTTCATCTTTATACCATCATAACTGAAGTATTTATATTCTCTGTATGTTATATTAATGTTAGCCTCTTTACTCTTATTTACCTTTATCATATATGTATACTTTTAAAAAACACTGTTGTAAATTGTATAATAATAAAAAGTATTAAAAAGCTTACCTATTATGAATGGAACTTCATCAAGCATCTGAAGGTTGAATTCATCAATATAGATATTTGAAGGACTTAAGAAAGACCTTTAACAAATATTGTATGGAGTGAGAAGAATCAAATTAGGGAAAACAAAGTTAGCAATACACTTATAGGTACTAATTATGGTAATTAAGGGTAAATGAATTGGAGAATCATTTCAAAAATCTTTAGTCCTTATATCTACCCATTTTGAGTGAGATGGATCCCGAGCATTATGAACAGGTTGATGTAGGTGAAGTATTTGGAAGTATTTCCAAAGCTACCAGAATTTTTTATTGAAATATTAAGAAATAGAGTTTATCTCTATTTCTTACAACTAGTGCTACTTGAAAAAAGTAGCTAAGTCCTACAACTATCTTTCCACCAAATAGCTTCAGATTTCTTATGAGAAGCTTTAAAAGGGCATTGGTACATTCAATTACTACTCAGTTTGAGGTGCACAGCTCTTCCCAAACTATTATTTCAACATTTTACAGAAATTGAGCATGGTCAAAATGGAGTCCAATTCATGATGTGGTTCCATATGATTATGTATATAATCAATTTTACTGTTAGTTTCAAAAATATATATAGGATAAAATGACATGAGTTCAATATTATATTTTCTATAATAATACCATAATTATTTAATAAACCTACTTAAATATAGCTATTACTGACAAATTAGATTTAGTTTTTCACTGAGCAATATGAAAAGTATTTGTCAAAAAGAACTTAAGAATTTAGAAAGTAGTAATCTACCTCTGTAACAGGAATGTCAAATGTAGAAGATGCTGCTTTTTCTCTTTCATATTGAGTTACACTCAATGCAGTAGAGCCAATGACTAAGGTAATATGTCCCTCACTTCAAGACCAATTAACCAATACATGTGCTTTATAACTCTTTCTATAACCAGTCTTGCCTTCAATAAAAAAGTAAGTTCTGATATAATTAGTTGCAGGTCTACAGAACAATTCTAAAATAAAGTAGTATATATCATGTTCCTCACTTGAGAGCATCAGTTCATCATGCTGATATTTCTCAGTAATGTTAGTGTCTTGAATTGCACAACTAGCTCACTCAAGTTGTAACAATGATGATTGCTCATGAAGTGCATGTGAGCCAAAATCAGCTAATTTTGAACCTTAAGTCTTTAGGTATCTCTCAAGATCATGAAGAGCTAAATCTGTAACAATTTCAGCACTAGTCTACTAATCTAGTTAGTCAAATATTAATTGTGCTTGATAGAGATCAAATAGTGTAATAGTATTCATAGGAAAATTTGGAAGCAACTAGCAAAAGAGAAATTATACCTGATAGGGTGAGGCAAAATGATTGGTAGCCTCAGCTAAGGTAAGTTGTGCCTTATTAGAGTTTTCAAGTAGTCCTATTGCAGCAACTGCTTGTTGAAAGGTTTTGTGAATTGTATTCTTGACTAATCAGAGGTGTTCAAAGCAGAAGATTCACTTATGAGAGAGCAATACATCAAGGTAAAAGAGTTTCCTAGTTCATGGAGGAATGGTCCAAATCCTAGCAATAACTTCACCACATGATGATGTTTGGATTATCTGTTGAGAAAATAGTTCTCCCTTTATCTCTACAAAATTATCAGGTTGAATCAATACTGAATTTCTTGTCATATTTTCCTCCATTGAGCATAAACAATATTATTCATAATACTCAGTATAGAGTAAGTTTTTCAGAGTACTTACTCAAGGTTAAGCAAAATACAAAAGAAGTATTGTTGCTGCTGATTGAATATTATTCATTTAATACATTTGTGACAAATGCTGGTTGGGAAGATAGATAGATAATACTTTAACAGCTAGTTCCTTTCTTGATATATTGTTCTCAAGAATTTACCAGACTACTTCAGAGGTAGAAAGATATTAGGTATTGATGTAGTCAGCTATTTCATTGTGAAATTTGTTCGATGTGATGGTGAAAAGTATCTGATCAGGTCTGTTAAATAGGCACTTAAAGAGATTCATAAAGATATTAACAGTAAAACTGATATCAAAATTAACATGACAGTCAGGTAACCTGCTGAGAAAAGTTATATAAGATACCACATACTGGTCCTCTTCCTTAATATGATTATAACATATACAAGTATAGTTATTTAAGGTTGTTGAAGACTACAAGTCTATAGGAAATCCTCATATACAGGATCCATTCTGATTACATCTATTATAAGGTATAGAGATGTGGGTCTTAGGATGGTAATTAAACTGAGCTATATTCTGATACAATTCAGGATCTTTGACTGCTTCTGGTAGTTGTGCTGAAATAAATTGATCAATTTTCTTGAAGGGGAGTTCTGTAAATAACTAAACATTGAATGCATATTAATTTTCAAATATATTATATATAATCAGTAATAAGAGAGGTGTAAAGAATATGGAAAGATTATATATAAATAGTATTTAACATACTTTAATGATGAGATATAGATGTAGCAGACCTCTTTTGTGAAACACAATAACTCATATAAGGTATACAATTAAACCTAGATATTTTTGCATGACTTTGATAGTGATTTCTAATCATGCTTTAAAAGTACAACAAATAATGACTGTATATTCAATGCTGTTTGACTAGGAACTAACTTTGACTTGATCTTAGGTAAATTTAGATTTCTTGTAATAAAGAATGATGGTTTGCCTTTACCTTCACTAAGAATTAATGAATCAGCAACCTCTGAGGTTGTGCAAGCTCTAGAGCCAAGAAAGGAGACTCAAAGAACAATTTCCTAATTGGTAAATGATCTCAGATGACTATCTTGATGTGAGTATTCAGAATCTACATGCCAAACTTCATCAATTTAATTTATCTACTGCTGTAAAGCTTGTCAAATATAGGATAATCATTCATCTTCAACCTGAAAATACAAGCCAACTAAATATTCCCAGTGAATTAACCAAACTGTAGAAATTACTTCTCTATAGTTAAGAGTCCCCTATACTATTAGATTTGACTAATAGATATGACTGATGACTAGTTTAAAGTACTTTTAGGAAAGAAAATTGGATATTACAATGGCTTGTAGAAAGGTGAAAGAATATGAATTTGTAGTTGAGTCAAACTTCCATTATACTGTATTAAGATACTTTGGAGATTTACTTGATGAAGATTATTACTATAAATCAGTGCTGCAATATCTTTACTAGATGTAGTAGCTCACAATTCTAAAGTAAGAGGTTGAGTTGTAGGAAAATAGAAGGAATGCTGAAGTTGCTGAATAAAAAGATTGCTTATAACTAGCTCATAGTAAAACTTGGTGACTAAATCAAGTGTGAAATTCCTTGTTTAGCAGCCTTCATATTATATCCATTCTCATTGTAAAGAAACCATCTTAATGATTGGTTTCCCAGAGAAATATCATGTAGTTGATGGTAGACTCAATTAGTTATTGCAAAATTTGAGGGTATTAATTATTGTTAAAAGCCTACAGCTACTTCAATTGATGTGAATGCAAAAATGTTGTTTAATTAATCTGATTATAATCCCAAAAAGACCTGATAGGCTTCAATTGCATCAGCAAGTTCAGAAAAATAAGGTGGTACTAGAGGGATGATATATTTTCCTTTAGTGTAATACCAACTATTCACCTACGTTATTAAGATATTAGCTCCACACCAAGAGCATGTATGTCTCCAATTATTCATTAACTGTTGAACAGATAATGTGGATAATATATCCTACTATTTCAATCCTAATACCTACTCTCTTTTAGTCTCAGGTTAAGTAGCATAAAGCAGTTAAGTAAAGCAATATTATTCAAATTATTTTCAATATTATAATCAAATTACTTATGCTGAAGAGGGCTCAGATCAATATTTTCTTGATACTCTAGGTTGTTTTGAAGATTGTGAAGTCTCTTTCTTCATTGTATAATCAATACCTTGTTTACTTTACCAATCTCTACTTGAGTTTGTATATTTCTTATCAGTCATATAGTGCTAAATACAAAGGATCAAGTTCTCTATCAGTATAATGTATAATTAGTATGCAGGTATTTAGTAAGTAGAATAATAATTTAAATGAGTAAATAAATACCTGAATGAACTTTGCACAATGGAGGAACTGAAGGACTTTCAGGTGAATAGAAATCAGGAGTGAATAAGATCAAGGTTCAATCCTAAGTGAAGGGCGATCCAGAACTTTTTATATCCATCTTGCCTACTACAAATAAATAGATTTACATATTACATCATAAGTGTTAGAGGTTCAAAGGTCTACAATCTGTGTATTATTCTTTGTCATAAGAGTTAACCCAGTTCCTTAAAGTTTCTACCTTACTCATCATGTATTCAAATATATTTTTAATAATTTATGAATAACTATATGTTCTGACCCCATAAAGTATAATTGTAAATAATATCTACCAACTTAAAAAATAGAGTAAGAAGGATAGGAATAATTTGTGACAATTAAGAAAATAGTATAATTTGAAAACAAATCTACTATACTAAGAGCATATATTATTTGAAAAAGATATATTTAGTTGATAAATAAAATGAGAGAAAAGTAAGTAAATTGTTAGTGAATTGAGAGTAATAAAGGTAAAATATATATTCCATCTCACTGACCAAGAAATTCAGTTGATAAAGAGCATATGCTCTTAACCATGATCATAAGCTCTTTGTAAACTAGGTCACTTTGGTAGTGAGATATGCTTCTAGAAAAGCCAAGTTTTGCTTATGCTATGTATAAAGTAAATTCTCTATCTTTAGAAATATAAGCAAGATCTCAGTTTTCAATCATAAATTTATTACCACATATTGTATTTTATTCACAGATAAAGTGAATGTATGTATAATAGAAATCATATTCTTCATCACAAGATTACAATATGTTCTCATTCATTGCTGGAGTAATGTAAACTTTTGGTTAATATAATCCAACAAGTATATGATAAGAAGCAGTTTATATCAGATTATAGAGAGTAGAGAGGCTTTTCAATGTATATCAGCTTGAACTCAGTATCTATTCTCTATTAATTAATGGTTCTATATCATAGCAAGTCATAAAAAACTCTAATTCTCCCAATCTCTATACCTGTGGACAAAAAATTAACATAGGAAAAGATTCAAAGATCCAGTATGAATCAAGCCTACACATTAGTTACCATCTACATACAATAATAATATCCTTCATGCTGCCTTGTTATATCTCAAAATAACTTAACTGAGAGTTGATACTTTGTGAGAGAGATGGTAGAGATATATACTTGCTCTGTAGGATATCTCCCTCAAAAAGTGACCTACTTTATCGAGAGCATATACTCTTTACAACATAATTCACTTGATCGGTGAGATAAAACAGATGTTTTTAGGCATTGGGTATTGGGCTTGATCGCTGTATTTCTTTCACACCCTATGCCAGTCAGTATACGATATCAATAGCCTTGTGTTTTGTTATCTGGTTTTGCCATCGTACCTTAGGCCTTTCCGCATTAGGTACATGGGCTGGCTGTTTGGTTAATTGAACCTTTGTTTGATTGTGTGTCTGGCAACATAGAATCTTGGTTTCCGGATCACCGACCCGCTGCTACGACACCGTTTTAGATCATGGTGGATTATTCAGCAGTGATTTTGCATAGCTATGAGTGTAGGATGTTTGTGGAGTTTGGTTGGAGAGATGCTTCACTGTTTTTGAGATATATATTCTGTTGTCTTTAGCTAGCATCTCTATCGATTGCCTAGTTCCCTATTCCTGATGTCTAGCTGTGATTTCTCCACTTCATCTCCGATTCGTTGCTTTACAGTTACAGTTGAGGTTGGATACTCGGAAGGTCTGCCAGCCCTTCGATGTGATGCCCAGTTGTGGTTATTGAAGCACAAGAAGAAAAACCAGCATGGTAATCATTATAAAGATTCGCAAGCATCCAAACGCTTCCCGGTTGGAGTTTTGGGGGGTGGTTCCACACCCTAACCGCAGGGTCATCAGAAATACCTGGCAACGGAGGTCGGGTTACAGCCAATACTTTGACGTTGGCCGTGCTGGAACAGTAAGCCCAGCAGGACACAATCCGTTGATCCTATACCGCACCCTCCTCTACACATCCCACCATGGTGGCCCTGATATTACCATATCTGCCGGGGAATTAGCAGAATGGGCACTGGTTATGTACCGTCTATTCAGGCGTTCACAGCCACAAGCAGAATAAGCTGAGGTACCCGATAGTGAAATGAATAGTTGAGACAAAAGCGTATTCGTTCATTTTCATTTTTTTTCCTTTCATCTTCTCGAGACTTCATTGTTATTGCGAATGACCCTAAATACTGCACAGCACATTCATAGATAGTTCCGGTTAAGGCACCTTCCCCCTTTTTTGTGTTCATGGATAGGTCTTGTTGCTGGAATGGTTGTTCTATCGGGAAATGTTCTTGTCGCAGGACAGATGCTTGTGTTTTAATGGATTAGGAATACCTTATACCTTATTACTCATGGTTGAGACCAGAACCTCGGCCTACTCCCTCGTGTGTCCCTTGATCTGCACTGTTTGCTGTAAGGACTACGACGCGAGAATAGTTCTTGTGATAGGAGTGAGTTTTGGTGAGAATAATTAGACATACTGAACTGCAAATGGTGATTGTTAAACCCCAGGCATACCTTTCGTTTTGCTGTAATCATTCTCATTGCAGCAATTATCGTTGTGGCTGGTACGATTGATGGGGAGAATATCACAGTTGTAAATATAATGTTATTGTTGTTCCCCGACGCTCGCTTTCCAGCCTTATCACTCGTTGATCGACACACTTCTGCGAAACGAAGGACAATCACCATCGGTCCTGAGACCGCAGTGCCTCCACAGCTTCGGATATATGTACTCCCGTTACCATCGGACTAAGCACACACGGGGTATACAGGAAAGGGATCGACTAGATAGGGAAACACGAAGGTGTTATGCATTTAATTTTTGCATTATATATCGTCAAGTAATTTCTGTCTCTTCCGTAGGCATTGTTCCATCCGTTATACTCCCGAGCTACGATATAATTTCGTTTCATTTGTGCATGTGGCGTATCGTGGAAGAAAGAAAGACACGCTTGGATCCATGATATAACACCATTAGCCTAGCGCATGCATCCGCCGGCACCGTGAGAGCGGAGATGTGTACAGCAGGAGCATGTAACTTGGACTGCAGTCATGTCCCAAACTATGGGAAGGAATAATGTGAATGTTCAAGCTGCGGATTGTTGAAACGGGGCTTGGGGGATGTAGGTATGATGGTTCAGATACTCAATGCAAGCTGGGCGAGTGATTGTTACTTGCTGGCTTGTAATTCGTATCGGAGGGTGCCACACCGTGGAAGGTATCTAGAGCTTCTTGTCATGCTCTAGCTTGGGGTCTGGCGCATGGGGAGTGTTCCGTTGCCGGTAGATCGCTTGTTAGCGTGTTTTGTGGTTGGCGAATCACTAGCACCACCGTCTACTGCAAACGTGTGGAATGGTTTTCACCACTAGTGGATGGAACGGAAGGAACGTTTTCCGTCGGATGTTGGACTTTCCGCTGCATCTTTATAAGTCCAGTATTTCCCTTGTCTTTTGTTATTTAGTCTTTGTCCTGGTAGTTGTTTTTCCTATTTGTCTTTTGTCATTACAGTTCTTATAGCCGTTATAGAAAGAACCTCTTCTCTCTTTTTCCTCTGCTCGAGCCACCCACAGCCGTTGCCATTCGGTACCGTATTTGATTCTATGTAAAACACACTGCCTGTCATCAAGTGAGTAAGGGGCCATTTGGCAGGCCTGGATTTCAAATTTAGGCCCACTGAAACGCTAATTTGGAGCCAAATCCCCTCTTGAAATGTTGGGCTGTATGGCACGACATAAATTTGGAATGAACATTCACGAGAATGTGAAATATCTATTTGAAATTGCAGTTTTTCTTTTTTCTGGACTGAGCCAATCCAATTGTTTATATTTTTCATACCATTCAGATTGGTATCAAATAATAGCTGAACCTTAAGAGTGCTGAAAACCTTTCACGTTCAACAGTAGATATTGCACCAACCCTCATTCATCTCGGTCTGCAGTTACTGGGCGTATGCGCAAGATATTACGCTACTCACAATACATTGATTTTCGTAGCCTGACCTTGTTTCCTTCACTGCAGATATATTCAACTTTAAAAGTCTTGCCAGGCTATACGTTCCATGCTACATTCAAAGGCGCCCACCTTTTCTGCCAATGCCTACCTCACCAAATCCAACAAATTTTAAACCCTTTTGATGAGTATACTAGTACCCAATTTCCACTTTGATAATTCTTTGCAAGCCTGCTTGGCAAGAGACAATTTGATATGAAGAATTTGAAAGTGAGGGAGGCCAAACGGCCCCGAAGCTTAATAACATTTCAGCAGACGAAGGTGGGTCAGCCTGGAGTCATGTACCTTTCTATCATTTTTCAACATCGTCCCGCTACCCTTCTACTAAAGTGAAGCAATTTCCTTCCTCTTCCCACCTATCCACCTATCCCCCTATTCTTTCTCACAAACACAGTCTCAACAACCATCTCTCCTCATCGCACATTGAACCGTTCTAACGCACACCTACTACTCCTCCGTCACTTTTTACTTCCCCGAAGTTGACATACATCTAGTAGGATCCCCCAAGAACCTCAGCTATGTCTGCACCAACCAAGTCTCCCCGCATTCGTAAGGACACACGTCCCACCCCGGCCTTCACCAAACTATCGGCACTCATCCCGGACGAGAACAAACTCGTTTTCTCCACCACTGCCGACCTTCAAACCAAGATTAAAGAGAAAATGACAGAATATCTTGAATCAGAAACCGATTGCTACATGCTTATCACCGGTGTCGCAGGACATATCGTGGAAGCCTTGTACGAGGAATTGGAGAGATATGGTATTCGCAAAGTGACCCGATTCACGTACGAGCAAACAATGGAATCACTCATTATCAGGCTGATGCCTGGTGCTCCGCACGAAGCCTTGACCCGGAGTTTTTGCTTTGAGGTCATGGACAAAGTTGAGAGCATTCCCGGGTATTCACGTTTTTCCTTGTCTACTGTTGGGGCCACCATGTTTCGCTTTCCCGGTGGCAGGAGCAAACAGGGCGATGCAGGCTTCAAACCACATGATACTCGGAGACGTCGGCACGGGGGGCCATCAGTTATGGTCGAGGTTGGATACTCGGAAAGTCTGTCAGCCCTTCGATGTGATGCCCAGTGGTGGTTAGAAAACACCGGAGGGCAAACCAGGATGGTTATCATTATCGAGATTAGCAAGCATCCAAACGCGTTGGGATTGGAATGTTGGCAAATGATAGGTCCTAATCAGGGGGTCCACAGAAAAAGCATACCCAGGAGGTCGGACTACACCCAATACTTTGATATTGACCACGCCGGAGCGGTGACCCCAGCCGGATGCGATCTGGTGATACCATACCGTACCCTCTTCGATACATCTCAACATGGTGACCCTGATATTATCGTATCTGCAGGGGAATTATCGGAATGGGCGCGATATGTATATGATGACTTCCAATAGTCACAGCCGCTGACTCAGTTGAACTTTGTTACCTGATAGCGGAATAAGGATAGTTCGGGCTAAGGCATATTCCGCACTTTTCACATCGCCCACACTATATCTTTCTATTTTTCTTCTCTTGCGAAGATTGGAAATTCCACATAACAAACAACAGCTAGTTGAGGCTAAAGTACTTTGCACTTTTTTTATGTTTTTGGATAGGCAACGCTGCTGGAATGACTGTTTTTTTGTCCAAATTTCCTTTTTGTTTTGAGCTAATCTCGGGAGTGCGCGTATATATATTGTGGGAATAATAGTAAATCGATGGGGCGACTTCTCCAAAAAACGAGTGAGAGAAGTCTGCTATTTATGTACATTCCCAAAAAAACAAAAAAACATCCACAAAATTCAAACAAATTTCTAACAACCAATTATTCCTCCTACGCTCAACCATGATCCTTTGTCCATCCTGACATCGCTTTCCTACAAACAATTTGATACTCTTATTCCTAAAGTCCTATGCCTATATCATATTCTCTATATCCTATATCATATTGCCATCACCATCTCCTATCCCCGTATCCTATCTTCTTCGCCGAAGTCACTATGCTGTGATTTCGTCGTCGCATACAATATTCAAATGGTGACGAGTGATCGTCGGTGACCCTCTATTTTGACAGGAGCGATAGTCCTGCTTCAATGAACAGAAATATATTATACCCCATTGCTCACAGTTGAGCCCGGAACATTCGTCTTCTTCCTTGTATTTTCTGATCTACATAGTTTGCTGGAATGACTGCGAAGGGGGAATGATTCCTGCGGCGGGAGTGTTGATGGGGACAATTGGAGATACCGCACAGGAAATGGTGATCGTTGAACTTCAGCCGTACTTTTCCATTTCATATTTTCACCTGAAACTTTGTTTGCTATAATTATTCGCATCGCAGCAATTACCATTGTGGCACTTAGGATTTTGAAGGGAATATCACAATTGGAAATACTTTGTCATTTTTGTCCCGTCGCTCTCCTTCACGTCTTATCACTCGTATATCGACTGACAACTACGAAGGGTAATCATCATCGCCACTGAGACCCAAGTGTATCTCGTTAGCTTCGCACATATACACACGCGCTACCATAGGACTTTGGAGTAAAGCCGGGTATACAGGAAAGGGATCGAGTGGATAGGGAGACACAGAGATGTTATGCATTTAATTTGTTCTTTATATATCATCAGGTAATTTTGTCGTTCCGGTAGGCATAGTTCTATACGTTACACTCCCGACTCATGATATAACCTGTTTAATTTGTGGGCCTTATGTATCATCGAAGAAGTTCGTTCGTTGGAAGGAGGAAAAACACGCTTGGATCCATCATGTAGCGCTATATGTAGCGCATCCACGCATGCACCGGTAACGAGAGAGCAGAAATTTGTACACCGGGAGTATGTAACCAAGCCTTCTAATGGGTTAACCCGGGTCGAAAAAGGGCGGACCCGACCCAACCCAAGGAAGCATAACCATGCTTAACCCAACAAACTGTTGGAATATGCTGCTCGGCATGCTCGAGCATGATGGTTTGCTCTTGGGGTTCGTGATCGTTCGTTTGTTCGCCGGGAGCACACTTTGGCTTCGGGCGCAAGCGGCAGTTTAGCTTTCCGGGAAAGCATTAAGGCACCGGGAATGCACCAGGAATGTGTGCGAGTTTGTGCGAGCGGAATGGCCGTAAGGGCGAGCGGGAAAGGTGGACGTACGGAGGCAATATAGAGCCGGAGTTTGTCTTTCCTTTGTGTTTTCTTCTGTGTTAGCTTTTGTGTTTGCGAAAGGAAGGGGGACACACCTGAAAGAGAAAGTGTTCAGGAAGGACTGGAGGACATTGTTGTTTTCCTATATCTATCCTGTCATTACCGTTAGTTTAGTTTGAGTTAGTTGTCGTTGAGTTGAAGAAGAGTTTCCCCCCCCCCCTTTTCTTGTGATCGCTTATAGTGTGAATCTTGGCATTTTTCGTTTTGGATCGTTGTCGCTATTCGACCATTGCCGTGTAAAACAAACCCGTTGGGTCCATGGACAAGGGGGAAAACGAATGTGTGAAGGGGAGTGTATATATTAATACTATGTGACTATAACACAGGAGAGATGAGGATGGAGGGCAGGGTAACAAGAAATCAGTGTTTACCTCACGTATTTCTGAGCATTCAGAACCTGAACTGTCTTCTCGCTCGAATTCGTCACGGTAGAGTTGAGAATCCAAGAGGGGACAGGGTGTTTGGAGAATAGGTGGAGGGATGGAGAGAACACTTCCGGTATCTGTAGAAAAACTCATCATGATGGCTTTGTGTTTGGTGTTTAGCCTGGAGTAAAGGAGAGAGAAGGTGCACTTGGAGGAACTTGAAGTGGAAGAACAGATCATAGAGTACTTGGAAAAAGATGGATTGCACATTATCTAAATGTTTAATTCTTCGAAACGAGTGATAATTCAAGACCGCTAATTGCTCTTGAGACTAGCATGTCACTAAGACTATCTCAATTTAGACTACCTTCCCCTTTGACCCTTCTACTGGCAGTCAAGACTATGCTGGAACTCTACATGCTCAGACTCTAGTCTCCATGGGAATAACCATTAGGGCGCTCACAAATATCACTAGAATTTCAATATAAAGCTAAAAATCTTGGGCGGGTTCGTTGGGCAACGTGGGTTTGGCCAAGTCCAACCAGACCCAACCCAACGGCGCTCAATCCCGAACACGACCCAAGAAACCTGACCCAACCCAACTAACAGCCCGGACTAACCCAACGAAAGCCCGATCCATTGGAAGTCTTGAATGTAACTTTAACCGCAGTCAGGTCTCGCACTGTGGAAAGATGGAAAGTGAATGTTCAAGCTGTGGATTGTTGAAATAGGGTTTTGGGGATGTGGGTCTGATGGTTTGGAGGCTGAGTGCAAGCTGGGCGAGTGATTCTTACTTGCTGTCTTATAATGTGTATCCGAGGGTGCCACACTTAGTGCAGTCAAGTTAATAAGGGGCTGTTTGGCAGGCCTCAATTTCAAATTTCAGCCATCTCAAACGCTAATTTGAAGCCCATCACCTTTTAAGATGTTGGGCTGTTTGGCAGGGCATAAATTTAAAATGGGCATTGGGGGGAGTTTGAAATTGTTGAATATCGCGGCGTTCACGCGGCAGATCGTATTATCGGTTACAACGGCCATGAGCGAGCCGGCGAGGAAACGGATTGGTTGGAGGATGACGAGATTTCGAGTGGTTTCCTATAACAGCCACACGGGTGACTTGTCGATATGATAGTACCTCATGACGGAAGTGACAGGAAAAGGAGTTAAGGATATAACGGATATAATATCTACAGGAGATAAGATAATGGAGTTAGTAAAAGGTGTGGATGCTCGCGAGATATGGGGGGCCTATGATGGACCAGATTGATTTTTATCGGTATTAGTTTTTGGGAGGGTTGAAGTTTCTTTTGTTTTAAATAGGGTTTCTAGGCCATACCTTAGGGTGCGTGCCTGGTTTTTCCTGTAGTTACGAATAAAACCAAGGATTTAACAAAAAAAAAAAGCTCGCGAGATATGGGACTTACCGGTATCCCGGTATTAAGAGATTTAAGGATATAGGGTTAGGGTTGATATTGGGAATATTAACGGGCATGCAAAGAGGTAGCTAGGAACTTTGGTACATAAACCTTAGCTATTGCCCGTAACTTTGCAATAAATAAGCTCAATAGCAAGCTCATAATTCACAGAAATGACCATTTCAAATTGCGTTTTTTTATTTTATTTCTAGACTGAGACGATCCAATTGTTATTTCTCATACTGTTCAGATCGGTATCAAATAATAATAAAATCTTATCAGCCCTGAAAACCATTCACCTTCAACAGTACATATTGCAGCAACCCTCATTCATCTTGGCATCCTGTTACAGGGCTGTACGGGCAAGATGTTAAGATACTTACAATACATTTATTTTCATAGCAGGGTGTTGTTTCTTTCATTGTAGATATATTCAACTCCAAAAGGCCTCCGAAACTAACGGCTCCACGAAATGCCACATTCAAAGTGCAGCCACCCTTTCTACCTATGCCTACGTCAACAAATCTAACAAACTTTAACCCCTTTAGACAAGTCTCCTAATCTCCTATTTTAAATTCGACAATTCTTTGCAAAGCTGCTTGGCAAGGGAAAATTTGAAATTCTGTCATCACAATTTCAAAGAGAATATCTCAAATTCGAGGCACGCCAAACGGTTCCTACGTAAGCTTGGTAACGCTTCAGCAGTCTAATGTGAGACGGCCTGTAGTTACTTCCCTTTCTACCATTTTTCAGCATCGCCCTGCTACTCCTCTACTTTCGTGAATCAACTTTCCTTCTCTTACCCTGATCCCCCTATTCTTTCCCACAAACACGGTCTTAACGACTATCTCCCCTCATCACACCCCTAGAACAGTTCTAGCGTACACCTACTACTCCTCCGTCAGGTTCTACTTCTCCGAAGTTTACATCCAGCAGGATCCCCCAAGAACTTCAGCGATGCCTGCATCAACCGAGTCTCTCCGTGTTGACGAGGACAGTTATCCTGTCGCATCTGACTTTACACCTTCAAGCTCGGCCTTCGCCAAACTACCGGCACTCATCGCGGACGAGAACAAGCCCCTTTTCTCCATCACTGCTCACCTTCAAACCAAGATTAAAGTGAAAATTAAAGAATGTCTTGAATCAGAAACCGGTTGCTACATGCTTGTTACTGATGTCCCAGGACATATAGATACAGCCTTGTATGAGGCGTTGGAGAAACGTGCTATTCACAAAGTGGCCCGATTCACATACGAGCAAATAATGCAATCGGTTATTTTCAGGGTGATGCCTGGTGCTCCGCACGAGGTTGTGTGATCTGGGACAAAGTTAAGAACATTCCGGGCACTCACGTTTTTCCTTGTCTACTGTTGGGGCCAGGGCTACAATGTTTCACTTTCCCTGTAGCAGGTGAAAACAGGGTGATGCAGGCTTCAAAGCACACGATTCCCGGAGACGCCGGCACAGGGGGCCATCAGTTATGGTCGAGCTTGGATACTCGGACAGTCTGCCAACCCTTTAATGTGATGCCCAGTGGTGGTTATTGAACTCAAGAGGACAAACCAGGATAGTTATCATTATCCAAATTAGCAAGTATCTAAACGCGTTGCGGTTAGAGTGTTGGGAAATGATAGCTGGCGCCAATTCTAGGGTCACAGGAAATAGCATATCCAGGAGGCCGGGTTACAACCAATCCTTTGATATTGAGCATGCCGGAACGATGACCCCAACAGGACGTGACATGGTGATACCATACAGCATCCTCTTCGGTACATCACAACAAGGTTATCCAGATATTATCGTATCTGCAGGGAAATTATCAGAATGGCCACTATATGTGTACGACGACTTCCAGTAGTAACAGCCGCTGCCTCAATTAAGCTGAGTTACATGATAGCGGAATACAAATAGTTCAAGCTAAGGCATATTCCCAATTTTTCACATTGTCCACACTGTTATAATTGGCAGCGAAAGGGGGGAGGAAATATCGAAATCTATAAGGGAAGAGTATAATTGACGGGCGACTTGTCTACCTTGGGCGGGAGAGAAGTCCTACTTGAATACAAATCCATAAAACAAGCAAACAAACATAATCTAAACAAAACTGCAAACTTCCGTGATTCCATCAAAGTCCGTTGACATCCATTTTCCCGTTGTCCATGCTTCCTAAAAACCATCCCTAACGTGCATCATTCTCAGACAATCATAATAACTGACTACTCCGTTGCCGCATCTCCGAATACAACAACCCCTATCACCGATGGTGATCCCAGCAGTTATCACCTATTTCCTAACACCGTTCAACTAAATTCCGTTCCCTCATATAGATACCCAAATTTATATCCAACCCCGTGTACGCCGCGTGATCTTTCCACACATGCTATGTTTTTCTCTTTGGAAACTTCAACTTAGCGATACAATGTCATAATCTCGAACATGACGAATTGACCTGGACCAGGCCGCATTGCAATACACAAATCTTTCAAGGTCCAGGATCAGCGAAACATCGGGTATCATCGAATATTCAATAAGGCTTGTTTTCGCTCATACCAATGTCGTAAAACGGAAAAGTCCAGACAAACTCGTTATGTTAGAAAGTTAAAACTGTAAGAATCGTAAATCCATACCTCTGTTTGCCCTTTTGGTGCCAAGTATTTTTAGATGTCAAATAAAATACGTATTTTATAATATTACAGGGGTTTTTATAGGATATTATACCGCATTATACAAACGCATATAAGTACGATCTCACTCCCTACTAGGAATGTGTTATTGGGCTCATGTTATACCGAGGTATAATTTGCACTATGTTGGGTTGAGTTCAAAGGTTTTGACATTTTGGTGAGGTGACTGGACTGGTAAGATCCCCGCCTACGATCGTGTATCCTCGCTCAGGTTTCCTGATCTGGTTAAGGTCCTCAATTTCAATCTGGCCTGACAGACTATACGGTAGACCTCTGTCGCGGCATAGTTCTGCGTTTTGCAACCGGTATACCCATTCTGATAAGCAGCTATCAGTACTATCGGAACAGGAAATTCAACTACCTGCCAATTGTGTTTCTATACGATCGCGGAACACTCAAATACGCCCCATCCAAACACGCGGTGGCTACCGACTGGCCGAACCCCAGTCACCCACCCCAGCCCACAAGCCAATCCGCGAGGACCGCATATTCAGGTGGGGTGTGTATTTGAGTGCTCCCTGATTGTAGTCTATCCTCAAGGTAAACTTCCATAGCTACCACAACAACAAGCCTAGAGGAGATGCAGCCGACCACACATTAAAATAATTCCTCAGAAAATAGAACGGTGCTCGCTATGGCTAGAATAAGGTGATTCTCAACCATGTCGCGAATTCATAATGCCGTCGATGAAAATCTCATAAACCTAGGTTTACCTCGAGGATATAGTAAAGGATCGGCAACTACATCCGGAGTTTTGGCGGGCTATTCTTTGCGAAATCTACAGAATTGCCTTTACCAGCCATCACAATACCATTTTCGTGATCTTCGCGGCAATCATAACAACAATCACCCGCGGTAGCCCCTTTCGAGAGGGGGCCTGGGGCTATCACTCGACATGGTCGGGGTTCTTGGTTAACCCTTGTCCCCATCGGCTAATTCATCTTCGGGCAATGCATGGGTTCTCCATTGCCGAATTCGAGATTGTAAAATGAAACTTTGGAAAATGTAATGTAATAGAAATTCCTCCTTTCACTTAATAGGTCCGATCTACGATAAATAAGTGTGGCTCTACTTGCTGGAATTTGCTGGGCCTGCGAGCGAGCCACCAGGCCCGCCCTGGGTCCTGCCCGAGGCTAGTGCTGGTTCAATTAAGCTCACCCCCGTTCCCCCATCGATTTGAGTCCATGGGTGGGAATAAGCAGCCACGCGCAAGCCACAAGTGCCACTCAGATATATATGAGAATACTGTATCTACGAGTATTCAAAATTCAGGAACAGGAAAACCCCTAAGATCTTAGAAGAGCTGTAAGTGAAAAGCCACTGGGTCCATCAGATAGCGAAGCAAAAGTCTTTGACAGGGATTTAGGGTGCCCTATAGTAAGTCACAGGACACGTGGGCCGTCGCCATGTGGGAATTACAGCAACATACAGTTAAGAGTCGCATGGCAGAAGGCTGTAAAAATTTACCTGCCACTTTGTGTAACATAGTCCTACGATCGCGACGCCGCACACAAGCTCCATTCTACGATGCCATGGGATCAAGCAACTGGAAAGCAGCGCCAAACTACAATAAATGAGAGTGTTTGAATAATCGAGCTATGTATAGCTGGTATAGGTTTTCGCTGAATCGGGGCAGAAACAGGGATCTCCAGCACCCAAGTTGTCGAAATGTATCGATGTTGGACGCTGTACAGTGATATCAATCCTCGAACACACTGTACTTGACGACCAGCAAAGCTCAGCACCTGTGATAAAGGACACCTTGCGAGGCTTTCTGATACTTGACCGCATGCAACAATGAAAGAACTTTTATGTGAATCACAGTTAGATATTGGAATGGACTCATTGGGTCGATACCTGTGTAGTATGAAAAGACGGATTTATCTTGCTTGATGCAAGCCATGGCTTGGACTGCACATTCGAAAGCAAAGAAGGAGACGGTGTAGAGAAAGGCGCAGTTGAAAAGTTGTTGATTGGAGGAAGCATTACTATAATGGTGATGTTTATCTTCCGCTCTTGGCGGGTACTGGCTATTATCGAAAGGTCTGGCGAGTTTCTGGACCAGAAGCTGCTTACAATTTGAAGAATCTACAATGCACCTTTGTTGGAGAGAGCATCACATTGGGCTTCAGGGCTAGTTTTATATACGGTCATGATATGCCGCTTGTTCCCTTGCGAAAACAAACTGAAAATGAACGAAAAAGGTGCAGTGGTTGCTTATGACCTGACCCCCAGCAGTATGCTCACGAGACCCCAACACCACACTCCTACTATATAGAGAGGCTGGTGCACACGCTCAAACTATTGAGGATGGTTCCGCATATCATACTTCTGACTATACTGAGCATAATCATTGTAAGCTTGGTAATGTGAAAATAGGTTGGCCATCCTACTCACCTGACCTCAAATTTGCAGAGTATATTTAAAGTCAAATATAGGAAGGCAGTCTGGAGGAGGCAAAGAATCCCTCGTAGTGAGGAACAGTTAATTTAATTAGTACAGAAGGTATGGGAAGCATTGATTTCTTAAATTCCCGATCCGTTCTGCTGTCTCGCGATCGAATGGTTGATAGGGATGGCCGCGACACCTTTCGTGGCAGGTCAATTTTTACAGCCTACTGATGGGTGACCCAGCATGATTGGGCAATCGTATCTTCAGTCTTTCGCCATTAAATACGATAGATTAGCAGATTGGTTGTTAACTATAATGAATTTTTTTCGTGCGGCAGCCTCAACCGAATATCGTGAGGTGTCAAAAATGCGAACCCACTGGTTGTGACAGCCCTCACAGAGGTAGGTATAACCGATACCCATTTGGCACTGTAACTAACCTGGCTGTTGCCTCGGTTGCCACTCAATCTGGTGTTTTGCATTTTGTGACACCCCCAGATCCAGAGTGAATCCTACAGTTAGTGAAAAAAACTTTTCTCGGACATTTTAGCATTTGGAAAGTGCTCTTTTTTTTTTTCTTCGCTGTTTGTGTCGGCTGCCCCATCTCGTAGGGGGCCGATCCGACAACTTAGTACAAGGCACAGGGGGGATGTTTTCGCACAAGACAGGGATTATTTTGTGGGTTAACCTAAATTAACTGTTCGTTTATTTTCGAGGGGGTACAAGTACTTGTAATATGTGTGTAGTTGATAGACTATAGTCTACAGTGGAACTCTGAACTCCACCTCCGTAGAATCATTCTCATGTTTTTTTTTCCTTTTCACTAGTTCATTTCTCGCGTGTACTCGGATACGCTGTGCAGCAGACTGAAAATTTGACATTTTCTAAAGTCGTCAGAAGGGGGTTGTCAGTGGGGGGAATGAGCCACTTGGCGCTTTTGAACATTCGACTTAGCGATACGACGACATAATCTCGAACATAGCGAACTGACCTGGACCAGGCCGCATTGCAATACCGAAATCTTTCAAGGCCCAGGATCGGCGAAACATTCCGCGGGTATGGTTGGATATTCAATAAAGCTTGTAGAGAGATCATACGATAATAAATTCCAATCTATGATCGCAAAATATTTTTCCAAAACCTTTACACTCAGATGGAAATATTGGGAAGCGTTTTGGACTACCATATCCTACTACACAGTACCTGTGCGATGGATTTTCCAAAATCTTCCGCAGCTAACTTATAATCTATTGAACCAAAGGCGTGGAGTAAAAATGAATTGGATGATTATCACCGGTCTGTTCACCATTTTTAGCGCCAGCCTCGTCAAATATAATTCGCAGTACGAGTACTTGCGCGCAAATTAAGTTTTGATGCTGATCAACGAAAAATCACAACAAAATCCAAGGCCTGTTGCACCATAACTTAGTTTGCGCCCAAGTACAAATCGCTCAATTGCTATTGGAAATCCTTCGAATGTGCCCCCATGCACAGCCCTGGAAGTCGGATAACCCACCAGTACTTTTTTCCTTCTCTTCACTGTTTGTGTGCCATTAGGTAGGATAGTTATTGGATCCACTTGAAGGTAAGGCTGTATCTATGTGTTTCAACAGGAAGATATGGCAGTCTCCTGTTGACAGAAGGGCAGCTGATACGACAAGCTCTCTACCCTGGGTGGCGTTGAACAGGGGTATTCGCTTACTGGACCAGTATTATTTGAAAGCTCAAATCCTGTGTTTCCAGAGTTTCCGCCTGAT
Organism: Choiromyces venosus 120613-1; assembly: GCA_003788595.2. Lineage (NCBI taxonomy): Eukaryota > Fungi > Ascomycota > Pezizomycetes > Pezizales > Tuberaceae > Choiromyces > Choiromyces venosus. Next base: position 1,046,006 of record ML120357.1, read on the forward strand.
TTGTTGACGGAAAATGGGCAGCTGCTGTGGGTTGTAGGAGAATACAATGCAGTTTGGGGGTTGTTGCTCTTGTGTCACTTATAATAAAATTAGGTAGGATTGTGCAGGAAATTCTTTGCTCGTTGTCTTGTGTCTTGTTCTATCTAAGCTACCGGAGGTGTCCTTTATATAACAAATCGTCACTTAACAACATTTTCTCTCAGCCTCATCCATAGTGACTTCCATGCTCTCTCCCAGTCTTCCACAAGGTCCTCCGATCAGCTCCTTCAAACTTCTACTAAAACATTCTCCCTTTCCCCTGGACTGTTCTCCGACAGTCCTAATACCTTCCTGCTTCTTCCCGCGTTTCCTAACCGTTTCTTATCTGTTTCCTAACTGCCATAGTCCGACACCAATTCGTCTCATCCTCAAACAAACTCTTAATCTATGACATCTTTAATCCTTAGCTAATTCCTGAAACCTCCCAAACATTCCTGCTACTGCTAACTACCTTTCCTTGCATCCTTTAGTGTGACATATCAAACAATGTCCCAAACACACTAATCCTGTAACATCTCTCTTTCTTGTGCAACTCCTACTAACATTACAGCGGTATGGGGTATCGTGAATTTCAACAACTTATGCCATTGTAAAGCAGGCCATCCACACCAAAGCTTGCCGCTCTCCATATTCCGGGTGCAATGGCCAATTACATTGCTCGAACATGCAGCGAACAGAATATGAGGTGGAATATGATGTACAAATACGTATTCTTTTTCAATTCTCAGGTCCTTGCTTCAGTCGGACGGCCAAGGCTGCTCATTTCTGATCTCTAAATTCTAACTTCCGTTGCTACACTCTTTTACTCGTTCCCATCACAGCAAAACCTCTATCCTCACTATATTCGAGTACTGCTACCTGGGATCCTACTTTATCCTACAACTGTCGCGAAATAAGAGACTTAATTATTCCAGTATCCAAGGTTGGGCCCATTCCACCATACCCCGTGTTGGTGACTTATCCCAGGACATGCAACAGGATAGCTTTCAAAGTTTAAGATAAGCAACAAGTAAACCATCATTACCCAACAAGTTAGCTCCACCATGGTTATTATCGAATCCAACCACTGGAAAAAAAACATAGATATACAGCAAGCTACATAGAGCATCGTTTGAGATGGATAAGTGGGTATCCCGATTAATCTTCCTTTTCAATTTTAAACGCGATCGGCACCTATCTAACAATCTTGTCAGAATTTCCGAAATCCAATCCAATAATCATGGAAGCTTCAGCGGGAACAGGGGGGATCATAACGTCCTCGGTAATGGTAATGTGATCAGGGAGACTCACACGCACCACCATATCACCAATTTCGGAGTAATAAGTCAAGGGGAACCTTTGAGAGCTAGAGACGGAGGTAGCATTACCTTTTGTTCCTGGTTGCTAGCATAGATCTAACATGCTAGTAGAATCGAGAGACGCATCTAGGCGATATTGGATAGTTCCCTACAGCAGGAATCGGACTTTTACCAGCTGTAACAGTGTCATTGAGTCGGTAAAGGGGTATTGCAAAAGTAAGAATCATAACCGGGTCGCTCTCCAGGGATTAGGGGGTTCGGGGTATGTATTGATTGCTTCGCCTTGGGAAGGATGTACTAACATCGCTTAGGAAAACACAGATTGCCCTCGAATACGTTTATCAGCGAGCTAAGGAGAGCGAGTGTGATGTTTTCTGGGTACATGGGAGTGGGCTATTAAAGTTTAGTAAGGGCTTTCGGACTATTGCTCAATGTGTTTACATTCCTCGGGCCAGTGCTGAAACAAATGAAGAGGGATTCTTGTCGAGTATGAAGGCATGGTTCGAAGGTCCGGATAGTGGCGACTGGATCCTAGTTATCGACAATGCCGACAACGAGGATGACTTCCTTAGCAACGAGAGCCCTATCGCGAAGTTTGTACTGCAGGGTCAGAAGGACACTGTTATATTTACCACCAGATCTCTTCAGGTTGCAAGTTGATAGGATTGTATAGTTATCGAGGTCGGGCAGATGTCGGGGGAAGAAGCACTGGAGTTATTTTCAAAACCCTTTCGTGACTGGGATATTTTGGAAGATGGAGACCGAAAAGTCGTCCCGATGATCCTGGAGTCACTGGATTACCTACCGCTGGCTATCATGGGTGCGGCAGCTTTTATGACCGAGACAAAGACACCTCCTTCTGATTACTGGTCCATTTTCCAGGACAACCATGAAGGAAGGACAACGCTACTTTTGCAAAACTTTAGCGACATCCGACGAGAAAGCGATATGACCGAAGGTATCCTGGGCACATACTTTATCACTTTTGACCGAATAATAAAACAGATGCCCACAGCGGCAAGTCTTCTCCATTTGAGTGCATTCTTCGATCATCAAAATATACCGGAGGAGCTACTGAGCCAATGTGGCTTGGAAGGGATCGATGGTTCGCTTAAGTTTCGTCTGCCTATCGGAAAGTTGTTGGGTTTCTCGTTGGTTACGGATGTCAGGCATGAAGGCAAGAGATTTTACGAACTTCATCGTTTGGTCCAACTGTCTATTTGCGTGTACTTATCAACACGGGAGCTGCTGGAATGGAAGGCCACCACACTAAGAGTGGTTTCACTATTGGTCCCGCGAGATAGAATCGAGTGGCGCTATGGTGGTATTGCCGCTGCATACTTTCCGCATGCACTTGCGGTCACCAAAGATTCAACCGATCCCAGCCCTGAAAGCCCTTATTTTTGGATGGGAAACTACTTTTTATATGCCGGTTTTTACCGTGAGGCAGAGATCCAGGCCCGCCAATGTATAACTCTTCGAAGAGCAGATAAGAATGATGACTGGAATGAAGAATATTGCAAAAGGATTCTACTATCGGGGAGAGTGAACAAGTCCCTGGGACGGCCGAGGGAGGCAGAGAATCTTCTTTGCAAAGAACTAAGCAATATCGAGAAGGCATTCACCCCAGAATGCTCCACAACACAAGAATGTGTCGAGACCCTGGCTTCCGTGCTACAGGATCTAGGAAGGTACGACGAAGCAGAGACGATGTTTCGGCGTGCATTGGAGTCTAGAGAGCAGATTCTTACACCAGACCACCCCGACACCCTGCTCAGTGTCAACAATCTGGCGTCAGTGCTAGGAGACCTAGGAAGGTATGGCGAATCAGAGATGATGTTTCAGCGTGCATTGGAGTCTAGAGAGAAGGTTGTTGGACCAGACCACCCCGACACCCTAATCAGTGTCACTAATCTGGCGTGGGTGCTGTGGGGGAGATTATTAGGTTAGATATCGTTATAGAAAAGTTAGGTTTAGTTCATTGACCTAGGGAGTTGTTGCTAGGTTTTGTTCTGGGGGACGGTTTTTAGTATTTGAGACTTGGCATGTATAATTAATTCCTATATAAGGAACAACCACTCGTAGTTTTTACAATAGAGAGAGATAGAAGCGCGACGAACAACAAATACGAATACATTTTATATTTTTCCCTCCTCCAATATCAACTTTCCTTTTCTCTTGTGTGTGATTTTATTCGACGGATTTGTTTCCCAAGGACGACCTTTCGACTTCCAGCTGTGCGTGCGGTGTTTTGCCCACACCTGGTAGTGTTTGTCCTCCTTTGACAGGCAATTCCTTTTTTCTTTTTCGTTTTCCTTGTAGAGAAGTGAACCTTCTCTATCATTTCTGTTTTCTGTCCGGACCGGTTTTGGTTCTCTCAGTGCTAGGAGACCTAGGAAGGTACGACGAATCAGAGACGATGTTTTGGCGTGCATTGGAGTCTAGAGAGAAGGTTCTTGGACCAGACCACCCCTACATCCTAATGAGTGTCAACAATCTGGCATTGGTGCTACAAGACCTAGGAAGGTACGACGAATCAGAGATGATGTTTCGGCATGCATTGGAGTCTAGTGAGAAGGTTCTTGGACCAGACCACCCCGATAGCCTAATCAGTGTCAATAACCTGGCTTTGGTGCTACGAGACCTAGGAAGGTACGATGAATCAGAGACAATGCATCGGCGTGCAGTGGAGTCTAGAGTGGAGGTTCTTGGACTAGACCACCCTGACACCCTAACGAGTGCCAACAATCTGGTGCTGGTGCTGTGGGACCTAGGAAGGTACCACGAATCAGAGACGATGTTTCGGCGTGCACTGGAGGGGAAAGAGAAGGCTCTTGGATCAGACCACACCGGAACCCTTACAAGGATCTGCAATCTGGCTGGGGTTCTGGAGGACCAAGGAAAGTACGATGAATCAGAGGTGATGTGGCGACGTGTACTGGAAGATCGAGAGAAAGTACTTGGTCTGGAGCACTCTAAAGTCTATACAGCCCTCGAGCATCTGGCAGGTCTGTATGAAAAACAAAGGAAATATTCTCAAGCCGAAGAAGCTTATGAGCGGGTCTGTACGGGATTCTCCGAAACTCTGGGCGAACACCCCACCACCCTGGAATGTGTGAGGAAGTTGACGCAGTTGCGAAAGACAAAATCAGCTGCTGAGAGGACTAGTGCGATTGACTCGGAAGTAGTTGTTAATGATATCAATAACCAGCGCTCACTTCGTGACCACTCGAGGAGGTTCATGCGGCTTCGCAGGCGAAGAGGCCTTGGTGGTAGGAAATCTGGGAAACGGCTGTAGAATGTAGGAAGAGGGGTTAGCCAGGGGAGATTGTAGTTGGTCGAAATTACCGGAACGCAATGAAGTGAGGGGTGGGGAAGGCTTAGCAACAGCTGCAATGTTTCGTGAAGCTTGGGACAGTTTATGCAAGTTTGGTAAAATCTGAATCTGTTTGGTAATGTTGAGTTGTTGTTTGTAATTGCTATTGCTAGCTATGGGCGCAGTCATGTATATAAGCGGTGCCACCTCTTGCGCTCCTTGTCATCAGTGAACCTAATTAATAGAATGAGAGTTAGAATAAGGATGGAACTGGGCAATTGTACAACAAAATATATATATCGTCATAAATGTCCATCAAATGGTGGCATCCACTATCACAAGTCCAGGAATCACATAACCTTTTATACACATAAGCACCATCCTTTTCATCACCCCCGAACTCCATACAAGCTACTGTTATATAGGATATCTGCCATGGCCAAACTAGATATTTCTTCACAAGCCGATTGCCAACACAAACTAAATCACCTATAACAAAGATCTCAAGTGCCTCTTACTCGAAGAATCCTCGTGTACCTATATCTCGGCTAACCCATCTGATATTTCAAGGTATCTAACTCACGCATCCTGCATTTCCAAAATCTCTACAATCTCGTCAGCATCAACAACCTTTCAGTTATCACTTGCATCCCGATACCTGAGCTCCATGTTTCAAGTACCGTATATCATGTTGTTATGAGCAGTATTCCGGGAATGTGGTGCCTATATAATGGGAATGATAGTTAATTGATGAGGTGACTCCTCTAAAAACTAATAAATTTAGGTATGATCGTGTAGGAAATGTTTGCTATGTGTTGTTCTTTCTGTTACCAGAGGTGTCCTATATATACACAAACCGTTCCTATGCAACAAGACTTTTCTCAGCCTCGTCCATAATTGCTTCCGCTTTCTCCTAAGCTCCATACCTTCCCTCTGATCAACTCCTTCAAACTTCTCCTAAAACAGTTTCCCTTAGCACTAACAGTCCTAATACTTTTCTGTTCCTTTTTGTGTTCCTAACCGTCATGGTCTGACACCAATTCGTCTCAATCTCTTGCAAACTCTAACCTCCGACCCCATACATTTCTTAGTGCTAATTCCTGAGACTTCCCAAACCATCCTGCTACAGCTAAACACCGGTCCTTACACACTCATACTCTTTCTTACATCTTAGCGTGACACATCAAACAATCTACAAACGCACCTATCTGCAAACTTCCATCCTTCCCCGTCAAGTGATCACTATCGTTACAGCGTTATGGAAGCATTGTGATTTTCAACAAAAACGAGCGAGAGAATTCTCCTATTTATGCACATTCCCAAAGACAAAGAAACATCCCTCTGCAAACTCCCTACAAACTTCCAATAACTAATTATTCCTCTACGTCCTCACCCTAGCCCTTTGTCCCTCCCAACCCCACATCCATCAAAACAATCCCATACTGGTATTCCGTAACACCTATACCTAAAGCCTATTTCCTAATCCAAAGTGAGATCAATCAATTCACGAGTCATCGCCAGTGACCTTGAATTTTGACACTTCACGACAGCCCAAACTAGGTTATCATGGCAAATCGCTTGGTTTGTGATGTTTTTTTTCTATGCTGATGTGAATGATAATCCCGCGCACTAGACCAAAGTAGCGTACACTCAATCACACAAGATGGCATTTCTTTCTCCTCAACTGCTTCACGCGGGTAGAGTTGGCATCCCCGTTGACAAAGCTTTGTTCTTTCATTCCGGCCGGAAAGGCTTCCTCACGCTGTGCCATAGAGAGGCAGGGCTTATTGGACTTCTTTTTTGGGGGGTAAGGTACTCTAGGAGGTCTGGATGTACGTTGAAAACGGTCTCATGTGGTGTCTGAAGGAGGGATGGGGAAATTTTGAAATCGTACCGTCATCACACATCCACCACCAAGCCAGGAAATAGGCCAGGTAACAAATGCCAGCATGAGGTGTCGAATCCAGCATGGCCATACCTCATTGACTACGAACTAGTAGATGAAGACATTTGAGAAAAATACAGGCATAGTGCAAGAATAAGACAGGAATGGCCACTAGCCATGGCGCCGGCAAAGTGCAAGTACTGGCATCAGAACTATGGCATCACACATCTTCAAGTCTCGGGATGGGTTATTGGGTGCGTGTTCTACCCTAGTAAAGTTCTTATTGGGTTGGATCAAGTTAAAGGTTTTGACATTTGTGGACTAAGGAAATTCCCGCCTGCGATCATGTATTCTCACTCATATTGCCTAGTCTGGCTGAGGTCCTCAACTCCAATCTGGCCAGACACGCTATGGGACAGGCCTCTGTCCACCCGCGTTCGCAAAGTCTTCGCGGAAAGAGAGGTACAGTGGCAGGGTGTTGGCGGTAATGAAAGTGCCACTACAAGGCATTGCCGGATAAAGATAGTCCAAATTATGCAGGATAACAAACTTACTCACCGAGTTCGACAATGGCGCCCAGCCTATAGCTCAGGATACGAACAAAACCGCGATATTGCCTTGATGTCCAATCTAGGAGTGAGCTATGAGCAGATAGCTCGTGAGCGGGGTCTTCCACCATTAGCAATTCGAAGTGCTTTCAAGAAATACCAAACCTGAGGCTGCGCACATGATGCACCATGATCAGGACGACCCTCCAAGAGGTCATATTAAACGGTGGCTTCAAGATATACTAGTATTTCGGTTTCTCGTATAGTAGACCTCCAGCAAGGGACTAGCAATGAGGATGTTATTGTAAAATATAAAATTCAGTCATTCCATACCTGGCAATCTCTTGTATTGCTATGTTCATTACCGCCAAGACCCTGCCACAGTATGATACCTCGCTTTCTGCGAAGACTTTGCGAACCCGAGTGTAGCGACATAGTTCTGCATTTTGTTGCATGTTGCAACCGAAATATCTCTTCTGATAAGCAGCTATCCACTATTGGAACAGGAAATTCAGCAATTAAGTTACTTGCCAATTTTGCTTCCATATCCTCGAGGTAAACTTCCAGAGCAAGCACAACAACAAGTCGAGAGGAGATGCAGCCGACCACATATTCAAACAATTCCCGAGAAAATAGAAGAGTGTTCGCTATGGATAGAATGAGGTAATTCTTAATCATGTTGGGATTGCAACAACGCCATTGTTGAAAATCTCATAAACCCAGGTTTACCATGAGGATATAGAAGAAAATAGGCAATTACAGCAGGAGTTTTGACAGGATATTCTTTGTGAAATTTGTGTAATAGCATTTACCGGCCATCGCAGTACCATTTTTGTGATCTTCTCTGGGACCACAACAATCACCCACAGTAGCCCTATTCAAGGGAGATGGTGCATGGGGCTATCACTTGACCTGGGCAAGGTTGTTGGTCAACACTCACCCCCATCGCTCGATTCAGCTTCGAGCGATCTATGCATTCTCTATGGTCGAATTTGAGATTGTAAAATGAAACTTTGGAAAATTAATGTAATGGAAATTCCTTCTTTCACTGAACAGGTCCAATCCATGATAAGCAATTGAGGCTCTAATTGCTGGAATGTGTTGTGCCTGATGCCAACCCACTGCCGAGGAAATCTGACGAAGCTAAGATTGTGGCTAGAGACCCACCAGGCCAGGCGTGTGTCTTGTCTGAGGCTAGTGCTGGTTCAATTAAGCTCGTCCCTGTTCCTGCATCAAATAGGGAGGTTCTTCTATGACCATCGTAAATTGAACTACACTTATTTTGTGGCAAGTATTTGCTAAATATTTATTGCTATTAAAGGGCCCCACCATCTAAAGGCATATGGCCACCCATGGCATTACACAAATATCCCAGGAGTAAGCCAAACTCATCCCAAAACAATCCCGCCTACTCTACAGTATATCTGGAAAGTACCACCCATAAAATAAAAAAAACCTGTAGCAGGAACCACATCATTACCATGCCAAAAGGCATATGTGGTCAACAGGGAGTCATAGGATAAACGTAGACCTAACCAAATAAATATAATAAATATAGCCTCATGTTATCCTGCAGTCAAATAAAAGAAATTCCACCTCCCTAACTATCTACCAAACGCTACTAATAGTCTATAAACCATTTCATAGGCCTGCAAAACAATCTCAACAAATTCTAAACTAGGTTTGCACAGATCTCAACTAAACAAACTAGAACAAAAGGTTCCTAGAAGTAAATCATCTCATGCTCCATATGATAAATATCACTGTATTCACACCATATGACATGGTTGTGCAGCTCATACTTGATTATAACCTTACTGCAAGGATAGTGACATATTATCTCTTTCAGTTTATGGGGGTCCATGTGAATAGGGCAAACATGTAGAGGGTCACCAATAATAATATCAGTCTTACATAAGACTGAAAATCTCAACACCTTCAATTTGACTATTGCTAATAGCCTAATACCAACAAACTCTCCTACTAGACATTCCAGCACTAGGGAGAAGGTAAACCCTGTTTGGCAGTTATACAGGTAGTGCACTACACTCTACTGTTACCATAGTTCCTTCAAATTTGTCTCACAACCAAACAACCATCAACTAGAAGAAGGGAGGAAGCTAAAATAATAGCTACAGAGTAGAAAGAAGAGAGGCCATTCTTATAAATAGTAAAGTAAAATGGGAGCTCAGTAGCTGATTTATTATAGTATTCTGACTCAACTGAAAGTACAGGATCAGAGTCAGGCAAGATGGTATTATTACCATTATCTACCTAGCAAACCAACCATTTGTAAATCATCTAGCCCATTATTGGAGGCCAAATTACCTACCACTGTATCTCTATCAACAAGATGCTCATCTGTTACTACTACCTCTACCACTAGAGGTAATACAACTACCACTGAAGATACCATAACCAGTACCCCACAATTATCAGCTACTAATACAAAAGCTAATATAAAAGCTACTAAAGGCAACAAAACTACTGTACTACTACTAGCTACCCCCCCTAGCACAGTGGCATGACCAAAATAACTGATGTGATTGATCCAACAGGTACACCAGATATGTCATAATGAACTGATAGACTTGCCAGATAAGCTGCTGGACCTTTAGGGTCTCAGTAAACCTTTTGAGATTTCTCACCACCTTGTGCAATCAGCTTATAAATGCAACATAAGAGAATAGTGACATAGTATGGTAGGTGAGAAACTTCTACCTTGAGGGTAACATTCTTCTAGATTAGCTTTAAAAGAGAAACTACCAAGTGAGATCCAGTAGTGGTAGAGGGACCAGAACTCTTTTTGGCCATCTTGCTCAAAAGTCAAACACAATTGAAAGATGAGAAAAGTGAAAAAAGTGATAAAGGAGATGATATGATCTCCAGAAAACAATCTAAAGACAAAGAGAAAATCCTTCAAAAATAAAGACTTAAAGTTATTACTAGATAATATCAAGGAATCTTATTGGAAGAAGGAAAATATAGTGGGAAGTATGTGTATTGCAATGAGGTGAAAACATTGAAGATTTTGCTCAATACTGTTCAAAATTTAGTATTGGTGGCAAAGTTTGTACTTAAGCTGTTAGTGCCAATTAGATCAAAATTTGGTAACCAACAGTAGAAACAGAGACCTGTTATAACTGTCTAACTTAAGTACTATTCTTAAGAGTTTACAAATGTTCAGCCAGGGTGTACTTAAATAAACTATGAAAGATTAGCATTGTTACTCTAGTAATAAGTATGGTTCTTGCTACAATGGTCATAGTAGAAACTTCCAAACTATGCTCAGGTTCCTGCTGACATTATATAACAGCTAAGCAGTTCCAAATCTTGGAACACATCTATAATGTGCCCAACAGTTCAATACCAGATTGAGCTCCATAATAGATTTTAGAAACTTATGAATCTGAAAATATATTTTCTCAACAATGACTTTTATTTTGTGTAGAGAATCCTCTCAGCTTTAGTTTAGTTTAGACCACTTGAGCTCTGGAAATATAAGTCTCTACATTTCTTTTTTTTTTTTTTTTTTTTTCAACCCATAGATAGATAGTCTCTATTTTGAACTGACGGAGTTCCTTCTTACTTTTTTCAATTTTCTCTCTAATATTATCTTTCTGTTTTTCTTTTTTTTTTTAGATACAACTGCTTGTGCCTGATGTAAGTAAATGATTACTCCTTTCTGAATGACTTGTCAAGTACACCTTTACTGATTGCTTGTACATGGTCCACTTCCCACATATTTGTCAATTCTTGATATGCTTGTACTGTTGTTTGCACCTATATATAGCTAACTTTGATAAACAAAAATAAATTAGACTTGAAGTTAGGGGAAGTGGAATTAGTATTCTCAAGATATTCTACTTGACACTTGAGAGCTGTGATTATATATAGAATTGAGATGGTAATAGGAGGTGGTATAACTGTTTGACCAGAAGGTAAACTTCAGTGCTCTCACAGGTAGGATAAAACCATATCAGGGTCCCATAGAATTAAATGTATTTCCTGAAATGCTGAGATAATCATAGTTTGCTTAAAGCTTTAGTATTAGATAGAGTTGAGTACAGATAGAAATTGAATCTTATTCAAGTCAGAACACCCAGTCCAAGTCATAAAGTCAATCACCTTAGTATGATAGCAGTTTAAAGTCTAAAATACAATGATGTCAAGGGGCTGTATGAGATATATAGTATGGAGAGGAAGATAGAAGTGAATAATCTTCTTCTCATTGCAAAAGGTAATAAATTTCTGAGTACAGTGAGATCCATACTTACTGAAAAGGAGCAGATAATATAAGCCAACTTGTCTTTAAGTAGAATACTTCTTAAAGTAAATCAACCATTCTAAACTAAACTAAGTACATCATTTCAATAACCTGTTTCTAAGACAACCATGAAAATGTCATCCTCCAGTTCTGTTTTCAGAGCTTAATCATCAAGGTGTACAGTACCAGGAAGAATTACTATTAGTGGTAAAATATAGCTATCATCACTTACTACTATATAAGAGGTAACAAGCTCCCAATTCATAGAGTACGGCAAATATGACTATGTTAACTCTTGACTATCTATATTATACAATAGGTAACAATATAGTTTCAGTCCGACTGATTCTTATACTCTTTATGAGTCTACATTATATTACTTGCTATATGTCCAATAGTCCATATGTATAATACTCAATAGTACATACTTGTTTATGGTCTTAAGCTTTTAAAGGTACTTAGGTATTTGAGGAGTGTAAAGATTGTTTTATTTGTAAAGTTTATAGATAGGAAATAACTTAGAAAGTTACATGAAGAACATTCTCAGGAGAACCCACCTCTTTATATAGACTTTTACCCATAACCCTAACCCTTATAACTTGCAACTATGAGTTATGTAAAACCCTTAGGAGTGCAAATGAGTTAGAGCCTAAGTATGAAATCCTATATAACTTATAAATATGAGTTATATTAGAACTTAACTAATCAAATAACTTACAAGACTCACAATCATGAGTAGTATTCCCAAGCATCTTGGGTAGACAGTAGGATTCTGGCATGCAATAGTCTCAGGTATTGTGGGCAGGGTGGGTAATGATAGCCAGGTATGGCATCTATCTTCTATAATCACAGCAGCTCTATAGGTTGATAGCTGACTCCTGCTGTCACCTGCAGGTACCGAAGCCTGCCATTACCTGCATGGCCCTGTCATAACTGGCTAAGGGAGGGTAGTCATTATCTATCAGATTCTAGTGATTACCCATAGGGTTCTACAACTATTTCATAATAACTTCTATTAAGTGTGGTTACCCTACCTGTATATAGGTTAGTTGATTGATAATGAAATTTGATACCTGATTGTAAGAGATGTTGCTCTTAGTATTGGAATGAAAATATTTTGTTTCTTCGTAGTACAGACTTCATGGTCATGATATTTAAAAATGGAATCTCAAATGAGATACTTGTAGGGCCCAACTATCCATCCAGACAATATATTAGGACAGACTATATGTTGGCATCTATCCCAGGCAAAGGTCTCAAACTTGGCATCCATCCTATTCTAGGCAATTGATGGACAGACTAGATACTTGAAAATACTGATCATGAGTTATTCAAATAACAAACATACCAATAACAACTATAGCTTTCAACTGTGTAGTTATGTGAAATCCTATGAGTCATAACTCTGAATCATAGTATGAAATCCCAATCTACCTTGCCAATCAGCCTAACCTATACCTTATGACTCATATATTTACTATTAGTTATGGGAAACCTTATTCTCACTTAATATTTCTCCAAGTAGTACTCCAACAAGTTAGTTCATGACAGAGTGCTATTCAGGATCTAGAGTTATTATCTATTGGTCTCTCATAACACCAATCTGAGAATGTATCTCATCAAAGTTATAAATATCTTCTTTCTGGATTCTCTTCAAGTTCTCTTCAAGCAAGAGTCAAAAACACTGAAACCAGTCAAAAATATCATCAGCATTGCATGTTTTTTTTTCTCTCTTGGTCTGAGGTTTTTTTGATTTCAGATTTGGAACTCAGGATATCTCTTGAGAAAGTTCTTTATCTAGGTAGAACAAATAGTTGGTAGTGGTGTATATAAATCAATACTCTCATAATTTTTACAGAGAATGCTATTTATACAATCTGTAACTATCTAAAGTTGGGCGGATGTTTCAATCTCATGTAAACTTTGTAGATATAGGCAAACAGTGAGCTTCTTAGCATCTGAAAGCAGTCTGCCAGTGTTCACTAGAGGTCTTTCAGTTTTTATTTAACATCCATTCTATCTACCCCAAAGGTATGTCTTAGAAACTTTGAATTTACATGCAGTTGTTACAATATTAAGGTTTTTGCTAGCTATTAATTTCTGATAAGACAGGGTAATTCTGGCTTCAATCTGAGTATAGTACACTGGCATCATTCAGGTATTGTAGTTGGCAGATATGGTGTTTGGTATGATGGATAGAAAAATCTGCCATTGAGCTGAATCTGCCATTGAGCTGTTAGGTACATCCTAGATATGCTGCCAGATTTGGAACTGCTTGCATGTTACATAACCTCAGCAGGAACCTTAGTATGGTTAATTTGAATCCATAAAATGCAAGGGATAGAGTAAGCAACCATGCAAAAGCAACAAGTGCTACTCAGACATTTATGAGAATACTGCATCTATGAGTATTCGAAATTCAGGCACAGGGAAACCGCTTAAGATTTTAGCCCTTGGAAAGATGTCTAAGTGAAAAGCCACTGAGTCCATCGGATTGCTAAGCAGGCATCTTTGACAGGAATGTAGGTGCTCTGTAGTAAGTCATGGGATCGGTAGACCCTTGCCATGTGGGAATTACAGCAGTCCTCCATTTGCGAGTCCATGGATGACCCAGCATGATTGGAGAATTGAATCTTCAGTCTTTTGCCATCAAATACGATAGATTAGCAGATTGGTAGTTAACTATGATGGATTTTTTTCACATGGCAGCCTCAACCGAATATCGAGAGGTATCAAAAATGCGAAGCCACTGGTCGTGACAGCCACTACAGAGGTGGGTATAACGGATACCTATTTGGCACTGTGTAACTAACCTGGCTGTTGCCTTGGTTGCTGCTTGACCTAGTATTTGCATTTTTTGACACTCCCGGATCCACAGTGAATCCCACAGATAATGAAAACCCTTTGTCCGACATTTTAACATCGGGAAAGTCCTTTTTTTCCCGTTTTTTTTTCATTTTTTCGCTATTTGTGTCCATTGCCCCATCTCGCAGGGGTCTGATCTGACATCTCAGTAATATATGAGCGGTTGATATACCATACAGTAGTGTTGAAATTCACGATACTTCCATACCACTGTAACGTTAGTAGGAGTTGCACGAGAAAGAAAGATGTTATAGGATTAGTGTGTTTGGGAGATTGTTTGATATGTCACGCTAAAGGATGCAAGGAAAGGTAGTTAGCGGTAGCAGGAATGTTTAGGAAGAGGTTTCAGGAATTAGCTAAGGATTCAGGATGTCATAGATTAAGGGTTTGTTTGAGGATGAGATGAATTGGTGTCGAACTATGGCAGTTAGGAAACAGATAGGAAATGCAAGAAGAAGCAGGAAGGTATTAGGACTGTCGGAGAACAGTCAAAGGAAAAAGGGAGAATGTTTTAGTAGAAGTTTGAAGGAGCTGATCGGAGGACCTTGTGGAAGACTGGGAGAGAGCATGGAAGTCACTATGGATGAGGCTGAGAGAAAATGTTGTTAAGTGACGATTTGTTATATAAGGGACACCTCCAGTAGCTTAGGTAGAACAAGACACAAGACAACGAGCAAAGAATTTCCTGCACAATTCTACCTCATTTTATTAAGTAGAACTCATAACTCCACCTCAGTAGAATCATTCTCACATTTCTTCTCTTTTTTTTTCACTCACACGTGTATTCGAATGTGCTCTGCAGCAGACTGAAAATTTGACATTTTTTAAAGTTTTCAGAAGGGGGTTTGCAGTGTGGGGAATCAGCATCCTGGCCCTTTGGAACCTTCAACTTAGCGATACGAAGCCATAATCTCCAACATAGCAAACTGACCTAGATAGGCCGCATTGCAATACACAAATCTAACAAGGCCCAGGATAGGCAAAACATCAGGTACGGTGGAATAATCAAGAAAAACAAAAAAAACCTTGTTTTGGCTCATACGAGTTTCGTAAAACGGACAAGTCCAGACAGACTCATTATGTTAGAGAGACCATACGATATTGGATTCCGATCTATTATTAGAAAATATTTTTTTTGAATACTTTTGCACTGGGCTGGCAATATTGGCAAGCATTTTGGACTACTATACACTCCTGATAATAGATTGACAATACATTACAGTTCGAAGGTGGTTGTTCTTGTGTCACCTATGCCATTGCAGAGTAAGTCATCCACACCAGTGCTTGCTGTTGCCTAGATACTGACTGCAGTAGCCTATAGCTAATTACATCGTCTGAACCTGCAGTGAAAAGAATATGAGGTGGAATTGCTTTTTTCTCCTCTTTTTTTCCTCTTTTTTTCTCTTTTTTTTTTTTTGACTTCTCCAGGCCTTTCTTCAGCTGGACGGCCAAGGCTGCTGATTACTGATCCCAAAGTTCTAGCTTGCATTGTAGTGCCTTTTCCACATTCTCATCACAGCAAAACCTCAATCTCCATGGTACTCGAGCACCTCTAGCTGTCATCGTACCCTATAACTGCCACGGGATAAGAGACTTATTCATCTCAATATCCAATGTTGAGTCTCATTCCATCATATCTCATGTCATTGACTTATTTCAGAACTTGCAAATGCATTAGATTCAACAATTACAATAAGCAATAAGCAAGCAATCATTATCGAACAAGTAGCTACTGCTGGTTATTTTCATAAAGACCTTCCACAGTAGGTGTGCAAATTGCAAAGTTACAGAGATTTGGTTTGGAGGAGGTAATGATGAAACAAACTGTCAATAAATGGCCAGGAGGTGGATTGAACAGGAAATTGTTATTGAGGAGGGGGCTAATTTGGGCAATTGGGATCAGAGGGAGGGATGGGTTAAGGTTCACTTCTAGTATGCTGTTGATATTCAATCAAAATGCTGTATTTCTGTCATGCTTGGTCTAAAAAAAACATCAGATTATATGTTTATACTGCAACTCTGTCAAGGTATACTGGGAGGTTAGACTACATCCACTGCAGCATTTTTATTTAATTGTAACATGCTAGCTATTTGATGATACAATCAGGAATACATTCCTCCAGGTCTGGAGTATGCCTTTGCTAGTATAGCTGTATTATATCTGCGATGGATCAGTGAGTAACCTGATTAATTTACTGTCTCAATATCAAGATTGATCAGTATTGTGCTAATAATATCTGAAGAACTACCAAAATCCCATCCAATAACAATGGAAGCTTGAGTGGGAATAAGAGTAATAATAGCATTCTCAGTAATGATAATGTTCATAGGGACATGCATTTGGGCCAAAATGTTACCAATTGTCTATTCATGAATTAAGATGGTCTATCGAGAGCTAGAGATAGAGGTATTATCACCTTCTTTCATCCTTGTTTGTTAGTAAAGATCTAAAGTGCTAGTAGAACTGAGTGATCCATCTAGGCCATACTGGATAGTTTCCTACAGCCAGAATAACATGTTTACTGGACATAACCCTATCATTGAATCTGAAGGGATATTGTAAAAGCTAAAATCATCACCATGTCACTTGCCAGTGATTAGGAGGCTGTGGGTTTGTGTTTATTACTTTGTCATACAGCCGCTCATGAGAAGTCCTTGTGATCTGAGACATGTTTAATTGCAGTTGCATCATAATATGATGGAGCAACAGTAGGGTTGTCAACTAGTACAGGTCTGTGTGCATGCAATCAATTCTTGGCTACCTCTCAATGATTAACCATCAATCATCAATCATCAACTATATATATTTTAGAATAACAAAATAATAAATAAAACTAGCTAATACCATGTATAATCTCCCTTTCCTTCCAATACTGCAGCCACTCTATTAGGCATTGATTTCCACAACTTTTCAAAAAACTCCTCAGGAATGGTCTCCCCAACCAAAGGTAACACTTGTGCAAGCCTCTTCTTAACAGCTTCTTTTCCTCCTGAGTTATCTCCAATCCTTGGATACTACTGGTGTAATCATATTTTAAGCTCAACCTATACATGCTCGATAGGATTTAAATCAGGGGAGTAAGAGGGGTGTTTTACCACTTCAATGCAATTTCTCTCCAACTAATTCATAATATTATAAGCCTTGTGAATAGAAGCATTGTCTTGCTGAAAAGAATATCCTCAGGTTGCATACCAAAAGAAATTATTTGATGAATTACAGGAAAGAGATACATTCTTAAGAACCTAACATATCTAGTCTTGTTGATATTTTCGGGAATAGGAACCAAAGGAACTTTTCTCTTACCTAACAGGCACCCCCATACCATAAGCAAAATACACTTATCATTTTCCTTGTTTTGAATGCACCCTGCAAGCCACTGCTCAATAGGTTCTCTAAAAACCTACTGCTGCCTTAGATCCTTTGATTTCTATACACTGTACTGATCACTGCAGATGTGCCTTTCAAAATCCTCAGCTGTCCAATCCTTATGAGCTGTAGACCACTTCAATCTGATTGCAATATACATAACCTTGAGCTTTGGTCTTCATTTGGCTAGGCAGTTCTTGATATTAGCTTCTGAGTACTCTATCTACTATAAAATTGTTAGAGAATCATGATCTATCACTCAGGTGAGTACTAACCAGTAGTGTTGTGAAGAATGGCTGGTATGCTTCCGGATAACCTTTGGAATGGAATGTATGGATTTGGAGTCGGGCAGACTGGCTGGAATGAAGTAGGAGGAATGGAATGGATCTGATGGAATGGAGTGGACTGGATGGAATGTTGTGGGATGGCTAGAATGGGTAGATTGAGTGGTTGGAACGGATATCTATGAGGCTGGAAATACTTAGTATAAAGAATGGTAGTCTACCTGCGATCTAAGAAAGACAAGAAGAAAAATACATAAGATCATAACAATGAAAAATTGAGTTACGTTCAATCAACCAAACACTTTTACTTTTCTTACAACTCACGATTCCAAACATTATTTATTTATTCTATCATACTTCTATTTGCTTTTTACTATAGGTTATGAGCCCGAGTTAGCGCCTAAGATCTCACTGACCACCGATATCACGAACTAAGCTGCAATGATGACCACCCTTCCTAATATCGCAACCACGAATGTACCCTCCCTGTCGGTCCATGATAGCACCACGTATAAATGCAAATACGGCAAAACCGCAGAGCTCACGCACCAGAACTACCACCAATGGTATCGCGACATGGAGTTCTTTCTTAATGCCGAGCTTGGTCTTACCAACTCGAACTATAACGATTGAAGCCTTATTCGCACTTGAGCTTCAGACTTCACTGTTATCTGTTAGCCAACTATCACGAGAATCTCCTATCACCTTCCGGGACTCAACTTGTTACATCGGCGAGACCATGCTCGGATCGGCAAATGATGCAGTTTATCACTTAAAAACTGTGCCAGTTGTAGCTAATGCCACTGCTCTGCCGTATATCGAGCTCTGGCACCAGCGATTGGCTCACCTTAATCATCAATCACTGAAGTCCCTCATTCCAGATACAGCATACACCAAGACCAATAAGTCCCCCGTATTGTGCGAGATATGCATCAAAGCGAAACATCAGAAGAAGATAGAACGAAGACCTGCACCATGTACAACACGTCCTTTTGAACTCATCCATTCTGATCTTTGCGGCCCTATTAACCCTGAGTCCATGTCAGGTTTACGATATTTCATCCTCTACATTGATGATTACTCTCGTTCTACCTGGGTTTATTTCCTTCGCTCTAAGAATGCTGTCGATGTTGTTTCGGTCTTCCAAGAGTTCATGGCCGTTGTAGAAAAGCGTTTTCCGGAGTTTCCGATTACCAGATTCCGTTGCGATAATGGAAGGGGCGAGTACGATAACAGTCTGTTTCGGGGGATTCTGAGGGTGTCAGGCATTTCATTTGAACCATCACCCCCGTATACACAAGATAAGAACGGGGTTAGTGAAAGGATGATACGAACAATCATAACCAAAGCGAGAGCTATGTTACTCGATTCCCGATTTGGAGAGGAATTTTGGGCTGAAGCAGTAAACACCGCGGTTTACCTGCATTCCCGTTCGCCTTCCCGTTCTATTAGCGGTATGACACCGCACGAGAAACTTCACAGCACAAAACCAGAACTTGCCCATCTCCGTCGCTTTGGCTGTGTTGTATACAAGCTTATTCTGGATGCCCAACGTCGAGGCAAGTTCTCTGAGTGGGCAAAGAAATGTGGTTTTATTGGTTATATGCACCAAACATCAAAGATATGGCGTTTGTGGGATCCTGAAGGAAAACGGATAGTTCTGGCATTGAATGTCCGCTTCGACAAAACAGAAGTCATCGAAGACCGCGTGGTTACCCACACCGAGTTGGATGTGCTGAAGTCCTGTGTTCCTGACAATATACCCCTTGAAGAGGATGATCGGATGTCAGATGTTTTGGATGTGGATGAGAATGGCCTATGTGTTGGCATTCTGAGAAATGAGAATGGCCTATCTGATGGCATTCCAAGAGGAGCGACTGGCCTATTTGATGGCAGTCCATCAGGTGGTAGAAGTGATGCAAAATCTCTACCGTTGCAGCCAGATCCTGTGAATTCCGCGCCTGTAAATTCTGAGACGACCGCGACTCCTGACGAGGAGTGCGATACCCCAACTCCTTCTGTGCAGTGGGATGCGCCTGCCACCAGTATGGGTGGTGCGAGGCATGACAATACCGCATCTCCGTTTGTGCAGTGCGAAGAGCCCACCCAAAAGAGTTTTAAGAGGCTAGGGAAAAACCCGGCACCAATGATAAGACGGGCGCACCATCTTGGTTGCTTGACGTAAGTACACTGTGTTGTACCTAGTCCTGGGGCCAGTGACCGGGATGAGAGTGACCCGCTTAGCTACCGGGAAGCTCTTAATCAGAGTCGCTGTGCATATTGGAAAGAAGCCATGAGAGCAGAATTCTGTTCCTTGAAGGAGAACGGAACATGGCATTACCTCCCTATGGTTCCCGATTGTGTGAAACCAATAGGTTGTAGGTGGGTCTTTGTTCTTAAGACTAACCCGGATGGAACTCAGTGCTTTAAGGCACGATTGGTGATTAAAGGCTATGAGCAAGTTCCCGGAATAGATTTTTGGGGAACATTTGCACCAGTTGCGAAACTAGTAAGTTTACGACTACTCGTCGCCCTCTCTGCCTTGAACGGGTGGGAGATGCATCATATGGATGTCTCCACCGCTTTCTTGAACCCTGCGATCGATAATGATGTCTACATGCAGCTACCAGAGGGTATTGAGTGGCTTGAATCAACGAAGCTCTCTACCTCCATTATTTGTAAACTTAACAAGGCCCTTTATGGCCTGAAGCAGGCACCTCATCTCTGGTATGATAACAATGACCAACACTTACAGAAAATGGGACTCATTCGATCCAAAAACGATTCCAATCTTTATATTGCTAAAGACTTCAATCTACTGCTTCTACTCTACATTGATGATATCCTAATAGTATCTAAGTTTCATCATCGGATCAAAGATATCAAACAATGCCTGCAAAGCCGATACTAGATGACCGATCTTGGAATAGCTAGAAGGTTCCTGGGTCTGGAGATCAAACATTCTAATAGTAGTCTACGTTTACACCAAACACGTTTTATCAAGACGGTTCTATGACGTTTTGGTATGACTGGGAGTAATGGTGTATCTACCCCGATGGAAACCGGTCGAAGATTGCTCTCTGCAAAGGAAGCAGATGAGTTGGTGGAACCAGGCGAGTATCAATCCCTAATAGGTAGTCTTATGTATCTCGTCATAGGAACTCGACCAGATCTTGCCTTTGCTGTTGCTTCTCTCAGCAAGTACAACACAAAACCAACGAATGACCATCTCCTCACAGCGAAACGTCTCCTTCGGTATCTTCGACAAACTATTAATCTTGCATTAGTTTACGATAGGAACCATCAAGCGGAAATGATTGGCTATACAGATTCGGACTTTGCTGGAGATCTGGGGGACCGGAAGTCTACATCTGGTTATGTTTTTGTCCTTGCTGGTGCTGCTATCTCGTGGAAAGCTAAGAAACAGTCTTTGGTTTCCTTGTCCTCGACCGAGGCTGAGTATATAGGTTATTCAGAGGCTTCACATGAAGTTATCTGGCTTCGACGACTTTATCACGAAATCTCTCAGACAAAACCAGGACCCCAGCTACTCAACTGTGATAACCAAGGAGCAATTAAGCTCAGCAAAAACCCAAGATTCCACGAACGCACCAAGCATATCGACATTAAGTATCACTATGTACGAGAATGCATCGAGCAAGAATTAGTCAAACTTAGATATGTACCTTCGAGTGATATGACGGCTGATATTATGACAAAACCCTTACCTCACAATACTCACCAACGCCATGTCCGGAGTCTGGGCCTACAAGTACTAGATTGAGAAGGAAATGCTAGGATAGGATGGTAATGAAGAGATATTCGTTAATATCATGGGTTATTATTTTTTCTTTCATTGGTTACTATTGATTTATTTCCTATCTTTCCTTTTTCATGTACGGGACACTCTTTTTCCTACCACAGATTCTGGAAGGTTTTTTTAATGAGGTTGCCGATGTTCTTTATGTCTTTCCTTATGGTTATCAGGAAGGGTGGGAGTGTTGTGAAGAATGGCTGGTATGCTTCCGGATAAGCTTTGGAATGGAATGTATGGATTTGGAGTCGGGCAGACTGGCTGGAATGAAGTAGGAGGAATGGAATGGATCTGATGGAATAGAATGGATCTGATGGAATGTCGTGGACTGGATGGAATGTCGTGGGATGGCTAGAATGGGTAGATTGAGTGGTTGGAATGGATATCTATGAGGCTGGAAATACTTAGTATAAAGAATAGTAGTCTACCTGCGATCTAAGAAAGAAAAGAAGAAAAATACACAAGATCATAACAACGAAAAATTGAGTTACATTCGATCACCCAAACATTTTTACTTTTCTTACAACTCACGATTCCAAACATTATTTATTTATTCTATCTTACTTTTATTTGCTTTTTACTATAAGTAGAAATCGAAAAACCTGGTATATATTTATACCTGAAATCTGATCTTTTCATTTTCCTGTAGGATCTGGCTGTCCAGATGATTGTACAATACTGTCACTACCTGAGAACAGGTGTACAATCAGTGTGGGAAATATTATCCAGTGATTGATACTCACATGCAAGAGCAAGGAAGCTTTTAATAGTTGTCTATGGCCATCCAATAATTTGAGCAACAAGGGCAATATTCTGGACATAGTAGAAAAATCTAATGATCATGCCTTTTTCAACATTGGTCATTTCTCTTTAGGAGGTCTTTGGGTTTCACTTTTTTTCTTTTTTTTTTGTTATATATCCAGATTAGTTAACCATTGGAAACTCAGAGAGAGTAGATTATTAAATTAGAATCATAGAGGTGGTATATAGTCATGATAGTTGTGGCAGTGGCAGGTATGGTTGCACTCAACTTAGTGAGGTGGCATTTGGCGAGGTACTGGTTGCTTAGTAAGGTGAGACATGTTTCACAAACACTTCTGATGAGGGGCTGTACGAAGGATGTACTAACCTCACTTAGAAAAACTCAGATTGCCTGCGAGTACGTTTATTAGTGCACGCACGAGAGTGGTTGTCATGTTTTCTGGACATACGGAAGCAGGATGTTGATGTTCAGCCAGGACCTTTGGACTATTGGACAACATGTTGACATTCCTCAGGCCATCACCCAGGAAGAGGAAGAGCAATCCCTGTTGCGTATAAAACCATTGTTTGAGGGTCCAGATAGTGGCGACTGGATCCTAGTTATCGATAATGCCGACAACGACCGTGACTTTCTTAGCAACAACAGTCCTATCACGAAGCTTGTACTCAGGGTAACAAGGGGACAGTGATATTTACGACTAGATCTCAACTGGTTGCCAGCCGTCGGCGCTGCAAAGCTATCCATATGAACAAAATGGCAAAGGATGGAGTACTAGAATTGTTTTCGAAATGCTTTGGCAACTGGGACACGTTGGAAGGTGAAGAACGAAAGGTTGTTTCGACGATTCTAGAGTCACTGGGTTTACTTACCACTAGCCGTGGTTGGTGCAGCAGCTTTTATGACTGAGACGGAGACACTTGCTTCCGATTACTGGCTCATTTCCCAGGAAAACGATCGAGGAAGGACAACGCTACGTTCCTGTGAGTTTTCCGACATCTGACTAGAGATCGATAGGACCAAAGGCATTCTGGGTACATACTTTATCACCTTTGACAGAATAACAAAACAGATACCCACAGCAGCAGGTCTTCTCTGGTTGATTGCATTGTTCGATCGTCAAAACATACTGGAGGAGTTATTGAGGCAATCTGGCTTGTAAAGGATCCATGATCCGATAGAATTTCGTTCGGCTACTGGAAAGTTATTGGGGTTCTCATTGATTACCGACATCAAGCGTGATGGCAAGAGGTTTTACGAGCTTCATCGTTTTATCCAACTTTCTATACGTGCATACTTACCACCAGAGGAGCTGGATCACTGGGAGGTCACCGCACTTCGAGTAGTTTCGCGATTGTTCCCCCAAGATAAAATTGAGTGGCGTCATGGTGCTATTGCCGCTGCATACGTTCTGCATGCGCTCGCAGTCGCTAAAGAGTCAACCGATTCAATTGCCGAAGACCTTATCTTTTGCATGGGGGAGTACTTTTTATATATTGCTTTTTACAGTGAGGCAGAGACGATGTCACGGCATGCATTGGAGAGGAAAGAGAAGGTTCTTGGACCAGATCACTGTGGTGCCCTATGCAGCGCCGATGGCCTGGCCTTAGTGCTACAAGCCCTAGGGAGGCATAGTGAATCAGAGGGGATGATACGGCGCGCACTGGAGGGGTTCGGGAGGGTTCTTTGACTAAACTACCCCGGCACCCTATGAAGTGCCAATACCCTGGCTGTAGGGCTGAAAGCCGTTGGGAGGTATGGCGCGTCAGAGACGATGTTACGGCGCGCACTGGAGATGTTCCAGAAGGTTCTTGGACAAGACCAACCTGACACCTTACGAGGTTCAATAACCTGGCTTCCGTGCTACAAGTCCTAGGGAGACATGGAGAATCAGAGACCATGTTTCGGCGACTAGTGAAGGGGAATGAGAAGGTTCTTGGGCCAGAACACCCAAACACCCTACCAAGTGTCAATAACTTGGCTTTAGTGCTACAAGCCCAAGGGAGACATGGCGAATCAGGGACCATGCTACGGTGCGTACTGGAGCGGTTCGTGAAGGTTCTTGGACCAAACCACCCTGACACCCTATGCAGTGCCAATAACCTGGCTTTAGTGCTACAAACCGTAGGGAGACATCGCGAATCGGAGACGATGTTACGGCGTGCACTGGAGGGGAGAGAGAAGGTTCTTGGACCAGCCACCGCCACACACTAAGCAGTGTCAAAAACCTAGCTGCGGTTCTTGAGGACCAAGGAAAGTACGATGACTCAGAGAAGATGTGGCAACGTGCACTGGAAACTCTAGAGAAAGCACCTAGTCAGGAGCGCATTGAAGACTATGAAAACCTCAAGCGTTTGGCTGGTCTATATTGCAAACAGAGGAAATATTCTCAAGCCATAGAAGCTTATAAGCGGGCCTGAACGGGATACTCCAAAACTCTGGGCGAACCACACCCCACCACCGTGGAATGTATCAGGAAGTTGACGGAGTTATGAGAGACAAAACCAGCTGCTGAGGGCTAGTGCGATTGGCTCAGAAGCGGCTGTTAATGGTGTCAATAACCGGCACCAACTTTATGATCGCTTGAGGAAGTTCGGGGGGCTTCGCGAGGAAACGGCTGTAGAATAGAGGGAAAGGGATTAAGCTATGGGAGGTTTTAGTTTGTCGAAATTACACCAGAGTGCGATGAAGTGAGGGTTGGGGAAGACTTGGCAACGGTTCCAATGTTTTTTGAAGTTTGGTAAAATCTGAGCCCGTTTGGCAATGTTGGGTTGTTGTTTGTAATTGCTCTCGCTGGCTATCGGTAGCGTCATGTATATAAGAGGAGCCACTTCTTGCGCTCATTATTATTGGTGACCCCAATTAATAGAATTAGAATTAGGATAAGGAGGGAACTGGGCAATTGTAGAATGAAACACATATCATCATAAATGTCGTTCAACTTGTGGCATGCACTATCGGAAGTTGAGGTATCCTATAAACCGTTATATATAAAGCACTATCTATTCACCTCCGGATTGGCATCAGCTACAGTCATACGAGACCCGCCACCGCCCAACTAGAAATTTCTTCACAAGGCGATTGTCAGTGCAAACTAAATCACCTATAACAAGGATCTCAAGTACCTCCTGCTCGGAGAATCCTCGTGTGTCTGCATCTCTGCTAACACATGTAATCTTCCAAGCTATTCAGCTCACATAAGATCCACTTCCAAAATCTGTGCAATCTGGATAGTATCAGCCACTTTTCGATTTAACTAACTCGAGTCCCGATGGACCAATTCCGTACTGGGCGACAGTACAAACCTGGCCATCATGGTAGGTCACTCGGTTTGTGGATGTGAATGATGTAGTAAAATGAAAAATATCTCGATAAGTAAAGTTCGCAGGAAAACCCAATTTGGTAGAGTACGAAAGATGCAAGTTACTGAGTGAAAAAAGTGTACCTCAATTTCTCCTTTTTTTTTTTAAGATGCCGTGCATCTCTCTCTTATACTAAGTATCTGGTGATGCCATAACTATCCTTCCATCCCAAACTATCGCACTCGGTCCTGTCGGTTGCGTCGGTACCACCCAACTAGCATTCCCCCCCTCGAGACCTCGAGGGAACATTGGCGGAATAGTATACTAATGGAGAGTCTTCCCAATAACAGGAGCTGGAAACTGGGAAAAGAAAATGTTCTCTCCAAACTTAATAATGTTTCAAATGCTTGCCTGACCTGTTGTATTAAACAAACTATGTGATTCAATTGTAGACTGATTTAGAACCAAGCCATTTGACATATTTATACATTAAGTACTAAATCAATTGCATGTCCAAAAAATACACTTGTTGTATTGACCTGAATAGTACCATAATTTAGTTCTATATATAAGAGAAAAGGTTTCAAGTATTGTACATATAGTATAGTGCTAGGAGTATAGCTAAAACAAATAGTTCTAACCCGTCTCAAAACAAATATTTTCACAGTTAATACTTGAAATAGGTTAGAATAAGTCTTTAACTATAATATATAATTAAAACCTGCAGACATACACTCTGTATTGAAAAATGAAATGTACCAAATTGAATAGAAATCAAGAACACAAAGTAAGAAATCACAAAAGAACTTCAGGATAAACAACATTAGAAGTAATCTTTGGTAAACCTTCGGGAATCAAAACAGTCAATCCATTGACTGATGTTACACGTGATAGAGCAACATAAAGTTGCCCATGAGTAAATGCCCCAGTTCGTAAATCAACTCCAACATGTTGTAAGGACTGTCCCTGTGACTTATTAACAGTCATTGCGAAGCAAAGCCTAATTAGAAATTGCTTTCGTGATAAGATAAAGGGAAGATCTTCCTCAGTTGTTGTTAACTTAATGCGAGGCAGTAGTCGAATTTGTTGATCCCAATCACCTCCCAGAATAGCAACCTTGAGGCAATTGCGACCCAGTTCTATAATACGAAGGCAGGTACCATTACATAATCCCTCCTTGGGACTAATGTTTCAAAGGAGGATAATAGGAGCTCCAACCTTGAGTCGCAATACTGCTGGAGGAAGTGAAGGAAGATCAATACTTTGAAGATACTCAGCCGGATATGGCTCTGCTTCTACTGCTTGGTCATTGATATCTACTGAATTCATGCTCACAAATTCATGAATTTCTCCAGGCATATCTTCGATCAGTTTCTCATTAAACTCCTTGACTGTTTCATTCCGATATGAGAGGATGGATCGACCTTTAAAAGTGTGGCAATTATTGGTTGCATTTTGCAGGAGTTCTGGTGGGTAAACATTGGAGCAAAGTTTATCAACTGAATCCACATGACGTATAAAAGCAGGCAACAGTAATTGACCATAATATGTTGCATCGTGTGTCATTGAATTCAAGAATCTCAAAAAGTTGCAATTCTGATCACCTTGAACCACCCGCATGTTTTGAGTGAGAGTAAGAATATTCAATTGAGGCCATATAGCGGTATGTTGAATGCAAGCCTGAATTGTAGCATGTTTGGAGCCCCTCCTGATAACAGGTAAAATTTGTGCAAAATCACCACCCAGAATTACGGGAATGCCACCAAAAATCTATCCCTCGCTTGCATCACTTATATCGTTGAATGTTCGATTGACAGCCTCAAAACATGCCCGATGTTGCATGGGAACTTCATCCCAAATAATAAGTGATGTATGACGTATAAGCTCTGCGAGAATTGAATTTTTCGTAATGTTGCAGTTGCTATTACGATCATTGCTTAAAGGAATCTTAAACCGCGAATGTGCAGTTCTTCCATCAGGTAAAAGTTGAGCAGCTATTCCTGAAGATGCTACACAAAGTACAATTTTCCCCTGGGACCTCAAAAAGCTAGAGATGCACTTGTACAAAAATGTTTTCCCTGTACCTGCTGGCCCTTGGAGAAAGAAGCTTGGTGAAGTACCATTGTATACTTGATCATTCACAGCCTGAAGTATTGTTGTAAAACATATTGCCTGCTGCTCATTCAGACTACCATGGAGTTCATGGTATGTGAGTGTCTCCACTTCCAAATCATATCCCAACTCTTCCACTATCAAAATATTCTGGCCTCCTCCATGTCTCAGATTCCACTCCAGTAAAGGTAAGGGTAAGTTGAAATCTTCAAGGTTTTTGTTGTACTCTCGTAATAGCTGTTGTATCAAAAATATTCCATAATCAAGGTGGACATCTGGCATCCCGTCAACTATATTTGGAGGTACAGGTATATGGCCTAAGGATAGTTGATGTGGCAAGTCATCACAGAAAGCAATCTTAAATTGTTCCCAGATCTCATGAGGATTCACGATCGTGCTATGCTGCAGAGCTGTCACAAATAATTGTCGCAAAGCATAACCACTGGNGAAAAGACTTCCTTCATTAAAGGTCATAACCCATTCTCCATCATTTTCCAATAAA
The DNA here is from genome assembly GCA_003788595.2 of Choiromyces venosus 120613-1. Classification (NCBI taxonomy): domain Eukaryota; kingdom Fungi; phylum Ascomycota; class Pezizomycetes; order Pezizales; family Tuberaceae; genus Choiromyces; species Choiromyces venosus. The sequence goes on from ML120357.1 coordinate 1,074,365, forward strand.
CCAAGTGCCACACAGGCAGCCTTAAATGTATCATGGACAGTACCATGGACTGTTCGTAAATGCTGAAAACTTTGAGGTCCTCGAATAACTGTAAGTAATAGTCTCAGGTAGTACTTCTCACCCATGAAAGGACTTGCAGAGAACATT